>VWZN01017410.1:38495-66803 GCA_013396955.1 Regulus satrapa | reverse complement strand
ATAGTGTTCATGATGCATACAGGGCTCAGTTGTTGAAAACACGTTAAAGTTTAAACAAATCTAATAACAAGCCGAAGCACAAGCATGTCTCTTATTACTTTAAGGACTATATAATAAAAATCATTGCTTCAGACCAAAGATCCATTTAGCACTGTATCCTATATCCCAAAATGGCTATAAATGAATACCAAGAAAGAGTATAAATGTGCAAGACTACCATATAAGACATTTTCTTCAAAACAAAATCAGCTTCAAAAGTTATTTCCAACTCAGGGATCTTCTATGCTTGAAAAGAAAGGCTGTCCTTTCATATACCTTTCCAGTCTTGCAATTGAACTAACTCAAAATTCTGCATTCACAACACCCTTTGGTGAAGGTACGCAGATATATGGGAACAATTAAATGCTTGATACAGAATGGATTTTTGAGAATATAAAGGAAGAAAAATTGTAATGAATGGATAAATGTGATGAATGGACATGAACAGAAATGTGATGAATGTGAACTGCACAGAAATAAAATTTAAATAGTTGAATGTTCATTGCACAGTTCTAAGACCATTTTGCTATCGCATTTCCATAATTAAATAGTACGCAACTTGATTCATCTTTATTGAGCAAAGGCAATAAAACGACTCATAAAAATGAATCATACACAAAGATCTCAATAATTTTGAGATAATAATTTTAATCTCAAACATTTCCAACAGCACCTCTACAGACATTACATTTGTAACATCAAAAACTGTTGCACTTAGAAAGCATTTATTGCATCTGATCCTAGAGATCCATAACAGCTTAAGCCACAATCAAGATCTTCCTGTCTTTATATGAAGTCCTAGTTTTTGTTCTATTTAAGAGAGCTCATATAATTTTTATGTACTCCCACGGGACTGTTCTTATCTCTATTTCACAAAGAGAAGAGAAAACAATGAAAAACCATGTACATCACCAAGAATTAATTTTCCCCAAATAAATTCCTTTTCTTTTCTGATCCTACTCCAGGCAAGAGAACTCTGAAGCAGGATTTCAGCTGCAGTTACAGAACAGGTGCATTTGGCCATTGAAAGGCAAAGCTCTAGTAAACAGGCTCTGTGGAGCACTTGCACACTGGCATCAGGAGCCTAGATACCTCATCTTAGAACAGAGATCTCTCCAGTCTTCCTGACAGTAGACAAGTAAATGGCTACATTTGCATTCCTTCTTCTTAGCATAGCAAGAGGTCGACAGAAATTGAATCAGCTAAGTAGTGAAGATGCAATGAAACTCCCCATGAGGTGATGGAAAACTCTTTTTCTTCACAATTTGATAAAAAACCCTGAGAAATCACATTAACACAGCCCTCAGAATGATAGTGAAAAGAGGCAATGACTGAACCTCAAGGAAAATACAATTCTTATCCCCAGCTGAATATGAGATGCTGTATTAGGTCTGAAATGCTCTGCAACAGAGTTTTCAAATCAACAAAAAGAACCTTTCAGTATTTTTAATTGAATTTAAAACATTTATGAAGTAACATCATAAAATTAGATCAACTTAAAAGAAAAATAGAACAAAAATTTTGTTCATACCCACTGTCCAGTCAGAAAAGGTTATTTACTTATTTAAACTTTACCACAAGGAATTTTGTATCAATATTTATTGAAGTAATTAAAGAAAATCATAGCGGCCCATGAAGAAATTATACCTTGAGTCAAATTTTCTGTATTGACAGTTTGTCCTCTGTAGTCTAACTAACTACAGAAACAGCTCATTTGTCCTAATTTTTTGCAGTTGTGGTTGAACTGTTTCCCCCAAAAAAGTAAAAAAAAAAAGCAATAAAATAATGTATGCTTTTCTTCATTATATTTCTGATGAGATTACCCATAAAGTAGCTATACATTATTAATTACATTATTATACCCAATGTTTTTCTAATTACCCTGCTGGAAATGAAGACAGCTAAGGAGTACTGGATTGGATTATAATTTCTTAAGAGTAAAATCATAACAGATATGGCTTTACTTATGTTTTTCAGGAAGGATTGGTAGTTAAAATATTTTTAAAGAGAATTGCATTCTGAAGAATACTGAAATATAGGTCAAAGTGCTTCTCAGATCTCCAGATTATTTCCTTAAATGGAAAACAAATCTCTAGTCCAGTTTCATAAATGCCATAATTAATTTTTAAGATTTGGATTCCTGAAACTGCTGGAATGTTGAAGTTCATCAAGTCTTCATGTCTCACAGCCAAGGAGCACTTTAACCAATCTTATCTCCAGGAATCAGGACTGTTCTCTTTGTAAAAAGTTCAAGAATAAATAAAAGGCAAGTATGTTTTCTTGACCTCAGCCAAGAGGGAAATATTAGCTCTACATATTAACTCTGGTTAGAGACGTATGTACATAGAGACCCTACATACATACAGAGCACTTCAGAAGGTCTACAACTCTCTGTTTTGCATTACAGCCTTGCTAGTCACAAGAAGAATTTCTTCAGGTCACCCAGACCACATGAAATGAGTTAGTACTCTGAAGCTAATAAAAAATATTGGCCTCCTTCAAAATCTCTCCCTATAAGCAAATTATTTCAGTGAACACTAGCAGCAGCTACCAAGTCTGGTGCTTAGGTGTGGGTGCCACTTCACAGTGAATTCTGTTAACAATGCTTGTTATCTTGTTGGACTGATGATATCAGCAAATGATAAGATTTCTTCAGCCCAAGGGGGTTAGAAAATATCTATTCTATTGAACTTTAAAAGGCAGACTTGTCAAAGGGCAAGTCCCTGGGGCAGACAGACTGGATGGCAATAACATCCAGTGTCAGCTTACTGGGACAAGGATATGACTTAACTCCAAATGAGCAGGTGGCTAGATCTAATTCTTCCCCATTACCAATTCACAGGAAATAAGCTCTGTAAAAACTACTCCTCCAACAGTATATAATATAAAGTGTATTTGTAACAAATACTGATCTGATCCAAAGCAGCTGCAGCTGCTCTGATAACCAGTTAGATAAGGTCCCTCCAGTGCCACCTTTCAACACTCAAAATAAGACCCCCAACTACCTCCTCACTTGGTCCATCTACAAAATTACTTACTGAACTCAGACACAGTCAAAACTGTGGAAGAGGAGGTTTTCAAGTGATGTGTATTTTATTTAAATACACATCCATACCAAATTATATTTCTGTATTGTTTTGTGATAAGTCAGTCCAAGATTGGACAGTGGATGAAGAAAACTCAAACCAAATATCATACAGAAGCTACAATGCTGGTTATCAGCCTGCTCCATCATCTTCCACACTTACCTTCATCTTCTGGTACTTTCAAGTATTTCTCTACACTCACTACTATTAGGAGCTACAGACTTTCAGGGCAGATCCTTTTGGCAGTCCTTCTCAAATTATAGGCACCTTATACAACCAGATGTTTAAAATCCTTATTTTCTACCTTTCTTTAGCACCAAGCTTCTGGTGAATTTCATCAGGAGAAGATATTTCTAACCACAAATAAATAAATATTAAATTCAAATCTTACTGCAGACTAAAATTACTATCAAGAGAGATTTTTGTCTGCAATAGTGTAACCCAGTGATTTATTTTACAAATTTTAAATCAAAACCACCTGGATTCTCATCTCTGCTCTACTGCAAGCTACAAACTCAGATATACAAGTAAGTAACTATAAAGTTACCTAGTTGATAGCTACCATAAGGTAATAAAAACTGGTTTAATGCTTTTCTACTGGCAGTAACTGGCATTTTGAGATTTAAAGGAGACTGAGGGGAGACCTCATTTTCAACAGCCTCATGAGGGGAAAAGAAGGGGCAGGCACAGGACTTCCCTGTGGTGACAGTGACAGGACCCAAGGAAATGGCCTGAAGCTGTGTCAGAGGAAGTTTAGGCTGGATATTAAAAAAAGTTCACCCAGAGGGTGGTTGGGCACTGACCAGGCTCCCTGGAGAAGCAGTCACAGCACCAGTTTGACAGAGCTCAAGAAGTGTTTGGGCAGTGCTCTTGGGCACATAGTGTCATGCTTGGGGCTGTGCTGTGCAGGCCAGGAGTTGGACCCAACAATCTTTGTGGGTCCCTTCCAATTCAGTTTGTTCTGTGATTCTGTGATTTTCTTATTTAGCAAAGACTAAATCAGGTCAGCTTAGGTCCTTTGTGCTGTAGTTTAAGATCATGCACAGAGACAGTCACCATGACAAGCAGACTAGCAATAGCTTATTTCTTCAAACTAATTTGCTTGAATGTTCGGGGCCACAATCTGTCATTCACTTATCTTTGCATCTGTTTCCTCATTAATAAATTAAACATAATCCTTCTTTCCTCTTGTCAGTCAGCTGATTGTTCTCAGTATTCACAAGGGCTCTGTAAATATTATTATACATGTAGTTGAATTACTAAGCATATTAGTGCCTCTAGTCAATTGTTTCACAGTATAGAAAACAAAAATTGTGCATTCCAGTCAAACTTGTAAAATATATGAAAGTCTTACTTAAAAATAGTGCAAGATAAATAATTATTTCAAAATTCCATTAAAATTGGTCCATATTACAAGAAAAAGTCCTCACCCAAACTTGAAAAACAGAAGTAAAATAAGCAGTCTTAGGACAATTAGCTGGCAGTGGCTACTGATACTTTTTAAAAAATTACTCTTTGTAGCTCAAAATTTAATAATATTTCATGTATTTATCATTTTGCTACTCTTCAGAAAGATATAATGAAAAGTTTCTGAGCTCCTATTCATCCACTCCAAGAAATAACCAACCTGTGCTGAAAGGATTTAAAGGGGTGGTTTCATCATGAAAAGGTCACAAAGAAGTAACAAGGTCCTGGCAACTGCAGCACCTTCTGTCTTAGACAGGGCAATGTCTTGTTTTCCTTACTACTTAGTAGAGAGTGATTCTACTACTCTCGTTTCATGTCAATATTTTTATTGGAATTTAATTACAGACAACTACTTAATTAAAAATATGTTAAGAACCCAACATGGTTAGACCATGTCAGGTCTGTATTTGATGGCCACCTGCATGGCATGCTAAAACAATTTGTTGAACATTACATCTATGTAATAGCTCAATATTTGCATACGGTTCTCTCTGGTTTATATAAAACAATTAATGACAGGCATGACTTCATAAAGGTTTATCTGCTGCTCAAATGTCTGGCTACAAGGACCACCACTGACTAGTGACAATAGTAGCCAAACAGCTCCTACAGACTAATTGTCAGTAGTACTACCTGTAGACATGTTGTCAATATTTTACATACACGGTGTTATATAAAAAAAACTGATCATGTCTTCTGAAATTGTAACATATTTCTACACTGTGTTTTGGTAAATGCTTGGCATCATTAAAAAAGGTCTCATAACTGAAATGCCTTACTATGAACTTTTCATTGTCTAGAACCAGGCTCTGATTATCTTACAAGTTAAAATTTCACTGATGAATAATTTTGCTTTCTATTAGAGGAAACAGAAATTAATTACTTTGACAAAAGTATTAACAACTTTCTTCTTGTTTAAATTAGTATGGCCATAACTTAGCCCATCAGTATGGCTATAACTTAGAGGCTTGTCACGTTTTAAGCAGATGATGCCCAGTAACCTAAACCATTGCATGTTCCTATGACAGCCAACAGCCACAGACAGAGGAAGAGTTAATGTGCAAGACTGCAAAAGAACAAGAGTTGACTAACTCTTCCAGTAGGGGGAGATGTTCTTTTACAGTTTATAAGCAATTAAAAACTGATAACCAAATTACCTCTCTATCTTTTTAATGAAATCAACTCCTTAAGACAGTCATCAACTGTCTTAAGACAGTTCATCAACTGCTTAAATTGGTAGATGTGCCTTGGTAATGATTATATCCAAAAGAGTGTTGTATGGAAATCAGAAAAAACAAAAATTCACTGTAAGTGGCTCACGTGAATAAAAATAGAAGACTGTTCTTCTTACCCTCCTCCTAAAACAATTATGTTTTGACACGTTATTTCTAAGACCCTCTTCAATAAAACAGCACTTGCATTAATGCAGCTGAAAGTGCAGTGAACTGGGAACATGTTTAGCGTAACACCTTCGCCTGGCTTTGCCACCAGAGAAACAGCTGTGAACCTATATCAAGGGGAATTTTTTAAAGCAATCATGGTGACAATAACAATTCCATTTATTAAAAATGAATGGGACTTATTCCTGATATATTTAGATGTCTACACAAATGCATCATTCTTGAAGACTCCTTTCATTGTCTTTACCAAAATCATGACTCATCTAGATAGAACCTAAGACATAAAATGCAAATGTCCAAACCAACTGAGCTGACAGGTGCCTATTTCAGTAGAGGAACATTTCATATACAGGCATGTATGGAAGAGTGATAAGGAGTTGATGAGTTGATGCTTCTCTAGTCTGTCTGAACAGAGGTAAGCTAAATAAAGCTGCCTTATATTTTTTCTACAACACTTTTGATTGGTATAGTCAGAACAACTTTGGAAAGAATAACACTATTTTCCCCATTTTAGGCAGAGGGAAATGAAGGTTCACAAAAGCAAATAAGCAGCCTTCAGAAAAATCAGGAAAAAAAAAAGCAGAACAATCCAGTTTTCTAGCTGGTAGTTTCGCTAAGTGAACAGAAAGCATTGCTGCTGGTAAGTATCCTGATCACTTCCCACCTCTAAATTTTCCTATAAGTAAAACGCCACACTTCATACTTTCTAATGTTCTGGAAACAGATGCTGCTTTTACTTTCAGCAGGCTGCAAGGAGACACACCTGCAAGTACAACTCCAAGCCTTGTCGTCGCTGCTCCAGGACCTTGGGGACCCAGTTTCTCACATGCTTTGAAGGGATCTCTGGTGTTCTTATGAACTTCTTGAGCTGCAAGAAAAAACCCAACAAAATATAGGTAGAAACAAAGTATAAAATGTCTCTTTAAATTAAAAAGTTTATGTTAGCAATGTAAAAAACCTATGCATTAAGGACAACAGCATAAAAATGAAATTACTTATAATCATCTCCCTGAAATAATAGTGGATGTCATACCTACAGAGTGCAGTTAAAAATCTTCACAGCCAGTTGTCCTGGAGAGTAAAGAGGAACCCTCTAACAATATTTTATGACTAATAGCCTGAAAATAAAATAGCAACCACTACAATGGAATACTTGAAATCTGAGTTTCCCATTAGTCTACCTGGGATAATACCTCACAGCATCACCACAACATAACCAGAATTACCTTGCTAAATGCATTTAACAACCATGATGGCTTCTAACTCCAGATTTAGGCAATTATGAACAGGTGTGAAAAGTACAGGGAGGAGTGCTAACCATTTCTCTAGAGAGCTGGCAATCAAGAGAGCAAAATATCCATGCTCTCAAAGTGTATCAACAGACCGACAGTCTTTGTTTAATATCTTACACAGAAAAATAGCAAGATTGTCACTAATTATATTTCAAAGACAGCTCCACAACGACTCCTCTAAAGATTCCCACAGGAAAGCTTATACATGTATCTACATAGATCTATACACGCACACAGATTAAAAAAAAAAAAAATAATATATATATATGCTTACATATGATTGTATATAGATACACACAAACATATACCCGGACAACACTAAAAAGCCTCTTGCTGGAGCAACATAATTTTTAAAAACAAAAAAATATTAATGTTTTCCTCAAAACTACAGAGTGAAAAAAACACCAAAAAACCCCTGAAATAGACTCCATTGCATTTTAATAGAAGGTGCCATTCTTTCTGTTGAATATTGCCTCTGAGTAAATCTGAAGCAAAGAATGCAAGGAAAGAAACTCAAAATTGACTTTGACATGCATACCCATGGGAGACTGAGAATTTACATTTCATCTTTGAGCTTGCTGAGATGTCACTATAGGAAAAAGCAGTGGCAACATATCAACGTCTCTGCAATCACCAGTATGGAAGCTGCAGCCAGGAAACCTCAATTGCTCTGGAAACATTTTGCAACTTCTTTTTTCCTTAACAGCACTAAATTACAATTAAATGTGAAGTGAGAGAAACAACACTCCAAAATAAAGCTCCAAACCCAGCTATGTTTACTGACTGATCTTAAAAAGGAGAATACAACCCCCCGTGTTTCCCTCTAAATTGATTGGGGATGTTGAACAAACTATGGTCACTGCTGTTGAGAACTATGACAGCAGCTGCAGGTGAGCAACAAATGAGGAGAACGCTCCAGATGAGTGCCGACAAATCTGAAACTATCCAAGCATCCACCAAGACCTAGCTGCTTACAAGATAAATACTCTGTGGCTGGCAACTCAGCTGGTGATTAACAGTCCTTTTGTGCTCTGTGACACTGTTACATATAAAACATCCAAAACACAGCTACCTAATTTGCTGGCATAGATACTGCTTATAAGTATAAAGCCAACCTTATACAGATATACAAAAGATATATTAAAACCCCACTTTCTTATGCTTACAATAAGCCAGTCATATATACTGCTACAAATAATTATAACAATGTCAAGGAATATTAGGCAAAACCACATATGCATTAGCTGTATTGCTTCAGACTTGTCCCAACACAAAACAAAATATATTAATCTGAGGACTATTATTGCCCACAGTACCTTCCTGTCTGTAACACTGACTAAACACCTACTGACATACTGTAGTCCTTATTTCCTGAAAGACTTAAAGATGGGTCACATTATCAAGTAAGGAGTTTTCCAGTTGTGAAAAGACAATATAATCTAGACTATACACTAGTTATTCTAAAATTACAGATAACTTGCAAAACAAGAGGTTTTAAACTTCGGATTTTTGCAAATTTCATTGCAGTAGTTTTAACACTGTGACCTTCTAGCATTACTGTAATTTAAAAGAACTGCCAATATTTAATAATGTATAGGAAAAGAAGCATAAAATTATATTTGGGAATAAATATGAACAAATGGTTGTATTTTTAACTATGTTATACACCTAGAAATAATTTAAGTCTTGCTAAATAAACTTTCCACATAAGTATAATAACACTTTTGTTCAGACTTATATATAATACTGTAATGTGAATGGTGCATAGCCTGACAGGCAAGGTTTGTTGTTCATAATCAGGGCAAAGCATCATGCAAACTATGCAAACTATTTCATAGAAGCCAGTTTCTGTGGGTGATTTCTCTCAAAAAAATAAATTTCTAGTCCTGGTGTAACATGTCAGTCTTGAAAATATTTTACATCTTCTCCACTACAGATAGATTGTAGAGGAAGCGGGGCTTTACTCTTTTACACAACTGGAATCTATGAAAGATTGAACTCAAGACAGAGGGAGATCCAGACATGTTCTTGGAAACAGCTTTGTATAAAAAATATAATTAATCAAAACATTGACTGGCATTCTGATGAATGAACAATATCTTCTATCAGCAATAAAGCCTTCCTTCCTCCACACAATGCCAGTGAGGCATGCTGGTCCCCAGTGAAAGGCACAACCTCCTCATCAGCCTCTAGGTCCACTTTCTACCACAGGTGTTCTCCACAGAAGGTTTGTTTCTCCTAAGCACTACAGACATCTCCAACACTAAGGGCACCTTGAATATGCAGCAAGTCTAAAAAGACCTTTCCAATTGCCATGTACTCACAGCAATTTAGAATGAAACGTACATTTTAAATTAAAGGGGAAGAGAGGGACAAAAATACCGTATTGGCATGCTGATAGCAAACTGATGCAAATGCTTCCTTTTGGATTTCTGTAGCACTAAAAGCACTAAGACAGGTTCAGAGCATGAGCTGTTCAACAATACTAACCAAAATTTTACAACTTCAAAAAGTAAGACTTATTAAAAAGGTATACTGTTGCCAAAATATGGTATATGTTTTGCATCTGTGCAGGGAACAAAGAAGAAAAGGTCTCTATCAATTTTCAGAGTAATATAAACAGACAGAAACTGAATGAGAAAATGAAATGAACTGAAATGTGGTCCAAAGTGCCTGGTTAGAATATCTGTTTTTCAGGTTTGTCTTATTTTGCTGCTATTTCTGCAGAGAGAGAAAGGGGCCATCATTTATGGGTTTTCTGGTGTTCTAAGAAATTTCTGCAAAAGGAGTTATTGCAGTGAAAGTGGTGTACAAGAAGATAAATCTGAGAGTGAGACTGCAGTCATCTATGACTTTTATGCAGAGTAATTGTGCAGCTCCAAAAATTACAGTGAAGTTAAGCCTGCTGTCCCATCTGTCTGGACAGCTGGGAGAAGGCCAGTTATGTGATGTGGGCCCTCCACCTGTTCTGCTACCTGTCCATCCTGAGATGGGCTGAGAACAAGCCCAAGTACCCTCTCTGCAAGGGGAGAGTACTGTCAGTCTTGCAATCATTGCAGCTGGATGATGACTGCTTGGAGCAGTCACTGTACTCCCTATGACATGAGTCATCCAACAGGTGGGAGTGGCTCTGGGACATCCAGGTGCCCAGGACCTCCATCATCCTGGAGCACCATAAAGGTGGGCTTCAAGAAGGAGTGTTCAGGTGTCCTGTGGGTGCATCCAGCCTCCACACTCATTGAACTGCTTTCAGAGCCACACTGCTCCTCCAGACAGTGCAACCCTGGATCCAGCAGGACATGGAGAGATTTGGCAACAGTGTTGGACAAGCCACGGTGGAAGACACCACCACAACCATCCCAGCCAAACACAGGATGGATGCAGAGCTGCTGGCCTGGATGCTGCACGTGTCCCTCCAAAACTGCACAGTTCATTCATGCAGCAGCATGCACGTGTCTCTGGGCAGTGCAGCACCAGAAAGGCCACCTCCTCCACTGTTGCTGGGGGGTTTCCTGGCAGCCACTCCTTGGCTCCCATTACCATTCTACAGAGCAAGAAGAGCCCCAGGTAAGGCTGTGCCCAGGGCTGCCACTTCCAGATGGCACAGTTAATGCTCCCCTGAAGGGTCACAGCAACTCCTGAAGAGAAGGGAGAGACCCCCAAGGCCTTTCCAGCAAACAAGAGCCCAGCACTACATCAGTGATGCTGGAAGGTGCCTTGGAACATGGCTCAAGCAGGACTGGGCCATCAGCTGTGGCATGTGTCAGCCCTGAAAAGCTCCCAGTCCCAGGTATCGACATATAATAAATGCACAAATCTGCATGAAAAGTCTCAATGTTATTAACAGTATAGATTCTATCCTTACCCTTTTTTTCTTTTTTGCTAGGTAGGATGGAATGGGTTTAATGCTGATGGGTCCTTCTACCTTGTGCCAGGTACTGTTTCATTGTTCCTCTAAAGGCAAGTACTGCCCAGCTCCATGCCTACATCTTTGCAGCTGGTCCTGGGACAGGTGTTTCCAGCCAGGGGTATCCAGAGCCAGTCCCTGACACATTGCTCCATCACCTCAGGCATGGTTTCCTCTTCTCTGTACCTTCTGCTCCGTGTCCCTGGTCTCTGCTCTCCTACCAGCCTGCACTGCCTGGTGCAGCCTTGCTATGGTGGTGCTCAAATCTCTCCTCTTGCCTGAAGTTACAGCTTGGTGCTGCTCTCTGCATCAAGCCAGTGTCATACCCTGCCACAGCAGGAGCCCAAGAACGGGAAGTACAAAGTCCTGCTCCTGTGAAGGGACAGCTGCCCAGATGGTGAGCAGCCTGGGAAAGGTTTCTGCCCACAATCACAGGCTTTCCTCACCCTCTTCCAGGTCCAGCCTTGGTGTTGGCTTTTCTTCTCCACTGCTTGCAAAGGACCCACCTGGCAGGCACTCAGCAGACAGATGCCAAGTGGCTGAGGACACTGACTTTGCTTAGTTTAGAGAAAAGTACGATAAGGGATGATCTCCCTCTTCCTGAGGGAGGGGAGTGGAGCAGAAACTGAGCATTTCTCCCTGGGACCCAGTGACAGGACACATGGGAATGGCTCATAGCTGTGCCAGGTGAGACTGAGAGTGAGCATCAGGAAACGTTTCTTTACCAAGAGGATGATCAAACACTGAAACAGGCTTCCTCAAGGGATGGTGGATGTCCCAAGCCTGTCAGGGACATTTGAACAATGCCCTTAATATAATGCTGCAATTTCTGGTCATCCCTGCATTGCTTAGGCACTGGACTATATAATTGTTGCACGTCTTCTCCAACTAAAAATATTCAATTATATTTCTAATTCTAATTCTGTATTACACTGCATAATACAATACTATATTATTCTAACAACCAGAGTCTGCTTACTTGGACAGGGTGCATTTAAAGGACATAAATCCTGATTTTTTTTCCTCTTAATGTTTCCTAGCCTAGTTCATTGTACAAACTCCATTCTTTTCCTTCAACTGAAGAATTATTCTCAACTGTAAAACAAAGCACTCATATATCACAAGGAAATGGTGGGTGGGTGAGTTATTTTACTGTTTCTGACACTGTTGCTTACTTAGTTTCATATTTAATATTAACACAAGGATGACAATATCTGAGACATATCTGTATTAAAACAATAAACAAGGAAATGAGCAATAATAAGTATCAGATGATACCAATATTGAGGCAAGAAGCAAGTAGGCAAGAAGCACTAACATATCTTAAATATGATGCAGTAAGGCAAACGGTTCTTGTCTTTGGACTTTATATGGGTCAATAGATGCATTTTACTCAGATATGTTTGCTTAAATTTATGCACTTTACAAGCCTGGCAAAATCATCTTCTGTAGCACCAGGTTAATGCCTCTTTCCTGAGCTAATTCAGGACCACCAGCAAAAACATACTGGTGGAAATAAACTCCTCTGATGCTGCATTGTTAGGAGCTGTAAATATCCATGCTGTTCTCTGCTTGCAGAGGAAGCTTTTCCATAATGAAGGCAAGCAGCATCAGTCAAAGCAGCTGATTGTGCCCACACTCCACTGTCACTCATACCTACAAACCAAGAGATGTGTAGTTGACCCAGGTCCTAGGGATGAAACTCTTCATTACAGACCCACTGCTGGTAATGGGCTGCAATGCTCCTCCAGAATTCTCCTGCTCAATGTATGGCCTCCATAAAGCAGAGGAAAAGAGTAAAGTTTGCCTTTCAGCAGCACAACTGCACAGCAGCATTCAGCTCAGCTTGGAGAGAAAAATTCCTACTTTTTCTTTAATGCCGGTCAAAACAATTTAAAGAAGTATTAGTGGATAACCAACCTTGAAAGTACTGAATTCCCTTCTGTATGTTTCTAAGATGATTCAATAGACAAGCTTAGCAGATAGTTCATACTAAATTAATTGAGATGGTTTACTCAGTCATTTTCATGTCTGGTTTCCTCATGTAAAAAAGTTGTTTCCTCATCTTTACACATGGCAGATTAGAACAAAATTTATAAATTAACAACTCATTTGCCTAACAGGGAAAAAATCCAATCTATTTATTTGTGGTTGGAAAGTGACTTATTTTGTGACTTTACAAGAAGACAAAAACATACTATGGACAGCATTTTGGCCACATAGCATGTAAACAATAACCAAAAAGAAAAGGAGACTTAGTAACATGAGAAATCATCATTCCTGTCTACAAAACAGAGAAGAAATTGAGTTAGTTAGGAATTAATTTCCAGAAGCATGAATCACAGGATGCATTTAAGATAGACCATATATAGTAACAATTACAAGAGAGAGAAAAACATCACTAAGGCAAAACAAAGCTACATATTATAAAGAAAAAGACCAGTACCTTTTTATGAAGTGCATGGAATTCACTGTACCTCTTCTCCACGAAATGTTTCCTTCCACTCATCAACACTTCTATTTTAAAGACCTGAAAATTACAAATAATAAAAAAGAGGGTAATGTTACTTGCACAAAACAGTTCAGTGACATGGCTGTGACTGCACATTTTACCACAGTCATTCTTCTAACTAGTCCCAAAAAACCCAATGTGCTTCATGAGTTGAAGCAGTACAACAATGATTAATGGTAAATATGGCTAAATTGTCTGTTAACATGTTTGTTCAACAAACATATAAAAAACCAGCTTAAACATATGCTATATGCTATATGCTTTACATTAAAAAGTAAGCATCAAAATATCTCCTTTCAGAAAATACTTCAAACTAATAAAAAAATTTTAAAAAAGGGGAAGGAACAGAAAAAAACCAAACAAACAGGGAGAAAAGAAACAGAGTTTAATCATTTTCCCCTTCTTACAAGACAGCATACTAATACATTCACACATGTTCAGTAAGAGGTGGATAATATATGTGTTATGCATGGAAATAGAGAAATAAATGCAAGCACTATATTCTACGCTGATTTCTTCCTAACCTAGAAATTCATCTCTAGTCTCAACTGAACTTGTGCTACATATGCTCTAGGAAACAAAAAACGTAACAAAACACACACATGGCAAATGCTTGTTTTCTTTGTATGATACATGTGACAGCTTTTGTTGCTGCCTCTGGAAGGTTGAAAGGCCAGGAGAAGCAAGTCTCTGGATCCACTAATTAGTAGTCACTAACATGACATTTTCTTGATTCTGAGGTCAGGGGGTCAGTTTTGAGGGCAAGTGACGAGAAATATTTTGAGGTACTCAAGAAAATATGGTCTATTAAATGAAGACAAAATCAGCAGATAAGTAATACAGAAAAGGTGCCTGCTCTATCCTAGGAGTTGTTTTCTGTTTTGCCTGGAAAACACTGGAAATAATTATTTTTGGGACAATGAGAAACAATGCTCAGCACAGATGATCACATCAAAACCCCAAACTTAGCCAAATAAAATGCTCTTTGAAATAAATTTGCAAACAGTGTATATACCTGAATGCAGAAAAAAGGGTTTTCTGTCACAACATGCCTGGCTAGCACTGATCAGAGCAAACACTGACATGCCATACCAGATAAACACTTTCTATTGTCCACTAGATCCTGCCCTTCAAGCAGCTCAAAATGCTATGGTTTTCACTGGCTAAACAACATTAAAAACAGACAGCATTTCATTTAATCTAGACTGAAGTGCTTTTACCTTTGTTTGAATGCAGTATGGATAAGACCATAATTTCACACTAATGTTTACATTACCAAAATTTGTGTGAGTAGCTCTAACAACCCGTGCTACATTCTACATTTTTGAATAGGGCTATGTCTGTGTCCTAACAGTAAGAGAAAATTACCTTATTTGGATGCACTGATTTTTTTTCCCCCTCCTATCTAATTAACCTTTCCCCAACTAACAAGTTGCTATTAAAAAATTTTCCTCTATACATATAAAAACTCCAAGGCACCTCTAGAATTTAAAAGTTCAGATTTGTAAAGAGAATCACATACAAAGGAAAATCTATGTAGACCTTTTTCTTTACTTAAGACTTAACATACTAATTAAATTATTAACAAATATTATTTACATTTAATATTCTACACACCGTATGAAAGAAATAGTTCAGCAGCAAACAATTTGTTTTGCATTGCACAGGAACAAAGGAGTTTTAAGGATAACTTGTTAGAAAGAATGGATAACAAAATATGAAAGTAGTTAAGTGAAAAATGATAATGGGAGTCTACCTAAGGTGTTGCAACAGTTTTGTATTTATTTGATATTAAATTTCTAGGAATTACAAGGATCTCATAACACCCATTTACACCTCAGACAGCTAAAAGCCACTCACCACTTTAAATTTAGCACTTCTCTTGGCTAAAGGGTTTGCCAAGCAATTTGGAGAAACCTAAGGGGCTCCTGCCTCAGCTATAAGCAGTCCTTTGATAGGTAACTTTCTTGTGAATCGCAGGTTGGCATGGGCAGTTCTATTTTGATTTTATTCATATGTGTGTCTTCAGAGAAATATCTGTCCCTCTTAAATCTAAAACCCCACCTTTTCATAAAGGAGAATAGTTGGGTTATGTGAAAGGAAATATAAATCCCTAAATAGACCTTCTTTCCAAAGCATGTATCTGTTTTGTTCTGTGTTTCATCATGGGTTAAGGAACCACATAAGTGGTTTCAGAACAGTAGAAACCATGCTACATTTATTCTCCCTCCTATTTTAATTACAGTTTCATAAATTTTGCTAATGTCACGATATTGAACAATGCATTTGACAGTTACTTTCACAGAAGGTGCAAGAGAGAAGCACAGCTTTGCATGTGAAGTAATGTTATTTCAAAATACAGACACTGCCACCCTTATACCCCCCACGCCTTGCACCAGTGTAGAGGCTTTAACTTGCCCCTCACTATCCAGGGGCCTCAGATCCAGCTTTAGGAGACACATAAAACTTAAAAAATCAACAACTCTGCTATGCTTGAAGTTGAATATCACTGCTTGAGAACAAAACCATGCAAATAATGTTTCTACTCGCTGTGAACCTATACTTCAGAAATACAAAGCAATTTGTGATAAATAAGTGGACAACCCAGAAATTACTTTGCTTCATTTAAATATATATATTAAACTGACTTACAAAGTAACTTGTAAAGCAGAAATGCAAGGAAAAAACCACAATTGTGTTTATAAACTTGTATTATTACATGACTTTATTTAGACTGCATATATTCCAGGTTTGCCTTCTCACTATTTACCAGATCAGAATTTACAAGAGCAAATTAAAAGCATGTAAGTTAGTTTCTGAACCACTGTTTCATGAAACAACATGTCTTTGTGTGAAAGACAAAAAATATACATTAAGTTGGGAGAGAGATAGGATCTCTTCATGGATACAAAGCAGCTATAAGCAAATCTCGCACAAATTTAACTGTGCAATTGCAGGCCCTGGCAGAGAAACAATGTAAGGAAACTGGTGAACATAGATGAAAGTGCCAAAATAAAGACGGAAGAACTATGGGGGAAAAAAATGCAACAGTGCTAGGAAATTACTTTTCTAGTAAAAATGTTCATGTTCTTTGAACAGATAACTCTGAAAGGATATATGACTTTTTAATAGATAATTTAATGAAAAATGCAAGAATTAATCTCTTAATTAGACAAGCAAAATACTTTTCCTATAGTCATTGAAATACCAGAAATTACACTGCACTGAACAATTTGAAGTTCACCCTGACCAGGACACAAAGGACCATAGATTTGAAGACACCAATTAGAAAACTCCAAGAGTACTTGAAACTAGAAACAACTCACTGTTCTTGGTTGCTGCCACAGTAGGTATCAGCAATGTCTGCACATAGCTAGATCATTATCCATTAAAAGCATTCTTCCAACAGACTTTAGCCCACATCAATAATGTATGGGGCAAAAATCTCTGAACTGGATATCAGTATGAATAATACCAACCTTTTAAACCAGCAGAACTGCAGATCTTCCACTGCTATTCATAGCCATTAAACTTGTGACAAAAATGGAAAAAGAATTCCTAAGGTCGTTGTTAATAAAATAATAAAAACTTTCAGGTCTGATTATAAAACAGATTTACATATAATTTCCTACTTCTTCTTCACTTTCTTCCAATTATATTGATTATATTCAGATCCTGGAAACCATTTTCTTCTTTTCTTATTGCTATCAATGATGCCTAATTTTGCCATTTTTCTGAATTTATTTGTTCTGATCATTACCAAACCTCTAAATGAATGGTCCTTCTTCAATATTTTCAAGAATAACACATACATTTCTCCTCTTCTTGCAGAAACTGGACAGTACTACATAACAACTGAACAGAATTACATATGGGTGAAAAAAATTGTACCGTATCGCTGTGAATTTTGAAGACAGAAAGCACAAATGGAAGAAAACAGGAAGTAATAAGACATACAAAACCAGCCCATGGTGCCCAAAAGTGCATATAATGAATTGTGGGTAACACTGACACTGCCCCTCTTCAGTTCTTACCTATGTTACAAGTGTACATTGGGTACCAAAGGACACCCTGTTATCTGATAATCTGATGCAAAAATATGCAGCTCCAGTAACTTAGTCTCCAAAAAATCCTACAATGATCAATTTAATATAAAAATACAGACAAGAATGACAAACATAACCATGAGCAGGGACGAAAACTGACAAGTATGGTAACATCTCAGCTTGGTTTTCTATTACGTAAGAGTGAGTGTCACACTCACTCATAGAAATTATGCTAGCTACATAGTTTACTATTATAGTAAATTAATCCTAACATATTGTGCATACTTATAAATGGAAAAGCGAATTGCAATACTTTTGGAAAATTACAGTTGAAAAAGAGATTTGGGGCAGCGTCATTAAGAATAAAGAGACACAAAAAACAGAAGCAGAAAAAGATAAATTTATAAAAACTAGACACATTTGTCTAATATTCACCAGGAAAGAAAACTCCACAAAATTCTATGGTCACATTTTTATCTCTCAGGACCAAGCTCACTGACCCTAATTCTATTTAATATATTACTCACAGAAAGAAATACGTTCCTTCAAATGCTTCACTATACTTGACAGACTTTTGTCTGAGGAACAGCTAATGCATTTGAAGAGTCAAGAAAGCTCAACCTTAAACCTTTGCCATGACCATATGGAAGGAATTCCAGAGCAAATGAAATGACAGCTACGGTCCATGAAACACTAATAGGATTTCCATGTGTTTAGTGTTTCATTATTGCTCAGGCAATTTTCTGTCTCAGTTGTGTTACAACTGTGACTAGAAGAAGACTGCAGAAAATAGCAGGGATCAAAAGACAACTATAAGACTATTTCCTTCCTACTGTTTCAGGGGAAAACAATATTCTACACAATCAGTAGGAGCACCTGGGTGGTGGTAGTGGTAACCAGAGCTGCATGTAGCTGCAACAGCAGCTTTGCATCTCAGCAGGGTCAGTGCCTCATGGCAATGCTCCATACTTCTGAATGCCCTCCACAGCAGAGGTGGAGACAGGGACAGTATTCAGAGCCAACTCAAACTTCAGAGTAGCCTTGATAAAACTAAATCTCACTATTCCCCAAATGAAAACACATTAAATTATTCTGACTTCACCTTTTGGAAAGCAGGGCAGCAAAACTCAGTTCTGCAGCAGGCACAGGGCAGCTTAAGGGCATAGAGGCTGACATGGGTCACAGAGGCATGAGGCAAAGGACACCTCCCTTTTGCTTTCCAACCATATTCCCACCAGATCTGGTTCTCCTTTGCCTAGCACCCTGTTTTTACCTGGCTTATCACCACCATTTCAACTTACTGAGACTTAAGACCTTCTGTTCCTTTGGTGGGTTGCTTCTAGTGACATCTGTTGACTCTTCTCTTTAGAAACTGCTCTTCTATGCAAGCAGCTCTTACATGAGCTCCTGGAGTCCTGTAAGAAAAGGGCCCACTTTCTGCTGCAGAACTGTTGGGGCGCAATAAAGATGGAAGCAGTATAGCCCCAGAGAGACCAGTTTGTTTCATGTGGTTTTGCTTTGGGCCCCAAACAAGTAAGAGTGTCTGCCAGAGGTAGTAAAGGAAGAGAAGTGAATGCCTGAGGAATCAAGAGTGTTGGAAGGGAGTACAAACAGGCACAGATGTAAGAGTCATCCACCCTTGCTGGTATCATCCTCACCCATGCTGAACATTTTCCTGATGGCTATGAGAGCCAGCAGAAAGCCAGAGCTGCAGTGGGACAACTCAGCTGGTGCAGATGTTTCGTAGCTTCTTCCACCTCCCTGCTTGCCTGGGGCAGGTGCTCCTTGTGCCTGCACCTTGCCCTCCAGCAGAACAGCTCTGGGCAACACACATTTCACTTCTACTGAGGGGCCCCAAAGAGACTCGGATGCACTGCATTATCAGTCACAAGATTTGCTTATCTCACCTAAAGTCAGCTCCAAAGTTGGGTTAAGCTGACAAAGAGTCCCTTCCCTCACCCCAAGCACTGTCACGTCCCTTATATGAAATAAGACTGTTTCACTTAGTCCCAAGTACAGTGCAAAATATTAAATTACAGCACAAGGAAAAAAGTACACAATTTTATTGACTAGAGAAATAAAAGCTTGATATTATGCAATTATGATACTGCTTTGTCCAGAGTTTGTGAGGGAGAAAAACCATGACAGAAAAGTGAAATGTTCACTGTAGGATTTCCAGAGAGTATTCCCAACAGCTCCAGCCTGTGAGAAGCAGTTGCTTGACCCATTCTGGCCTGGAAAAACAGCCTCACTGTTTTTAACATACAAAACCAGGTTTTCTACTGTGACATGAGAACAAGTCCGTTGTTTCACGAAATCCTTCTGTTAAATCTCATGTTACTGCAATCTAACTTGGGCTTTCATTGTTAACAAAAAACTGAAACAAACAAACAAAAAACAAAAAAAAAAAAAACCCAAAAAAACCCAAACAAACAAAAGAAAAGATGAATGAAAGAAATATGAGTATACAAGAACAACCACTTGTCCTTATAAATATGACTTCTAATTCAAATGCTTCCTTACTAATTTATACAACTTTCAGCCACTTATTCATTTAAAAAGGTTTCCCTTCCCTAACAGTTACCACTTTTACTGGTACCAGTATCTACCTAAATCAGATTACAATCTCTTCAAGAACGTTCCAGAGTGCAGTTTGTATTTTCCACCAACAATACAAATTAAGGATTCCTTACACTTCCCCTACACTCTTCTGCAGTATGAGGCTCCTCCTGCTGTAAAATGGCAGTTGTCAGTAGGAATAATGTACAAAACCCATGCACAGGATTCAGGGATATTCTTCCTGAAGATGGCCTTTTAGGGGTGTATGTTATATTTCTTAGGGTTTGGAGGAAGAGATAGTAAAACAATTTATACCGCAACCCAGTCAGGCAGTTTTGTAATTCTTATAACACGGGAAGCTCGAGGGAGACTTCTACAGAGCTGTCACTGTTGAATGAAAGAGTAGCTGACATGTAAGAGTAAGTAGTTTTCTGATTTTTTCAACTCTCTTTAAACCAATCTTTTCCAAACACATGGTTCATAAAATCCCCATGGAACCTCTCTGTCATTTCCTGAAAAATAACTTACTTGGCTTTCTAAACTAAAAAACCTCTCCCTCACCAATGATACACTGGCTATGGAAATCCAATTTGTAACCAAACCAAGATGCTACAAGATCTGACTTGGTTTTGGTATTTTTCTTTATTGGCCCTGCAGAGGACAACTGTTACATAGATGACACTGTCACTGCGGTTACCTATTTGGGCTAACTTCCTTACAGTCAAACTTAAAGGAAAATGTGTTGATCGTTTACTGAAAAATGAAAAAGTTTACAATCTATGCTAAAGCCTATAGTTATAAGATGAAAAACAAAATTAGCCCAATCTGCTCTATTTGTTCATCTGGATCATCTCAATGCCTCTTATCATAAATGTTCTACTAATAGAAAAACTATGAACCTTCTTATGGAAAATATTATCTTTCCAATAGAAATAGTAAACTGGGATAAAATACGTGAATACTGCAAAAAATAACTGATGCCAGAAGTGTATTTACAAGAAACAGATTAAATCTAAGTTGGATAAAATATAAGGAATCTTCTATTTTGTCCAAAATCCTCTGCTATTTTCTCTGAAGAGTCCGTAATGAATCCTTTTACTTCCCAAGGCAGGATGCAATTCCTAACCACAATGAAAGTGCCCCCATCTTGCAGCCAACTAGCAGCAAGAAGCTCCTTTCTGTGAGAGGTTAGACACAACACTAAGTTTTTTTCTAGAAACATTGAGCCTGTGTTATTCTGTTTGCACTTGAAATTGCTGTCTGGGGAACACCTGGGTAACCTAATGCCTCCAAAGCACAGATATTTTGTTTACAAACAGAAATGTAAATGGTGCCAAAGAACACATAAAAAGATATACAAGCAGCAGGGTAATAAGCATTTCAAAGTAACTGACTTTCTACTGTCTCATTTTTCATGGTATGTCTACCATAGTACATGAATTTAGTCTTTTTTCTCTACTGGTGACTAACAAAACACAGATGAATATGAAACACAACAGGATTTAGTCAAGATACCATATACACAAGCTATTAAAATCAATTCCACATTAATCATAGTGATTAAATATCAGGGGGAAAAAATAATGTATATCTAATTTGCATGATTTCTTATTAGGGTCTCTCTCTCTTCTCTCCAGGATCTGATAAATCCCTGCTCCTCTTTACCACATAAGTACCTCATCCAAATAAATTTTTAAGAGCAGTAGTCAAAGGAGGTTGTTTTTCTAAACGTCTGTGCAACTTAGCAAATATCCTTCATATATTACATTTAAATAGTGTGATTACTGTGTCTTCAGCCCCAAAATGGAGGATTCAAATGTTATTCTGTTAATAAGAAGATGAGCAGTCAGGATCCATGTAATACCTTCAGGCACTTTCTTTCACTGAGTTAAATCATTCAAACTTCCACTAAATTGGCATTGGCCTGTCTTCCAAAATGGAAACCTCATTACCTCTGTGATTGCCTGCCACCTGTGTTACTCTTACACACAACTAACAACACTGCTTCAAACATCAGCACCCATTCCTGGAAAGACAGGTCACTGCATCAATTTATCAAAGAATGCCATCCTACTCACCAAAGTTTCCCTTGCCAGGTCAATCTCTTCGGAATGGTAATTCAGAGTGGGACAAAGAAATAAGCTCAAATAGATATAAGACAGTTTTGTTACTGGACTAAGCCTGCTGTGACTGAGACAAGACCTGAAACAGGTTACCAGGCCGTGGTTATCGATGTAGCCCGCTGCAGAAAATCAAATGCTTCTTCATGTGCAAGGAAGAGTAGAGACAATGAAAGTTACAAACTCTGCACAACTACTGAAGAAAATGCAACAACAGCTACCACAAACAGTGTTCAAAAATAATAAAATATTGCGTCCAAACTGAGATTTAGTTTTTTGAGTTTCTGAATTTACATATTGTGACTAACAGAGTATTTTTATCTAGTTGGCTTGCTGGACACAGAGAATGCAAATATTCCTGAGCCAGATATAAACTGGCTCAGGGACTGGTGACAGCATTAGCAGTAGCAGCAGCATGGGCAGCACATGTTGCAGAACTCATCATAAAGTTTGGACAAAGCTCAGCGACAAGAGGGCTGGCCCGGGTCTGTCCCAGGTATGTCTGTGGGAACTGCAGTCAGCAAGGTGCAGGCATACCACAAAAGGGAGCAGGTGAGCATGAAGCTGAAAGCAGGGTTTGGATTTTACCTGAGCATAAAGAAATAACACAGGGAAGAGAAACAAATATTTCCTAAATTGCTTTCCTTACAAGATAAAACACATTAAGTACGTAAATCAAAGATATTCCAAGCAGAGAACGATATTGGCATTAGTGGAAGAGCTAAGGCAGCACAGATTTTGACTCAAACAGCCATGTCTGAGAAAAGGCAACATCTAAACCTCCAGTACAATCATGTCAACAGATTCTATAGCTTCAAAGTCAGGAGAAATACTAATATGAACCAATATCCAGCATAATACATATAATAAAACTATCCTATTAATAATTTTGTGATGGAAGATTGAATAACCTATTCGAGAACACTGGTTGTATGGTCATGTATTTATCATTTCAAAGACATGAAAACTGATTGAGTGCATGATATGTTATTCTGCGACTGGTCTCAGTCACTTGGAAGATGGTAAGGCAAATATTAACTAATTACATGCCAGCACAAGCATTCAACCAGATAAGGTCTGATGTATCCAGCACATTTCTGAGAGATTTTAAGTAAGCTATAAATTGAGTCTGTTGCAGGAAATGTGCAAATAAAAGCATATGTACTGCAAGCGAAGCAATGGGATGTGGATGACTGAAAACTGCTGTTTTTAACTGCCATCTGTTGCTTGAACAGATAATACAATGTGGCAGCCTCCTCAACTGTTAACTCAAAGCATCAAACACTATTATTCACAAGTCTAAAAATCCATGTCTGCCTTTTCCTCAATGAAGACAAAAATAGAAGACTGCCAAGCTCATTCTACCACAGAATCAACTTGACTTGAACACTTTAGTAACAAAAGCTAGTATCTTCCTAAAAACAACATTATGTGGGAACAGAATCCATACACTTATTTAAGCTGAAATATGAGTTACATTTTATGCCCTGGGTTCTTTGGTGTGAAAGAATTATTCATTTATTTTAGAATTTAGATTTAGAAATTACTTTAGAGTTTAGAAAACTTGATGTTCATCACCAGCAAATGCCAACCAAGTTGTCTATTTAAATACATAGAGACTTAAACCCCTAAATTCAGTTGGACAAAAATACTATCAAGAAGATATTACAGATACAACTAAGAAGTCTTACAGCTACAACATGATACTGTCAAAGGTATCACTCCTTCCTTCATTCTGGGGCTTCAAATTTTCTTCTTGCATTATTAGGTACTTAGCAAAAACTTCACTCGCTTATACAAACCTCTTTGAATCTTGTAATTTTCCTGGCTTTCACCTTCTGTACTGAACAGAAAAACTTCTGACATTTTTATTCACACAAAACGCTGCCATAAATAACTTTTTCTAGTATTTTTTCTTACAAAGGCTCTATTATTATGAAACTGCAGTGCACCCCTGCAGAACGCATGCAAATGCTTAGTCTGCTCTAAGTTCTTATTTGCAGCAAAAGTTGATTCTTCTACATATTTAGAGAAAGTGTCAACTTTTCTATTTACAGGGCAAAAAAAATGCAACCTATCCTATCCTACATGTGACTGAGAAGTCATCTCCAACTGCCTCAGCAAGAAACTACCCATCTTCCTGTACAGCCTCTGTGCATATTTACCTTTTCTTTCACCTGCATGTTTTTCATGGGTAAGAATTCTAAAGGAGTGATGAAGGGGGATAATAATCTTGTATCAACTAATTCCTTACCCTCCTGTTCCATGTTGCAGCTCAGACACACTGCTGTTATTTTTCTTTTTAAAATCTCAATAACATTTGAAGAGGACCTGAGATGGAAGTAATTCAATAAAACACATTATAGAATTCAATGGCAGAGCCAGGAGCAATTAGAATAATCTAATATTTTCCATTACAAGACTGTTCTCAGTTACTTATAGTTTTGCCAACCTTTAATTTTTAGGCTTAGATTTTCTGTATCAGGTATGTGATTCAGACAGAAAATATTTTTAGAAAGTTACAGCTGAGACAGTCCAAACACATACTTAAAGAAAAATACATTTTGTGTTATCTATGCCAAAAAACCCAATCAAAACCCCAAAACCCAGTCCAAAACAAAACCCAAACCACTCCACTCAAATTTCTCCAAGATGTGGACAAGAAGACCATGAAGCCATCTGGGAGACAAATTTGGGCAAGTCATAAACTTCTGGAAAGCTGCCTAACTACTAACAAAACATCGCACTAAGTATGTTCATAATGTAGTTTTTCCAAAAGGATAGGCACTGCTGGTGCTCTGTTATTTTCACAGCATGTCTGATCTGATTGAAAGTTCATGGCTTTTCCACAAAGTTAGGATAAATTTCAGGCTTATAAAACACTTCTATTCAGGAGCAGCAATACTGTTAGGAAGCAGAGAAATGATTGGAGGACATTTTAAAGTTTTGTATAAGAGACACTGGACAGGAATTTATGCTATGACACAGGGAGACAATACCTGAAGAAGACCATACTTGTGTTACTGTTAAAACAAGGCGGCCAAGGAAGAGCAGAAAAAGGCACTTGTAGTCTGAAATACTCCCACTCCTGTACTCTTGAAGGGAATGCTCAATTCCACTCTCTATGAATCAGATATGTATGTCATTGCAACTACTTGCTCTGAAAACCCACTGGTAGCCCACGGTACCCCTCTCCCTCCCTCCACAGCTGGCGGGGCAGCAGGGTGACAAAAACCCAAGTGGTGTCTCAGTTAAGAGGCCTGCATTAGGGACCTCAAAGGGCCACATCAACCAGTCACGTATCTGGGGCAGTACCTACACAAACGATAAATTCCCTTCCCTTACCTGCTCAGGGGTAAAAGAAGCAAAAGGCTAAACTGTTAAGAAACAAGGGTTGTGACTTTAAATAGCTCACAGTGCCATTTAAGCTTCTCACACAACGCAGCCCACACTGCCGCACAAACCTTCTGGCAGCAGTCAGTCACACTCCGCTTTTCCCCCCACCGAGTACCCACTTAGCTCAGCATGCATGACTCACTGTGGGGGGAGCAAATGGGCAAAAGACAATGTCCTTACGCGCTCCTTCCATGTAAGAACTGAAAAAACCCCACAACATTTAACAAGGCAGGAAAACCACATTCACAGAAAAGTGTGGCAAATAGTAACATCATAGCTAGTTTGGAAACTTTCAATCTAAAATCCAAGTGCTTCTGCAATGCTGAACGACTTATTTCATGTTGGTTCTCAGAAAAACCTACTTAGAGCATCCAGATCATGCACAATTCAGAGGCTTGAAGTTAAAAGTCCAAGACCTAAACCCATATCTTTCTATTATATTAGGATATTCTGTTATAATTGCATTCCCACATCTTTCCACTGAAAACATTTTCTATCAAATCTTCTATCTGTTCTTTTTTAAGAACCAATGAAAAATTACTGTATGCAAAGATCACTCAATTTTTCTGGAAAAATAAGACCAGACCTAGTGCCAAATCTGGCTTATTTAATAGTTTCATTGGAAAGTGTATATTAGATAAACACTGGAGCTGGGGCCCAGAGCAGTAGTGGAGAGAGCCAAAACATGATAGGACATGACCCTGTGGAATCTGATCTCCGCTGGCCCTCTGCGGAGCACGGGCGGTGCTGGGGGGTGTGCCCGGACCTCCATGGGCCCCTGCCAACCCAAATGGTCCTGTGAAAGCTCCTTCCAAGACAGGAGGAAAAGTAAAAAGATTTTAAAAAATGGCTTCTTTTTTTATGCTCATTTTTTTGGAAGACACTTAGAAGGCCCAGTAACACAGTCAGGATTATCACAAGTTTTACAGGTTTTTTGGTTTTCTGTTATCTCGTTTGGGTTTTTGTTATAAGAGGAATTTGCTCTTTCAGGTTTGCAAAGTTTCTCTGAAGATCCTGTTGTGATATTTTGAAGAAGGTGAACAGGATGGAAGATGATGGATATTCCAATTAGCTTCATGCTACTTCCCTTTTTAAGAGTCTTTCATCTTTCCCACCAGGTACAGAAAAGTAAACCCCTTAAGTCCAAAAGTCACTATGAAAACAGCAATTTATTTGTAACTGAAAAATTCCTCCTAAATTACAAAGTATGCTGGTTTGTTCTTACAGAAATTCCAGCGACCCATGAAGGAATACTGAAGCATGCCTCACCTTTCTGGTTCTTTCTATTTCCTCTGCGACTTCGGAAATGCTTTCTTATACATTATTTCCACTCCAAACAAGGAAAATATTAGCTTTTATGGGTTTTACAAACAGAAGTGAAATGTTTCAGATTGCTGGTGATCTAACAGTGGCTTAATTGCTGATATCACCGTGCCTGTAACACTATCAATAACTGGAGCTTTCCATATGCCATAAAAGTTGCTGGATTAGTGAAGAAGTCAATCAGATTAGCAACAGTTACTATTAAATAATTTAAAACTACACAGTGATTAATACATATGTTTAACACAATGAAAGTTACTACTTAATCCTATACTATGTGATTAAGATTTAAGGTGAAGTATCTAGCTGGAGACACCTTTCCTGTGGTTCAAAAACCTGCAAACCATTAACCCATGTTCAATGAGACATACTAAAAATTGAAATTTCAGCAACATTTTGCAGTAAAATGAATTTAATATCCAATAAATGGTACAAACTTACATAATCAAAAGTTTCTTTACATGTTTATCAAAACTGATCCATGGTGTAACAAAAATCACAAGACCTATTCTCCACTAATCTACACCAATCCAAATCACACACGCAGAATGTGCCCAATTCTGTGCATTTTAAAATTCAGCAGAAGAAAGCATCATGCTTTCAAAGCAAACTATTATTAAACGTGCAGCATGTAAGAGGAATTCTACTATTGGTTAAAAATAAGGGTCTCCAAAAATGCTGAAAGTGTCAACCTTTTTTTAGGCCCAGTGTCTGTTTAGCAGATAGCTGAAACAAAAACCAATCTCAAAATGCTACAAAAGACCCAAAGATCCTAAAATGATCTTTATCAACAAAAAACAGCTCAGTTACTTAATGAAAAAGAAAAGCATGTAAGAGACAGGAAAAAAACAAATCTTATAAGCACAAGCTTTTACATCCAACTAACAACAGACAACCATGAAATGATCTATTTACAGTGCCAGATCTAGATACATTTCCAAGTTGTTTAGATTTTGGGGTATTTTTTTAAATTTTAAGGTAACACAAAACACGTAGTAATTAATGAACACATTGTGCTTAATACATCATCAATCAATCAGTCAATCAATCAATCAATCAATCAATCAATCAGGCAATCCCCTGCTTACCTGCAACAAGAAGCATTTAAAATATTAGCATATCAGGGATAGAAGCCTTAAAAGAGTTTTCATGTTTTCCCTT
>VWZN01017410.1:17483-37483 GCA_013396955.1 Regulus satrapa | reverse complement strand
GTTGTACTGTGCTATGACATCTCTAATCACACTTGCCAGTATAATGAGCTAAGTAAAATAAAAAGGAGACAATTACATTAGATTGGTCTACACCTATAATGTATCCTAAAGCACAGGCAGGTGCTAAGTTGAAACACAGCCCTAGAGCCCTCTTGCTAGTTTCTAGGGGATTTGAATAATTCTCAAGATTTGAGTCCACACATAAAAGATGGCATATAGAGTATCTTCCTGCTGTGTAATGATCTCCTCCATCCCACAAGTCTATCACCTCCCTTTCTATCAAAAAAGTGGATAACATCCTAGTCACGATGAATTTAGTTTAGAGTCCTGCTTAACAGCTGCACCATGACATCCCTTTTTTGTTACCATTATTGTATGCAAACTAATGGTTGTTTCATTGTTTTTGTAACAGAAAAAGTGACAACATTTTTATTTGCAAGACCACAATAGTGGTTCTAAGGGGACTTCATGAGGTAAATTAGAAAAAAACTCAAAATAATTTTCTTATTTAAAATAAACATCATCCCACACAGACCTGTCCAGCAGCCTCTCTTTCACAACAACAGTTCATAATACACAGTATATTAACTGAAATATGCTAGCAGAGTAACAGTTGATGACTTGGCGTCCCATACTTTGCATTTCACTGTGCTCCTTACAAATTGGTTATGGCAGGTGAGCACCTGGTCCTTCCCTGTATTCAACACAAAGCACCAAATAATTACCAATATAAAGAAAAGGTAGATGTATGATCTGATGTCTGAGAAAACAAGGAATGCATGTAATTTAGAGTGGTTATGTCTGGCTATTCTTAACCAAGTTTCATGACAGTCAGAAGAAACCTCTTCTAAGTGTTCCAGATGAGGAACACTTAAAGCCCTAAGAGAGACTGAGCTGATGGAAACCTGAGAGCCCAAACTGAGAACTCCAGAAGTCAATGGGATTGATGACACCTGCTCTGAATCCAGGACTGTTAGCTGACACATCCTGGTATACATGAGCAGTGACTGTGGAAGCCCAGTCTAAAATACATACATACTGACCTCATGACTCGTGCCCAAAACCTGACACAACAGAAGCATGGGCATTTCTTAATATGGAATAAAATTCAGTGTAGTGGGTAAGAATACTAGAACATGATAACATTATTAAGGCAGCAAAGACATTGAAGAATCACAAAAGGGTTTGGGTTGGAAGGCAGCATAAAGATCATGTAGCTCTAACTTCCCTGACAGAGACAGGGACACCTTCCACTAGTCCAGGCTGCTCAGGGCCTCATTCAACCTGGCCTTGAACAGTTCCAGGGACAGGGCATTCGTAACTTCTCTGGACAAACTGTTGTAGTACCTTACCACATTCACAATAAAAAGTTTCCTTCTTATGTTGTATTTAAATCTACTCTTTTCCTGTTTAATTCCATTGTCCCTTGTTTTATCACTACACACCCCTGTTAGAAGCCCCTCCTCAGCTTCCTTGTAGACTCCCCTTAGGTACTGAAATGTCGCTAGAAGGTCACTCCAGAATCTTGTCTTCTCTAGGCTGAGCAATCTCCAATTCTCCCAGCCTTTCCTCACAGAAGTGGTGCTCCATCCCTCTGATCACTGTGTCATTCCCCTGGAGTTATTTGAACACACTGGTGTCCTTCCTGTGCTGGAGACCCCGGAGCTGGATGCAGCTCTGCAGGTGGGCTCTCACTGGAGGGGAGCAGATGTGCAGACTGTGAACTCCATCACATTCCTGCATGCAGACACCATCACACAGAGATAATATTCCCACTTTCTCAGCAGTTTTGCCAGTGGTCAGGAGAGCAAGGCGGAGTGCAAGCTGCTATCAGTGACACTGCTGTTACAAGTAGGCCAGAGTTGAGATCACTCTGTTAACACATCAGCAGGTATTACTTTAAGTTATAATACCCATAGATTCTTTTAGAATCAGATTTTATTTTACTAACACATTCAGTTTCTCTTCAAAATCATGACTCCCATATTTTGCTTCTTACATAGCAGTAAATTTAGTAAAGACATTTATAGGGCAGGATATATATCTACTGCATAGGAAGGATTAAACGAATCCTCAAGATGAAAGGCCAAATACTATGCACCTTTTCAAAAAGCTTAAATGTTTATCTACCCCCAACCAAGTATTACAGAAACTTCCTCTCTGCATAGAAAGTTGTGTTCTGGAACTCATACTGTAAATTTCTTATGGTAAAACAGGAGCAAGTATGTTCCACAGGGCAAGACCCATAATACAGCAACTATAAATGAAACACTGAATTGTGCTAAACTCGTTGCTCTTCATCTTAACTCTTGGCACTTGACCACCACAGGAATCATGAAGTCTATCAAAAAGACTTCAAACTAGAAAAAACCCTGCACATCTCAGCTACAATTCCCCACAATGGAATTTAACTGTTTTCATAGTCAGTCCTCTACTGACACTTTTGAAAGTATTTTTAATCTTCTTCACAACTGAGGAGCAACACAAGCAACTCCAGTTTTTGATTCTGTAGGGAAATATTGAAGTGAGTTCTCTAATGCTTCAAAAGATTATGCTAGCATGGATATTTTAGTCATTGTATACTGCCTGTGAGAACATTTCTAATATTTATTTATTCTTCCTTCATTTTAGTATCAAGTAGGACCCAAGATTTAGTACCAAAAGGAAAGAATAAAAATAAAGGCAATTTGTAAGTGGGCCATTCTGCTCAGTGCTGTCCTGCAATATTAAAATCTTTTTTATTCTCTTTGGTCTTTTTTAATGATTTGACTTGTACAAGCCAGAATCATTTTGTTGCACACTTATGGAAAATGAAAAATCTTGTCTGTAGCAATATCAAATCATTTATACGCAGCAGACAACAGCTGTCATTTCTGTCTATCCCAGCAGTACACCGCCTCCCACACTTCTCTCTTTAGTCTAGGTGAGCTGTCAAGTTTCTAGTTTCTGATGTGTATTTACATCATTCAATGACATCTGACAGTAGTGAAAGGCCACAGAAAACTGCTTATTGATCAGAGCAAAAGTAGTTGACGGAACAGATGAGGTTGTATCACAGAAATGCAGCCACACTCAGGTGATGACATTTTGCTCCCTTGTATACGAGTGCTTAATGGAATACAACTTCATTATATCATGCCACTAGTGTTTAAAGAATTGCACAGTTCTCATGAGTGTTTTGTCTATGCGGTGATGAGGACAATCTATTTGCACTGGTACCAATATATTACTAACCTGTTTTGCCCATGAACACTTGCAAACTACCAGCCAACGTGTCCTGATGAATATAATAAGAGACACTGAAGACTCAATCTTGCCAAAATCTAATTGAGCTGACCTTTTAAAAAAAGATGGAATTACCATTTAGGGAGCCAGATTTACTTGAGATTTAGTTCTGCAGAATACTGTGCTGCTTAGTAAAGACATTTTAAATGACCACTTTTATGCTTGGGACTGGTGCAGTTTCCCAGTGGAAGTGATAACTCATCATTAGTATTTCAGAGGTTATTATATCAACTTGTATGAGAATCTTTCAAAATGTATTGATTTAAATGCTGAGGTTTTCATGAGCAGAGGCTCTCCATACGAAATGTCCTGCAGCTAAAATTTTAATTTTCTTATTTCCATTACCTTCTTCTTTTGTTATCTTGAACAGAAAACTCATTTTCAACAGAGTAACATGTTGGGTATAATTACACCATACAACTATTTCTAATACAATCTTTGTTTGCATTAGTGGACTAACTGGAAACCTCAGGACAATGTTAGCACCCACTGAACAGCACTCATGCAAAAAAAAGCCAGTATATTACAAGCAGTACCTGAAGGGCTTGAAATAATGAAATACTTGGGGTACAGCACAGACATCAGAAGAATTCCATCTCATGTCTCACAGACGGCAGCAGCAGTAAGTATAAAACAAAAATCCATAAGGAGAAAAGATGCTGATGGTCCAAAAGTTGCTCTTTACATTTAGGTAAGTGATGCTCAACCTTTCTAAGTTAAGCCTTGCATTCATATTAACTGCTTATAAATTATTACAGTCTTGTGATTCAAAACAAAACTATTTACCACGTCAGACACAGAAATTTCCTTCCATTTCATGGGGAAAGAGACAAAAGGCTCAGTTCTCAGAGAAGGTATTTCCTACACCTTGATTTAGTCAAGCAACATAAAACCAGAGGTTGAATAAATACACATCTCAGACAAACAGAGAAATCCAAGCCTTAAAAGTAACAGAGAAATGCATGTGAATAATGTCTTGAACAAGCAGAATACATCCTCTCCTATTTCACAGTAGAAACAATATGGACTGATCCGTATAAACTCATAGACAATAAAAGAAAAATAAGAAAGCAGTCTTGCTAATTTTCAGTCCAGTTGCTATCACAAAAACTTCTTTCAGAAAAAAACAATGGTCAGAAATGTCTTGGTCTTTTCTGGGTGCTCTTGTAGTGTACTTTCTGCAAAAGAACCTAGAAGAATTTTGCTTTCAGACTCAAAAAACCTTGGGGTAAACTGAGATTTTCAGAGGTCATCTGGCTAAGACTGAATCAAGCTACAGGTAAAGAAAAATTACTTTTCCCTCTCTAATAAAACATTCTAATTCCCACTCCAAAAAGGGAAAAAATAAGGCACCACAACAGTTACATGATCAAATTTATTTTATTAATTCTGGCAAAACAATTTCCTAATTTTGTTGAGGTTTGATTTTTAAAAATTTTTTTTCTTCTTTTTCTTCTCAGAAGCAGATAAATAATCTCACTGAACCTTAAGAATTTCAGTGTATACTAACTATTTGTGATGGAAAATTTCAGCCCACAAGCCAATATTTACAATTATTTATAAAAATGAAACCAAGAACTTGTTCATAGCAGTCAACTTTCAAATACATAATCTTCAACATTTTTCACAGCTAGTTTAGTCTGCATTGAAAGAAACTGTGTCATCTTAGATGCTATGGTTAGCTGTCAGCATTTGTTTGCACATACACAAAACTGTGCATATTTAATATGTACAGATCTAGGGGGAAAATGGAAGATAAAGAAACAGTCCTCCACTCAATGTGTATGATGCCAAATGTCTAAAAAGCAAACTGTCTGTAATCTTCTTGAAGTTAGTGGGAAGGAAAGAGGAAGTTCCCCAGACAGTGGAAAAGTATAGACAGAATGCTATTTTAGGTATATTTTTGAAACTTATTTTAGCCTTGAGGATTTTTAAAAAAAACAAAACAAAACAAAGGAAGCAGAGTAGTGTTCTGTATTCTTCTGTAAAAATCTTTTACTGTGTAGGCCTTTACTCATAAGAACTCAAAACTACTGAGAAGAGTAGAAGAGTATCTTTAGACAAGAAGTTGAAGACAAATTACATTTTGTTCCTTCCAAGTCTGGTCTTTGTACTTTGTACAGAAAACAGGAAATTCTCTTCATTTCAGTTGTCTGATATGCATAAATATCTGGGCTGAAAGCCTTGACGTTGATACTGATGACAGCAGCAATTCCTAACCAATTGGGAAAACCAAAAAATCCCTAAGTGAACCCACTTTTAATTTAACCCTGGATCTATTTGTTTTACTTGAAATGCAAAGTATCTTGTCTAAAGCACAAGCAACATCTATCTTCATTTAGTGAAGTCACCTTGAAAATTAAGGAAACACTATTCAGTATTAATAATTCCCAAATTGTGCTAATAACTTGGAGCCAGTTAAAATACGAAGCCATATATTTCCACAGTATTAGAACAGGAGCTAAGAGAAATGGAAACAGAGATTGTATAAGAGGCTGCTCACATAGGGATGTATAGAGGATGTGCAAAATTTGAAAGTGAATTAAAATGAAAACACTTCACTCTTTCAGTCCTTAGATAATGTAGAACAACTCTACATCTGATAATGTTATTACTTAATTTCTTTTCAATTCAGCTTTGATTTTTCTAGGGCAGGCCCTAACTGTACAATGCAATAATACAAATGGCTGGCTCATACTTGCACACCCTTTTAATATTCCTTGATTTCTTACACAAAAACGTATCACGGGCATTCGATTCTGTTCCAGATGGCACAGAAGACCTTTTCTTCCCTGTGAATAATTCACAGAAAGCCACATCACTTCAAAAGAACAGAAACTGACTCTTTATGACAGGGATATATTAACTGGGTAAATGCCCAAGCCATTGCTCAAAGCATGCCTGTAGCAGTATCATCTCTTCTTCCGGACAGGCACACTTAGCTGAAGCAATGACTTTTCTGTTTTCTTAGTTAAACTCAGTGGAGTTAAAGTCAAAGTCAAAAGAAAAAAAACAAATACTTGGATTCATTATGCATTAGAGGCATCTTTCTTTATTAGTGAATAAGTATAGATTGCAGTGCCACAGACTGTTGTTTTATAATAGGTGCACAATACACCAAGAACCCAACATTTCAGTAAGGAATCCTGAAAGCCTAAGGAAAACAAATGCATGCAGTCACAAACATTACAATACTTACTATTTTGCAGTAATTTATAGTTCTCTCTTGTAATTTTGAATTCCAAAGCATGAAACACTACAACTTGCATCAAGCATAGAATTTCTATTGGAAAACATCACTTATGAGGGCTCTTTAAAGCAGGAATTTATCTTTGCACTGAAAGCACACCACTCAAAAGGATCTACACTGAGCATCTATCACAACTTCAGCAGTGTCCCTTTTTGATGCCTCCTTCAGGATCAGTCTTCTTACTCTGCTCCTTGACAAAACGATCAATTTTTGTTCTGTACAAAGTTCAGTGTGCAACAAGTAACTTCCAAAACCAGTGTGACATTTACTACTGTATGATGTCTATTCACCATGTTTAGGTGGCTTGGCTGACCAATTCTGAGTTACATTACTGCTTGGGCCTTTAAAATATTTTTTTCTCAATTTTTTTTTCCTGTGCTTTTTTTTTTTTTAAATTTTAAGATTTTATGTTAAATACAAGTATACTTGAAAATGAGATTGAGTTTAAAAAAGGTAAATTGATATATCTGTGATTTAAGAAAAGCTTAAATGGAATCAAAATTTATAATGTACCTACACAAAAGCAGTACATAGACAAAAAGGAGTCACACATCTAAAAGAAACCACTGAAACACCGTTTCAGTCAACAAAGTGATAAAATATTATCTTCTCAGATCTTATAACCTGTTCCCTTTATCAGTCTGAACATACAAATCTGGTGATTTTGTCAACATTGTTTAAAAAACAGGTTTTTAATATATTTCGAAGAAAGCCCAACTTTTCTCTATGGATGAAGAAGCAAAGGAACGGTATGGTAGGTTTTTTTCTGTTATCTCATTCACCAGGTTGCTGTGTGAAAATACAGTTAAATATGTTGATATTTTTCATATTCCTAATTCATATCAAAGCCCTGAACTCTCTCAAATAGACTCCAAATACATAGCTTTTTTCAAGAAAACAGTGCAAGAATTAATACAAGCAAACACTGATACAACGATTTGCCGTGACCAAATACTTCCTTAAAAAAACAAACAAAACAAAAACAATACAAAAAAAGCCCCAAACCCTCTAATCTCCCAGTAATCACTACTCATTTATCATCAACCATTAGAATAAATCACCTGTGGGTCATGTTAAGTAATGTCTTGTGGTGAGTATTAGCATTACCTAACTGAATCTAATAATCTCTGTGCTATCATGTTAGCAACAATACTCTAAAGCTACTGTAGAATTTTGCTACATCTATCAACCAAATACTCACCTTCACTTTTTAAAAAAGTTATGATAAACATAATAAAGTATTTGAAATTAATTTTGGTGGGGATCTGGAGTTAGGCAAGCAGGCACGTTATGGCACACTGTGCCAAACAGAACCGTGCTTGATCCCCACTGGAATCCTCAGCGTAAGAGAGACATGAAATTCCTGGGGCAGCACAGACAGAGGGCTTTGAAGGTTTCCAGGGGACTGGGACCTTACCTCTCTTATAAGGAAGGCCAAGGGTGCTGGGACTGTTTAGCCTTGTGAAGAGACAGCCAAGAGGGGACCTCATCAACGTCTGTGAGTATCTAAAGGGAGGGTGCCAAGAGGATGGACCAGGCTCTGCCCGGTGGTACAGGCAGAAACTGATGCACTGGAAGTTCCACCTGAAAATGTGGAAGAACTTCACTGTGAGAGTGATTGAGCACTGGGAAAAATTGCCCACAGAGGTTTTGGAGTCTCCCTCAGTGCAGGATATTCAAAAGCCATCTGGACAGAATCCTGCATAACGTACTCTGTGGGACGGACCCTTCTTGAACAGGGAGATTGGCCAAAATGACCTCCAGTGAACCCTTCCAAACTTAAACATTCTTTGATTCTGTGAAAAGGAAAGCAAGTTTTTCTTTCAAAGATCAGTTTTGGAGAAATAAGGGCTTTGGAGAATATAAGGGCATCAAATTAAGTTAGTCTTAGGTGGAACTAAGTTAGTCTCTACTGGAACTACCAAGTAGATCTAGGGACAGAGAGGATAAAGAAAACCTATGGTTTATTTAAGCCATAATGACTTCACTGGAAATGCAGAGAAAAATATATTGCAAGAAGGAAAAACAAGCACTCTCGCTAAAAAAAACCCACACTAAAGTTGAATACATTTTGTGAATTCAAGTAACATTTGCTGGAAAGATGATAATAGTTTTTATGTTACAGGATTACAAAACTTTTATTCCATTCCAATTAAAAATGCCTCATAGTGATTTAAAGTAATTTCTCTGCTTATAAGATACTAATTTTTGGACTACTTAAAGAAACAAAGCACAAAAGTTTTATGAATTAAGAATACAAGGAAAAGATCAATATACTTCTTATTACTTATTTCTTCACCCTTCCCTTTTTTCCCTGCAACACACTTCTAAGTAAAGAGATAAAAGTTAACAAAAAGAAGAAACTACACTCTTTACTATAATAAAAAGTTACCAACAAAAATGGAATTTCAACCATTTCAATGGAAAAGCAGAGACAGATACACACTTAAGCTGGTCTTTTGTTTTCTTGTCAAAGTGCAACGTATCCAAAAGTATCAGCAGAGGTTTCCAGATACCCGTATAAACCATATTAAGCAAATCTCATCAGGCACAGAAAATCAAGCAAATGCTGGTCTTTACTACCTTGATATTACTTTTTCTGTTCCCATCTTGTTCCAATATTACTGAAATTAATCACTTTATCCTTACAGGCAGCCTCTGAATATTACAAATCTGCTCTTACTCTCTCTCTTTCACCTGACTCCCACAAGGTTATCCATACTTTTCTCAAAAAACCCAGGGTTTTTCAGGGAGTTTCAGACCAAACTCCCTCCCGGACCACTGTGACTTGCCCAAGTCAGAAACTCAACTCTCAGGTGCTGGATTTCAGCTAAGCCACCAGACTGGAGTGATTTTTGCTGGGCTTTTTCCACAGACCACTTAAATTGAAGATTCTTAATGGCTTCCAACTCTTTTGAAGTAAGACCTGAGCTCCTGCGCACAGCTGTGGTGCAGAAAAACAGAAGTACATAAACTACTGCAATAAGTGTGGAAGACAAGGTCATGGAAAGGATAGGAAAATAAATAGCACGGCTAGTTCCATCAAAATGTGCAACACATCCCTCATTAATAAATCTTAGTAAAGAAAGTATTCTTTAAATTTCAGTCTTTAATTTAAAACTGGGTAAATGCCCCATTTAAGAAGGGATTAGGTCCTTTCACAAGCATTAAGATGCTTCCTGCTTTCTTCAATCTTATATGGAAAACATTTTAAATCCTAAGACAGAGATTTTAGAAGAGGCCAGGAGGGAAATATATATATTTCACAACACTGCCACTACAGAAAAACTGCAAACAGATGGGTTTTAGGTATTGGTTTGAAGTGACTGCATTGATCATCAACTAGTTGCACAATTAACTGCCTGACTTAGAAGATCAGGATATCTTCACCCATCTATTTCATTTAACAGATGCACACACATGCTTGATATCCTTCTGCTAGAGTTCTAAAAATTGCCTTGGAATTTGACTTTGAAAGAAATGGAAGGATATGTTATTGAAGCATTTATGTGCCACACTGACCTGCCTCACCAGACTTTCTAGCCTCTTTTATTGAGCTGGGGCATGGAAGTACAGGAACCCTAATCCCAGAACCACTTTCTTTGCAGCACACTCACTTTCAGCAAGCTGTGAAGACTCTCTCTAAGACTCTGTCATTGGATATCCAGCCTGTGGTAAAGCCATGCTTCATAGTCAGCTTGTAAAATGTTAACTATCACACATGTTCTGTACAGATATTCCCAACTCAAAGAGATAACAGTAATTTAACAAACAGTGAGTAGAATTCTTCTCTAGCATTTCTTCTTTTCGTGTGTGCTAGCACATGCAATTAAAAAGAGTAATTAAAATGACTAACATGTTCCCTAAATTCAATGCACGGAGTGACCCCTGCTGGTCTGTTAGGCACCCCATCAAGGATGCAAACTGACAAGAGCCATCACTCCAAAGACTGAGCCCGAGCTAACCTACACAGACAACCCACAGGCTGAGCACGCCTTATCCAAGATACAGAATGAATAATACTAGTAACTTAATAGAGGCAAAAATACTCCAGTGCTTCCTATGGCCTATTAAACTTTATCTCCTGTTGTTATTATGAACACCCCAAACTGTCAAGTAGATGGCTTGGAAAGAACACTACCCATACACCAGCATTTATAGCTGAAAACCATATTATTATGAAGAATTTTTAATTAAAGAAAAAAAAGCAACTTAAAAACCACCCAGAAGAAAAAGACATTTAGTGTACTAGATGTCTCTAAATGAGAAAATTCTATACTTCCTATATATTCACAACTGAACATGAATGGGAATTACAACAAGCCCACATGATTCAGATTTTGCTTGCTACTTTTTCATTTTTATACATAAAAAGCAAGTCACAAGGCCATTTAATTATTTGTGTAAATACTGTCTGCTTTAATGCCCAACTAATAAATGAGGTAATCAATAGTGCTCCATAACACACACAATTTATCAGATAATACATTATTTTATTACTTTAGTGCTGTAGGAGAATCTGTTCAAGATCTTAGCACTAACATGAGTACATTAACGGGAAAGTAAAAGAAGGGTATGGCTGTTTATTTGAAATGCTGAATGCTCTCTTGCATTTATAAATACATATATTAGATACACATACATATACCTGAATCGGAACCGAGCTAGAATCAAGAACTAGAAAACAGCAAAGTTAAGCTAAATGTGAATTCTAAATCCATTTAGTTGACCACTGGACTTGTTTAGTAACAAATATAGGATTACAACATAAAGTGCAGGAGGCAGAACAAACACAACAAACATTTGCTTCTGACTTCATTTCATATAGGAGTAATTCCAACAATCTAATAATAAGACAAAAGAGTGCTGATTCCCTCTTCTTAGGAAACCCTTTGTTTCGAAAACTTAAGCAATTTCTTTGCTTCAAAATTCCTGCTAATTAAAAAGGAATATTCTGTAGTGACTCCAAGTTTCCATTGCACCTAAACCAAGTCCATCCAATGTTGTTCCATATGTGCACATACTGGGAGCTAACAGAAAAGGCTGCTCAGGAGTAACTGAGCTAGCCTCCAGGTCCAGAGTCAAAAACTGGACCTGCAGCTGTTTCAGTGGCCACCAGCAGGCTGACCTGGACTCTGGCTCTTACTTCCGACCACTAGTCAAGCTGTTGAAGCAAATAACTACAGCCACAAGTTATTTTTAAAATGCATTCAACCAGCTCTAACATAGTACACCAAATCCCTAGAGACATCAACAGGAGCTCAGCATTTTAGAGAGATTTTATTTTTGGGAGCCATATTTAAATATTTACAATGTTACACAAAGGAGAATAAAAAAGGAAAAAAAAAAGAAACCAACAGTGACATGCTATAAAACATTTAAGAAGCCTGTAACCCTGCTATTTATTCCCCCAAACTATACTGTGAACTTTTCTATTGTTTTCACTGAAATACTGAGTACTACAACATCCACTGCAAAGTACAAATTTAGACATTACTCCATCAAAAGAAATAAAACAAAATCATTGAGGTTAGAAGTCAAGAACTCCAAAGTCACAGAATTCAAGAAATAATCCTATCCACGTACAGTTTAATCAATCCCACTGGGCTTGCCTCAAATGAAAATTAAAAACTTATTCCTCAAGATCCTTGCATTATTCACTGAGCAAGTGTTTTACCATTGCTGTGGTTGGTCTTGTTCACGTTTGATCCCAGGCCTTGTAAATGCCCTTTAAACTAAAAACTGAATCAAGCACCAAGCATGAACCCTTCAGTTCATTTGCTGAAGAGAAGGGATGTCATCTAGAGGGACCTCGACAGGCTTGACAAGTGAGTCCATATGAACGTCAAGAAATTCAACATGGCCAAGAGCAAACAAGGGTTTGGTTGACCCTCAGTACCAACACAGGCTGGAGTAGGAACAGGTTGAGCGCAGTCCAGCAGAAAAGGATTGGGGCTATTGGTGAATGAAAAGTTCAGCACTGTGCGCTCAAAGCCCAGAAAGCAAATTGCATTCTGGACAGCACGAAAAGCAGCAGTCAGCAGGGAGAAGGAGGATTCTCCCTCTCTGCTCTGGCAAGATTCCACCTGAAGTGCTTGGGTCCTCAGTGACATTAAGACATGGATCTGTTGGAGCAAGTCCAGAGAAGGGAGAGAGAATTGACCACAGAGCTGAAACAACTCTTCCTGCTGTGAAGAGTTGTAAAGGAAAAGTTCAGCCCAAGACAAGAAGTCTCCAGGGAGATTGTTTTGTAGCCTTTCAATACATATGGGGGCTTACAGGGCAGATGGAGACGGGCTTTTTTTTACCAAGGTTTGTAGTGACAGGACAAGCAGCAACATTAACTCTTAAACTAAGAGTGCAGATTTATATTGGAAACAAGGAGGAAATTTTTTGATGAGGGTGGTGAGACACTGCCCAGAGAAGTTGTGGATACGCCACCACTGGAAGTGCCAAAGGTCAGGCTGAACCTAATCAGGAATGTGATCTAGTGAAAGGTGTCCCTGCTCATGATAAAGAGTTGGATTCGATGATTTTTAAATCAAATTTTTCCAATCCAAACAATTTCATGATTCTATGCGAGAACGCATTTTATATTTCCAAGCTGTCTATACCAGAAAAGGGCCCTAAGTCTATTGGGAACTTCGCCTCCCTCTCTGTGGTAGTAGAAAGCAGTGAAATGCCAAAATTATTGCCAAGACAGCTTCAGTACCAAACACACAGATCAAGACAGAAGGTTACCTGATCAAACTAAAGATTTTACCTGTTCTAGTTTCAAACCTCTGATCTCTGTACAGCAGTGCAAAGCTATGGTTTGACTGTATAAGTACAAAATCAAATTTGCCTTACATGGGGATTTCCCTCCTTCGCTCCTTTTCCATGTATGCTGTCATGGCACCTTGTCTCATCTGCTCTCCACTAGCAGCTGAGAAGTCCATGCATACACAAACTCTTTAGTTAAAAACACCCAGAAGGAGGTTAGTCAGAAATCAAAGCTAAATTTTGTCTCTCCAGTGCCTGCAGGATCCAGTGCTGGGGCCTCTGAAAGGCTGGCAGTCAATATATGCCAGCCATAAGATAGCTTACCTGGCTACAAACACACATTCTCTGGGGAATGATAAATTAGTTCTCAATGCTCCTCTGCAAGTCTGCTCACAATTTGTAAATTGAATCATGTTTTACTGTCTACAGACAAGAAATTAAAAGTGTTTGTAATGTAGGAGGTAAAAATGGGTTTATAATTGGGGACTGAGTAAACATCAACTAGTGTTGCCTACTTATCACGCTGCCCAGCATAACCATACCCTGTTACCTTGAGAGGTACAGACATGGCCTATTTGAGCTATGAGGAGTAAAAAAAAATAAAAATTCACTGTAACCATATTCCTTGTTAGTGACCATGATTCTTGCATACTAGGAATATTTAAATCACTTGGCATCAAGCCCACGACTAATGAGAAAAACAGCAGTGAAATATGAGAGGTTTCTATTTAGTGTTCAGGACAGTGGCACATCACCCTACTGTTGTGCATCCAATATTTTCCACCAAGCTTTCTGTTTTAAGGTACTACTCTTGCTGAAACTACACAAGATTTTTTTTATTATTTCCATGGTGCAAAAGGTAAAAAGCTACATCTAAACATGAGCAACAAATGGATTACATAAAGCTACATCTAGGATTACGTACATTCAGAAGTAGGTGAAGCTGAACCATCTGTGTTATGTCCTTGGCTAAGAGTAGCAAGACAGAACTAGAATGGCAAGCAGCAGAGCACTATTGTTTGGCATTGCTCCGTCCCCAACTTCTGGCAAGGCACATGATCACATAATGGAATGGATCAGAGCAATGCCCGGCAGAAAGCAAGTGTGAGCCAGCAAACAAGAACTTACTCCTGAGAGTCACCACATCGTGTCTCCTGCACCAGGGCAGACACAAGGCCTGCATTACCAGTGAACATCAAAGAACATCAGGACACAGAGATAATGCTGATGTCTGAGCACACACTGACAAAGCAGAAACTCTTCCCACAAAATTAAAAATATTTACATAATTAATCTATCAAATGGTGACAGGTGATAGGTGCAGCAAGTTCTATAGGTAAGGTGTACATTTTTGCAGAAAATTGTTGCCCTCAAATCCCTCTGAAATAATCTTTTAAAAATACTATTTTTTCATCAGATCCTGAAAATACTCAGGAGTCAATGGCACAAATTGCTTGGTCTTCTGTTATTTCTGTAATTTAGTAAACCTGAAGGGCTTTCTAATTTGTACAGTCTATCTTCATGCCCTTCAGACGAGACAAGATTGAGGTGAAACATCCCTGTGAGTCGGACTGGGATTAGAGACTCATACCCCTGGGACTGCTAACCCTCCTGTCCCTGCACTGCTTTCTGCTTCACAGCTAAGCCACCAATCTAGTTACCTCTTAAAACGCCTCACATCTAGCAATTTAAACACTTAGAAAGCTTTCATTTTGTAGCGAATACTATACGCTGGAAGAGGCAGACTGACTGAAGTAAGAGTAGCACTGAATTTTTGCAGTTTCTTGATTTATAGAGGGAGATGTCTGCCCTGATGTTCTACAGCTCCCTTCATTGCTGTGTACATTTACAGTTATGGAACCAGACACATGCAGTCTAATTCTGAAGCACTAAACAGGATACATACCAAACACAAATGCTTTACTGAATAATATTAACTAAAAATGGGGAAAAAACCCTAGTATTTTTATCTCCCAAGAAAACCTTGAAAAAAGCTTACAAGGGCAAACTAAGAAATTATGGTTTTTGTCTTGCAAGAAGAAACAAAGTTGGAGATCATGATTGTTTCAGCAAGTGTTCCACTGTGAGATGCCTCTACATTTCCCAGGAGAAGAAGTACTCTGTGAGGAGTCCTAAGTAATACTTTCAGAAAGCCACAGAATTTGTAAAAGATAAAATACTAGGGGATAAATAGAAACAAAACTTTTGAAATAATGAAAAGGATGACAGCCAAGTGCCAAGGAAGGGCTCACAAAAATGAGCTTGAGGGTTTATGTGTCTTGGAGTTACCTGCTGTCTTCAGGCAGTACTTCTTACTCTTGACAGAAACTTCTCAGCCTCATCCAGGCAGAGCTCCCATACCCTGCTCCTGAAGAGCGTTCTGGTGCTGTAGTATCTTTAGGATTCAGCACCGTTTCATAATTTCAGCCCTGTACTTCTGGTGGACAGGACAGAAAACTGCATAGCATAAGACCACAACAGTGCCAGTGCACAGACCAGCTGCCTCTCCACAGCTTTTTGTTGCTGTCATGTGGTTCCTCCCCACTGATTTATTTTCAATCTAAAAAGCTCCTATCTAAAGAGCTCCTTGATCACTTTGATTAGAGATCCAGAGAGCAATGTAGCTTGTTTTATGTGCTCCTACATTTCCTTCTTTTGTCTCTGCTTTTGCTCATACACTCACATATTTCTCAGCCTGCAGTACCTAAAACTGGACATGGTATACACTCCACATCATTGATTTTTGTGTTACATTCATCTTCTGAAACCCCAGTAGGCATTTGCCTTATGACATGGCCATCATGTGATGCATGATAACCTCCAAATCCTTTCAGGAATATCTGTTGCCTAATTCTTTAGCTGTTATTCCATGCAGCTGATTATTTTTTGATAAATATAACACCTGGCACCAGTTCCTATTGAGTTAGCACCCCATTTTCCTTTCTTAACGAAACTTTCTAACTTACCAAAATTATTTTAAACTCTACTCTTGCTCCACAGCATGTTCATACTCACTTCCACCTCGGTGTCAATGGCAAATTTAAATAAGGACATTTTAATTCCATCATCCACATCACTAAAACATCAAGTCATACTGCAACTTGAACAGACCCTTCAGCAATACAACCCAAAAAATCCTTCCAGTGCTGACATATGCATGTGCTTCTGTGCCCATAAACACGTGTGTGCATACCCATCTACATTCTGCCCTACCTGAATACAGAGATGATATTACACTGACCACAGTACTTTGCTGGTTTTTGTCTTGGTGTAGAGGCAGCTGATTTAGGTTGCCTTCTGCCCAAACAAAGCCTGTGTAACAGCATGCTCACTGAATTTAACTAACTTGTACTCTCCACAACCACCCCTAGGAAATCAGGCAGAGATGTTTTACTGATGCACAAGTAGCATACACAAAGCCTAGCACACTGTAAAAAATCTATGTTTTAGGAAGTCATTCTACAGAAAACTTTACTAAGAAATAAAAGCAAAACATGTTTTCAAAAGTTAACACCAAGCCAAAAAAGAAACTTCTTACATGCAGTGTTGAACAGTGCGTTCTGGTCATAACATAGAACTACTCAGAGGAATTGTATAAAACAACACTATTATTCTGAACATATTTAGAACAAAAAAGGAAAAAAATTCCAGCTCATTTAAAAAATTTGCTTAGCTATGCAAAGCTGCTAAGCAAATGTGGAAGCTACTGCAGGAAAGAAAGTGGTAGTCTTTCACAGACTTGCTAGCGGGGTGCTCAGAGTTACACTGCTGTCAAAAATTCCCCAGGTAAACATAAAAAGAAATACTTCGTGCTGAAGCATTTTTATAAATTCCTCAGAGATACCTTAAATATTAATAAGAACATATTTTAAAGCATTTTTTTTAAATATTAAGGCATGTGCATGTATACTATATTAATGTACGATTGAATAAAATCTGTTCTTTCCACAAGAGTCACTTCAAGGTGTGGTTTTTGATTTTTTTTTTTTTGTGGTTCTTTTTTGCTTGTTTTATTTTAGGTTTTTGTTTGTTTATTTCAGGGTTTGGGTTGGTTTGTTTTTTGTTGGTTTTTTGGGTTTTTTGTTGTTGTCTCTCCAGAGAAATCCTTGTTAACCCAAACTAACATGTTCAAAATAACAAAATCCAATGATCTGGCAGTTTTTAAGAACCGATTACTGACATGGTTTTGAATGTTTCTTAGATGAAATCACTAACTAACACCTTCACATTAATCGATTGGTGTCAGCAGAATTCTGGAGAGCTATGCTGCAGGCTCCAACACGAAAGTAGTAATCAATTAAGGAAGTCAGCTGAAAAAAATGATGCAAAGATCAGAGTTGTCAATGGCAAAATAATCTCATCTCAGTGGTGTCAAATGAAGAGTAAAAAAATGCCACATACTTACTTCATAGTGTAAGAAAACAATTCCATACAAAGATTTAGTAATCAAATCATTGTCAAATAAATACATCCATTAAAATCTATGAAAAAATTCTTCAGGAATCTATCTTTCAGGCCAAATATATGCAATTTTATAAAAGACCCATGTTAGTATAAATTGCAGAAGTCTTTAAAAAAAAAAAAAGTACGTTATATAACATACTGCTATAAAACCCTGGGATTTTTATTTCGAGAGTACTAATACTTCAAATAACAAAAAAGGTAAACATCAATATATATCCAGTTTACTTCTCAGAAACTAAGTAACATTTTTACACATTTTACACACTTTTTGAATAGAGACAAAAAAGCCACTGTTTTTCTGCTGTATCTCTCATCCATAAATAACTCTGAAGCACAAATAACACTACTTTGGTGAGCTGTTAACTTCTTGGATCTGCTGAGCTAGCAAGGATGTCCACAGCAGGGTTTTACGAGGGGCAGTGTTAAATACCACTCAAAATAGGGCTCTCATTTCTCCATATTCTCTGTTTGGCTATCACCATCATGAGGGCCTCCACCAAACTACGTGCCACAGAAAGCTACCTGACACAATCTGTAGTGCATTCTTTACCTTCCACAAGCAAACCATCAGAATCTATTAAAATTACTTTACGCCGATAGCACTAGAGACATGACAAATCACAGGCCAAGAGTCAGATACCAAAGAATGTGTCTCAGGGCGTTGGGGCCAGGCCCATTTGCAAGCAAATGATATTGTGCGGAGCTGGCATGCTCAGTGCATGACAAACTGATGCAATTTCAGTACTGTCGGAGAAGCTGGGTGAGATTTCTCTGATGCTGGCTATGGTTAGTGCACGAAATTGTGCAGAGTTCCCAGATTTGAATCACTTGGGGCCTGAAAGGGCTTCACTTGACAAGCCACAAATAATTACACTACACTCTTTCTATTGTACTCTATTACTTTGCCTCTTATCTCTAAGCTTTGAGCACTCATGAACAAGCAAGGTCGCTTCTATTTTGACCATGATGCACCAAAACATTGTTCTTTTGTGATATGATAAATAAAACACAGCCCTGCAGACTAAACATTTTTATCAGGTCCATTTTCCACTTTTATAAGCAACAACAACTTTGGGAGCGTGTTAGAAGAGTGGAAGCTGGAAATAACCATGCAGGCAAGTTCATGAGCTTTTCACTTAGGAGTGTGATACAGCTATCTAGTTATTGTAAAAACTCATTTGAGCAATAGGGCATTAAGTTCTTAGCCCGTAACAGATAACAGTTGTATCTGGGATTACTTTAAGCAGGTTTTTACCCCCTTTCAAATCAGCAATTTTTGACAATTTAGTAGCAAAAAATAGCTTTGAATGCGCAGAATGTTACCACTTCTTTCCTAGACACCAAATACGCTTCAAACGGAACACTTTGTTTATCGGGTCACAAAATGTATCATTTGAAAACCTAATCACTTAGGTAAATTTTCTGTTAGTGGTGTTATCCCAGGCACTGCATGCAAGGAGAATAATGCTAACATCCAAAATTTATTAAAAAACAAAACAAAACAAAACCAAAAACAAAACAAAAAAACAAGGTAAAGACAAAGCAAACAGCAGAGACTTTCATAGTTGAAGTAACTAACTTCTAGTCATCTTAGCTTACAGAACAATTTATTTCAGAAGAAATTTCCTTCTTTCTCCCACTGGTTGGACAAAAAAAAAAAATCACTTTTTAAATTTAGAGTTCCATACTATGAACCAGATGGTACCAGGTTTTTTTCACCCTTAAAACTAATTTTAGAGGTTTTCTAAAATGCAATTAGATACAAACCAGGGAAGGAAAAATTCAAATATATAGACTAAATGCATGTAGAGAAAAAATTACCCTAAGAACCTTCAAATTGTTTCCAATCCTGATTATCATGTTCTCCTTATTTTCCAGAAAAATACGTAGTAGCAAGTAGATAGCAAAACATAAAATGTTAAAAGACTTCTCAGCTGCAAGTGCTGAACTTTTTACTAAGTATATTTTTCTACTTTCCCTCTCTAATTCAGGCCAACATAGGACTGTACTGTTTGAGAGAATAAAATTACTATTGGAAATAACACTCTCATCAAGCTCTTACTGAATTGTTTTAAAAAGACACATAAAAATATCCTCTCTCTCTTCCCCAATGGCAATAGGAATACATGGCAAAACTTGGATGTCTGATATTGAAACATTTCTGTCAAGGGAAGGTAAAACCAAAATCAGAAACAAATTTTGATAGAGACGCTTATAAAAAGGAAATTTTACATTAAAA
>VWZN01017410.1:5061-17394 GCA_013396955.1 Regulus satrapa | reverse complement strand
CCATTAAAAAAAAAAAAAAAGGAAAAAACCAACAACCAAAAACCAAGCAACAAAAAACATCCACCCCAAACTCAGCCATACTTCAGAATCTACTTGAGCTTTCTAGTCACCGTGTCAGAGCAACGGTACAAAGGGGCTGTTCCTACCAATCACACAATCACATCCACATTCTGAGCACTCAGAAAAAGGAAAGGTCTTTGGCATTTTCTGTTTTTCTATACAACACCAAAAATAGATGTTATCAGTAATTACCGACTTTAGATGCCCCATTGCTAGAATATAAACCCGGAAGGGAGATCTTTAATGAGAAAATTAAGTGCTAATTAGAAACCAGTTTTCAAATGTTCTCAATCACATTTGTAAGAATGAAGCATTTTTAAGTATTATAGGATGTATGTCATCACAGGAGGTAATTTTTCTTAATATTTGGAACATTCAGTAAAATAGAATAATATGTTTTTTAATTCTATAATGGGCTAATTTTCAAATCCAATGTTGAAGTGCATTTTTCCCATATACCCATTTCTTCAAATATTCAAAGCAAATATTTTTTTACATTACAACAAATTTACTACTTCATTAATTTATTAGTAAACTGAAGACATATTCCTTTTTATTTTTTTCTCCACATCTTAAAAGAACAAGGAAGTCTGATTATAATTATGGCTCAACTGCAAGGAAGACACCTGATCAGGGAGTCCTGTTCCTGGTAAGAGCTTGATTACTCAACAAAGAGTAGAGAAGGGACAAAAAGAAAGAGTCCTGGGCAAAACCAGGCAGTGAACTGTATTACTCAGCCTATATGGCCCTTTTTCATAAAAGTAGTGCATCGTAATCAATGCAGACTTGCTGCTGAACAATTGATTATTTCATTACCTAATCAAGACTTGGTTTATTCTGTTGTAAAACATAGTAAGGACAGCTTTAGATTTCCACTGGATTATTTTCCAGTGTGGAGATACTGCAGCAATGAATACCTTCTGGTCTGGTATGAAAAGGGGTTCTATTTTTTAAAAATGAATCAATTACAGGAAAGACAAGAAATATAAAAAATAAAATAATAAAGATTGGTAATTCTAATTTTACCATTTTCAAGGTAATCTAGTGGGAAAGAAGACTTTCACGGAAGTTTTACACTGTTTTCACTCTGTTAAAGAACTAAGTACTCAAATACTAAGAATACCTTTTTGGATATGCAATGCCTTTTACAGCATGTCATCAGGAAACAACTGTTATCAAGTGCAGGCAACCCCTTCCAAGAATGACTTCTGAAACTCTATGTGGCATTTACATTATTCCAAAACTGTCTCATAGAGGCCCTGGACTTAACTGGGACCCATAAACACTGTGACATCTAAATAAATAATATACTAGAGGGAGGCTGCAGTGGAGGTTTGGCTGTCACTTCTCATAAATTACTTACCATAGTTGGTACCCTACACTGAGAATTCAACATCCAAAATAATCTTCTCAGATTTCCTATTCATACGCTCCTAGAACCAAAGGTTTTTTTGAACGAGAGGTGGAGCTCTCACTGCACCAACAGAAGAATGAGAAGAAGCATACTTTGTTTCGAACCTGGCCTGGACATGGCTCTCCTTGCTCATGCTATACTCCTTCTTCTTATTTCAGTGCCTGAAAGTATACAAGCCTCACTGTTGTGCCTCAAATACTCTACTGAAAGAAAAAAAAAAAAAGACCCCCCCCAAAAAAAGCCAACCAACCAACCAAAAAACACCAAACCCTACCCTACAACATTTATCGGTTTATGAAATGTAAAATTTATAATGCAATATATAGGTTGAAATAATTTTTAAAATACTGTTCACAGGAAGAGGGTATTAATATTCTAGCTGCAAGATTTTAATTATGACATCTCAAAATAAATTTATTAAGACACCACACTTCTGCTTTCATTTTCTATTAAAAAATACAATGCCACTTTCAAAGGGAATGACAACACTTCTGTTTTGTCTCTAAAATCTCCTCACAGAATGTTCTCCCATATGCTATTTTGGTCTTCTCCAAACCACAAAATTTTCAGGCTTATAGGAAACTGAAAATAAAAAGTTGATACAAATCCTCCTACAATTCCTGTAAAAAAAGTAATGGCTACTGACAGTAAGAGTATTCAGAATATGGTGGCTTGGCTTCCATGGTGTACACCTAAACCAAGTATTTCCACTGTATCCAAATGCAGCACTACAGTTATCCCACCAAGCTACCCCTCATGGAAGCACCTCTTAGGTATCACATAGAAAAATTCCAATATAGCTTAACAAATGCCATACAACGGTGACTAACTATCAATTAAACCTGGAATGGATTACATCAGGCACTAAAAAATTAAAGAATAATTAAAATTGCATTTCAATAAGAAAAAGGGAGAAATCTTCTCCATCTTCCCTCATTTTGTATTTTAAAGCCTGGTGTGTTCTCACTGACAGTATTACATTACTAATAAAATTTTGTCACCAATACCTCCCAAAGATACAACAGTATTCAGATATAATATCTTTATTGAGATGCATGTCTGAATGCCCAGCTTCCTCCAATCTTTCTGAAAACGTAAATTTCTCAAACTGCAAACCAGTAGGTATTGGGAGACAATGGATAATGGAGGCTTTGCAGTTGTAGTGTACTGACAGAAAGTATCAACTTCTGCTCTTTCAGATGGAAAACTGATAGAGGTAATCATGCTGCTGATTCTCCTCTCAGCTGTCCAGCCTCCCATACAAATAAAGCAGAAGGTGTTTCAAGCTCAGAGAAACCTTCCCTGGCCCTTTCCAAGAAGACCCCATGACTGTGAATCGTGGCCTTGGAGCAATTGCCCAGTGCCTGGAGATCACACTCGTCTCCATCCCGGCTGGCCGCAGCTCTAACTGATGGCTGCCTGCAAACTCAGCCAGTTTTCACTTTGGCTTTTCCTCCTCCTAGTCCTGCCTTAGCTGCCATTGTGTGCACTGCAAAGTCTTTCGTGTCTTACTTTACACGCTCCAAGCTCCCACTGCACACCAAGTGGTCAGTTTTATATCACTGTCGAAGTCTGTCAAACAGAAAAACTGACTGGAGGAAAGAAATGTAATTATAACTGCTGCTAAATGCACAAGTTACTCACTTAAAAAAAAAAAAAAAGAATTAAAAGTATTTCTAGTAACAGCAATCTGGCTTAAATTACCTCCTTTAACACATGTACCTCAGTTGGAACATCAAACCCACCAAAACCAATGATCAAAATAGCATTTTTCTGACATTACAGAATCATTGACATCTGTCAAATTATCTTTTATCATCTTCATCTGTAGGAGAGAAATGCATCTGTACAGACCTACTCTGACTCCCCTGTAGAGAAAGGACATTTGAATACTCTCGATGAAGACACTAAGACTGTAAAAAAACTCTAATTAGATTTAATAGATCAAATACTTCTGTTTAACTTCCTTGAACCTGGAGTAACTGGTGTGTCACTGATTTCAACAGTACTTGTGACACAAGGTTAATACATGGTGAGCTTACAAAAGCCTGACTGGGAAGCAAGTAGTTCTTCACACTTGAAGATTTCATACTCAAGGCATTCAAAATCTGTTCAGATTTTTTAAAACTACAAAGTTTATACAGTCTAGAAAAGTGAAAGGGCTAGAACCGTAATACTTCGAAATATTTTTACATAAACTCATAATTACTCCCTCCATATTTTGCAATTAAAAAACTTAGAAATGTTATCCCTTCATAACTTGCTATTCTAGGTCTTATGGAAGCAAGCTTATTGTAGGTCTTCATGGAAAAGCAACTAAAAACTTTCCTTTCTGACTCTACAGATGTACATTTATTATAACAGCAAAGAATGCTAAAAAACAGAAACTATACCAAACATTAGTTCGTCGTGGTTACTTCCATAAAGAGAGCCTTGCAATTAAACTGCTGCTTCTACAGAGGTAAAGCCAATGGATTTTCAAAAAATCACATTAGTTTATGATCTTAGATGTCAGATCTTGCTTCTACATCTGCAACCCCAAGAGCAATTTGGAAAGTAGTATTGGAAGTGTTAATTAAAAATGCAGTAAGCACTTGTGTCAGTCAAGTATGCCCTCTGCTCTACAACACATTTAAATGTATGTCACCTTGACCTGCAATATACCACTGTAAAATTTTTTTGGTCAATATAAATCAAATGTACACTAATTTATTCAGCAAGTTTCCTGGGATCTGAATCAACATTAGAAATCTAACTAGTATTTATTATTCTGCTATTGACAAAGGGAGCATATTTAAATGACAACAAGAACACGTGGGTGTCATTTCGAAGTTGAATTGTTCTCTAGGGACATCCTTAGTAAGCGCCTACATTTAAAGGTCATTCACTGCCAAATTATGAACAACTGTTGCATTTATTAGCACAGGCTCAATAGTTTAGAAGCTAGTGTCATCAATTTAAACTGACAATGAAATTTAATTGTCCAGCAAGAAAACTGACATTTCCCATATTCTGTGTTTCATCATTTTATGTATATTCCAAACAGAACTGGAACAAGTGCAAGTTTACTCTGGGGTTTTTGTTTGAGTTTTTTGTCTGGGGGAAGAAGAAAAAAGACTTCCAAGAATTTTATATCAGAGGAACAATGCTCTAGAAAAGCTGAGCTTCTGAAACAAACACTTTTGAAAGAACTGTGTTTCCCATTTACTTTATTGACAGAATCCAATCTCAAGCATTGCATAAGAAGATTTTTCCCTTATTTATCTTTCTAATCTTTTATGTCCCTAATATTTTATCTCTTTGGTCAAGGCCCCCTTTTCTGTTTCCTAATTGCACTCTAGTTTTCCCTCTGAAGCTAGAGAGAAATTTCTACTTTCTATGGCAAGTAATTTCCACCCTCTCTGCAGAACCATTCCACTTTCCAACTGCTGCCTAGACACACAAAGGGAAAAAAGAAAATAATCTGAAACAACAGGCTTAAGCTGAAAACCAACCAGTATGTTGGTACTGAATTCCCATCAAGAAAAGGACAAACATCCATTTCCAGGAAGCAGGAACACACAACAGCAGCCTGCATTCAGGGGAACTGGATTCTGTTTGGCTAAAGATACGGAAGCAGAAACACAGGGATGTCAGGAAAGCGCATTTTGGTTGCAATGCAGAGCCACCATAGAGGAACAATTCTCCCTTCAGTCTCTCATTTCATGCAGGAGGTCGCCACCATCACTGTTTCTAACAAAGACACCAGGACAATCATCACCTCTCTTCTCAAAAAATATCCTTGACTGCTGCTTGTCTGCAATGGGCCCAGCAGCCACAGACGGCACCCTCTGTAACTGGCTGGCATGTGACTGGGCTGGTGGGCAGTCAGCACATCAGCAATCTTCTATCTACCCCCACCACCCTTTTCTTCTATTACTTGCATAATCTCTGACAGTTCCTTGTTCCAGATACTCCAGTCCAGGAAAGCACTTGAATTTTGAGCAAGTTAGCACTTATGGAAAAGACAACAGTAAAACAATCAACTGTGAAAAGTGGTACTTTTGTGATGATCACAGAACTGCATAATAGTTTGGGTTAGAAGGGAGTTTTAAAGGTCATTGAGTCTACACCTTCTGCAATGAGCAGGGATATCTTCATCCAGGTCACTGAGAGCCCCATCCAAACTGGCCTTGAATGTTTCCAGGAACGAACCATTTGAAACCTCTCTGGGCAACCTGTGCAGGGCTTCACTACCCTCACTGCAAAAACTGTGCTCCTTGTGTCTACTCTGAATCTACCCTTTTAGTTTAAAAGCATTCGCCTTGTTCTAATGAAAAAGATCTACTAAAAAGCCTTTCCCTGTCTTTCTTAAAAGTCCTGTTTATTGCAAAAATGGAGCACTGGAGCCCGCTCACCTCCAGGTCGGACACATGAACTCTCTCGGCCTTTCCTCACGGAAAGCGGAAAGCAGAGATGCTCCACGCCTCTGATCCAGTTTTTGTGGCCCTTCTCTGGACTGATTCCATCTTTCTCCTGTTAGGGACCCCAGAGCTGGATGAGGCAGACCCCTTGCAGGTGGGGTCTCACCAGAGTAGAGGGACAGAATCCCCTCCCTCCCCTGCTGCCCACGNTTGATGTCCACTGGGACTCTGAGCCTTTGGCCACTCCCCTCGGAATGTGACCATCCAACAATTCTTGTCCATCTCACAGCTGATCTGCAGAAACCACCTCTCCAATTTGGAGAGAAGGATCTTGTGGGGGACCACGTCAAAGGCCTTACAGAAGTCCAGATAAATGACATCTGTAGCCCTTCCCTTACACACTGATGTAGTCACCCCATCACAGAAGGCCACCAGGCTGGCCAGGCAGGACACACCCTTGGTGCAGCTGTGCTGGCTGCCACAAATCACCTCCCTGTCCTCCATGTGCCTTAGCAGAGCTTCTAGAAGGCTCTGTGCCACGATATTCCCAGGCACAGAGGTCAGACTGACAGGATGATAGTTTGAAAGGTCCTCCTTTCTATGCTCTTTAAAGATGGGTATTCTTTCTTCCAGTCACCTGGGATTTCACATGACTTTTCAAATATCAAGGAGAATGGCTTGGCAACTACATCAGCCAGTTCCCTCAGGAGTCTGGCATGCATTTCATCAGCATCCAGGTTCTTCATGACCTTATAATCTCTTACAACTTCCTTCCCCATTCCCTGCCCTCAGACCATCCACTCGAGAACTGTGGGAAAAAGAAACTGCAAGTGAACACTGAAGCAAAAAGAGTTAAGTAGCTAGCCTTTTCTCATCCTTTGTTACCAGTTTGCCAGTGGTGTTCTTTGGGAGTACATCTTCTTTGACCTTTAAACCAAACTGTTTTAAATGCTAATATTGTAAAGCTGATGATGAAAACTAACTTAAAAGTGAATTGCCTGTATAATTTCATAGCTACCACAGAGCAATGGTAAGCATTCATTAACCTCAGTTTTGCAGAAGGAAGCCATATGGTGTATCCCTTTGAATTTCAATTTCATTGAATTGGAATAATACTTAAGCAAATTATGTACATAATCATAAATTGGCAATTACACTGGCATAAGCCTTTCTCATGAATAGTCCACAAGCCCTTTAAAACACAAAAGAAAGGCACAGTTTTAGTCAGAAGAATTTTACGTATCCTCTCCTACAAGCATGCCCAACACAGACAAACTTTAGCTACAGCTCCTCATACAGTTTCATGGTCAGCATAAAGTATGATCATATTTTGTATGGGATGTAGAACAGAATCCTCTCACCTGACTAAAATGGCAAAATAATCATGCAGGGAAACTACCAAAATCTACTGAACTACAGCAGCCTTCAGATCCATGGGACTGATTCACCACCAGTAAATTACTTGAGAGGAAAGATACAGTGTAACAGATACACTGTTACAGTCAACAGTGTCCTAATAGAACATGTTCACACTCAGGATCATTTTCTTGGAAGACTCCTAGAATGAGACAGTTTCATTTCTGATTTCTTTGAAGCTTATACAGCTTAACATTTCAGAAATTTTAAAAATCAAAACCCTCTCGATAGCAGGAGTCACGGAAAATATTTAATTTAAAGAAATAGAAACTCACTAAAACCAAATACTAAAAAAAAATTACTATGAAAAAATACATTTGTGTAATTTACACATCTTTGAAATCACTGTCATTAACAAACCTGCACAACTAGGATGTGGTGGGATCAGTCTCTGCTATTTTAGTCACACTCAATCACTTTCAGTTAAAACATTTTAAAGCCAAGTCCCCAAAATCACAGGTGTCCTGTAGGAATTCATTTACTTTAAGTTCACCCAAGAGTCAAAAATATTAATGCAGCTACACTCCCAAATTAATACAATTAAAATGGTTTACCTTTTTCAAGGCCTGCAAACACTTACTAGTAGTGAGGACCAAATAATATACAGCATTAAGCATAAGGAAGATGAACTTGCTTCATGGAACTATGCCTACATGGAATAATCTTCCAGATGTTCTACAAATTTCAGGGGTTTTTTTTCTGAACTACTAAATTAATACATTTAATAAAAGAAGCAAGCTTTGAATATGCACTTTCAAACAAATACCTTGGGTTTTGGTCCACCTGTCTCCACCAAGGACCATGTCAGTGCACAATGTTCAACAGTTTTGTGGGATGAGAAAACTACTGGGAACAAAAAGTAACTCTAGAAACTGCGCACACGAACCTGCCTGTTCAAGGAGGACAGTGTCCAGGCAAATTCTGAGAACCTGCAAGGATGGAGACTTCACAGTCCTCCAGGCAAACTATGCCAGTGCTTGACCACCCCCACGATAACCAGTCTTGTCTTATGTTTAAAGGGTGTTCTGGTGTTTGCCCACTGCCACCTCTCCTGTCACTAGACACCCACGTGAAGAGTCCAGGCCTCTCATTCTGCCCATTCAGATCACCTGAACATGCTGAAGAGATGCCCCCGTGCCTTTTCTTCTCGAGGATGAGCAGCCCCAGCTCTCTCAGCCTTTCCACACGCAAGGGATGCTCCAGCCGAGGCCGCCGCTGCGGCTCCTCCCGTGCCGCTCACGCTGCCCCAGCACTGTCGCTGCTGCCCCCAGAGCAGAGCCCGTGCGGGGCAGCAGGTGTCCGGCAGACCGAGATCGTCCTTGCCGTGCCCAGAGGGGCTCAGCAGCGGCGCCGGGCGTGGAAAGGCCGGCCTGGACAGGTAGGGCAGGGCTGGGGTCTACACAGCGGGGACGGCTCTACAGGGCAGGGTTAGCCAGGGCAGAGCTGGAGAGAGCAGAGCAGGCAAGAGCAGGGCAGAGATGAGGGAAACAGGGCAAGGCCGGGCAGAGCCGGCGGGGCAAGGACGGGCTGCGCTGATCAGGGCAAGGGCTGGGCACGGCAGGTGGGGGCTGNNNCCCCGCCCCCCGCGTCCCCTCACGCCGCCGGGATGAGGCGGGAGAAGCTCCCTCGGGAATAGAGCCGTGTGGTTTGGAACAAACGGTGCTCGACAGCCTCGGCGTCTGGCTCAGCTACAGCTGCAACACTTCTGCGGAGCACACGAAAAACGGCGGGGGAAAAGAATTAACTTCCAGAGGGATGAGTTTATCCTGTCCTAAATTCACACCGCAACTCAAACCTGAATCACAGAATCGTTGGGATTGGAAGGGACCTCTGGAGACGGTCGAGACCAAGGCAGGGTCACCTAGACAAGTGACACAGGAACACATCCAGATGGGTTTGGAGAGAGGGAGAGAGGAAGACTCCAGGCCCCTCCGGGCGGCCCATTTCAGTGCTCTGCCACTCTCAGTGCCGTTCTTCCTCAGGCTGAGCTGGAATTTCAGTTTATGGCCAACATATTGGGCACTACTGAAAAGACTCTGGCACCACCCTCCTGGCACTCTCTGATAAAGATACTACAATAATCCCAAGAAAAGACTAGACATATAATAACAGTCTTACCGCTCAAGTAAATGTGGGCATACTACCTAAAAATGCCACCTTTGAGATATTTGTGTCCATTGTTGAGATCCTCTCAGTCTTCTCCAGCCTAAACAGGCTGAGCCCCCATCATCTTCATGGCCTCCACCAGACAGTGGTAGTAGCTTCAGTAGTACCTTGTCTTTCTCGTGCCAAGACTAGAATTGAACACAACACTCATATGCAGTGTCCCTGGAGTTCCCTGCTGGCCACACTCTTCCCAATGCACCCCAGGACACCACTGGCCCTCCGAGCCACAAGGGCACTGCCGGCTTATGGTCAGCTTGTGACTCACCAGGACTGCCGGGTGCTTCTCCACAGAGCAGCTCTCAGTGGGCCAGATCCCAAACTGGGCTGGTACTCGGGGTCACTCCTCCCCAGGTGCAGGACCCTACATTCACTCTTACTGAATGAGCCTCATGGTTTCTTAGCATTTAACTCTGCAGCCTACCAAGCCCGCTGAATGGCAGCACAACCTTCTGATATGACTAGGTCACTCAACAAACAAATGCAGCACCTTTAGTGCTGCCTGTTGCGAACAGACATGAAATAAAGAGTGGAAAATCAAAAACAGGTGCTCAGGAAAGTTGTCCGTGTTGTCTATATTCCCAAGAAGCCACCTCAACTTTGTTATTTAGCAGGAAAAAAATACCATTTCAGAAAAGTGCAGATGATTTCTTGCCACTGCAGAAACCAAAAAGTCTGCCAAATAAGCAGCTGTTTTGATGGCTTAAAGAGTAACGGAGGCAGAAGCAGAAGGTGTAATACCAAGTGCCTTTAGGAGGCCAGGCTGCTGGCACAGCCAAATGCTTTGACTTCACACAAATTTGCTAACTCCAGGCTTCAAACCATTTGGAAGCACTGCAAAATGTCAAACTGCCACCGTATTAGATGGTCATATCTTAAAACTCACCTTGTGAGTCTGGAGAGAATCTAGGCACTACCTATGAGGCAACCTCACATTCTCACTGATCTTTCAGAACAGCTACCATGATAAATCCGTGACCATAGAGGGTTTGATCTTCATGTAGATTCAAATATGAAAACATACCAGAAAACAAATTTATCTGATTTCTATGGTTTATGCTATCAACTTTTTGAAATTTCTTTTGAAAACTAACTTGTTTCCCTCTAGATCAATAGCACTGGGGAGGGAGAGAGGACCATTCCAATCTCATTTTCCCTCCATTTCTCTTTATTTTACCGAAAGATAAATTTTACTCTATTTTGCTCTAAGCAAAGAACTGTGACCTTGAAGGATACAATACAAAGTAGACATCATTTGACTTAAACCAGTAAAACCAAAGCAAACTAACACAATTTTACTTTGCTAAGCTAAAGCAAAGTAATAAACCAAACTTTAAAAAAAAATTACCTGAAACCAAAACCAGATGTTCCTCAAGCATCTGTTTCTGCATAACACTGCTCCTGGGAGTGTCCTCAACTGCTGCCAACCAGCAGGACTGTCCCAGCTCTACTCTGTGGTAGTAGCAGTGGCAAGAACAGTGTTTCCAGCCCGTGTGCTCTCCACCACAGCCTTTGACTGATAGGTGTGACTGAAACCCCCACAAAGCACTCTCTGATAAAGATATCACAATAACCCCAAGGAAAGACTAGACATATAATAATAGTCTTACCGCTCCAGTAAATGTGGGCATACTAGGTAAAAATTACCATGCTATCATTACTTTCTGGTTAAGAATCCAATCTTTAGGTGTAGTTTTGTTTTCCCCCCAGTAAAAAACAAAGGGATAACTCTTAGGACACCACTTGTGCCATAATGCATTTACTGAGAGGTCAGTAGAAGAATTTCACAGGAGCACTGTTTGTGGCTGTTTGCAACCTAATAAGCAGTAATTTCAAAAAGCTACTTTTCTCTTTAATATCATATAACTTATTAACAAAGGAAAGTTTTAGACATTAATCTGGTTTCAAATTCAATACAATATAATGGAACTTTTGACTGTGCATCAGCCAAGAGGAACAAGGAAGATTACATGGTGAGCTGAATTCAAATACATCAATATGTTTTGGAATGTTAAATACTTAATTTACACAATATATCATCATTAGTTGGCTAATCTTTAAAGTTACATCTGAAGGAAAAAAAAAGGATTTCTCCCCATGGCTGGCTGGCCAAAGATTGTCTTTCTGTCTAATACACTGAGGATCAGAAATTTAAGAAACATTAGTCCATAGAATGCTACCAAAATGTATTCAAAACCATACATGTCTTTGAAAGCTAACTGCACAGATGTCACAATCCTTCCCATAAAAAACAAAGTAAGGTGAGTATACTCCAAATGTAGCTTGACTTGAACTTGCATACCATGTATTAAAATCATGTTAGTAATCCTAAAAGCCAAACTGTAAAATGATTGAACTCTACTGGTAACAGTGACATACACTGTCTTCTAATTCATCTGTTGAACAGACTCTCACAGGTACTCTAGGAAGTGCTGGTCTTCAGTGCTGGATGTTCTTGCAGGTATCAATATCTTGGGTTATATTCTTCAATTACCTTGATCCAAAATGTGAAATAAATTAATAATGTACTCCCTCCAGCTGTAACTGTTCCCTGTCATCAGATTCTATCTAACCTTCCATAATTACAGAAACTAGGAATCATCAATCTCCCTTTGCTGGCCACTTTTATATTTCTTTTTATTCCAAAATAATCACTGTGCAATTCCTCCTACAGGGAGAGGGAATTTTGCATTCATCACTTTAGAATGATTTACAGGAATGGAAACCGAATAATTACAGGCAAATCTGAAAGATCACTTTCAGATTCTCATGATTCAAGGATTGCTAGTTTCCAGACTACAAGTAGGCAAAGAAACCTATACGATAATTATAATCTAAGTGATTAGTAAAATACACATCAAAACAAGAGGCCAGATT
>VWZN01017408.1:105931-150733 GCA_013396955.1 Regulus satrapa | reverse complement strand
ACCGAGGGGTTGTGCTTTGCAGGGGCAGCCCAGCCTCATGGCTGAGCCCCTGGGCACAAATGCCTCCCGTGTGCCTTGGGACACCGTGTCTCTGCTCCCCCTTAGCCCTGCAAGGGGTGTGCCTGGGGGGGGTCTCTACTCGCCCACTCCAACCTCGGTTTCTTCTCATTTTGGGGGGGAGGTGGCCCCCCCCAGTCCAGTTACACCGTGTCACTGGGAGCCACTCTAGTCACCAACAGGAGGGTCCTCTCCCTTCTGGGGGGGGACAGGACACCGCCCCACCCCGTATNTTCCCCCCAGCCTGTCTCCCCCCTCTACCAAACGGTTCTCAGGTCCTTTTCCCCTCTGTCCCCTGAGTGGGGAGGGGGGTTGGGGTCAGCAGCTGCTGCTTTCCACTGCCTTTGGGAGGATTAGATCCCTCNGGCTACAGGACAGGTTAACACCTTGTCCCCCTCCAGAAAAGCAGCGAGCCTTACTGGCCTTGGTGCATAGGGCTGCCACCATACCCTTAACTCTGCCCTGGGTGCAGCTTGTCACCTCGTGGGGGGCACATCCTNCCCCCCCCAGCCTTACCCCAGCCCCCCAGCAGGGAGGGGGTGGGGGCACTGCAGCCCTCCCTGTAGCCTGGGCTTACCCTGACCCCTGTGGGGTTGGACTCGTGCCAGGGTGTCCCCCAGCCTTGAGGGTCTGGGGGCTCTCAGGGAGGGTTTTTTCTGGGGAGGGCTGAGCTCAGCCAGGCCTTTTTTAATGTCACATTATGGACAATGCCTCATATCTTTTTAGAGGGAAAACAACGGTTTCCCACAAAATCATGGGTGCCTTTTTACCGCGGTGCCAGCGAAGGGAGCGGGGCAGTATTTGGGGGGTGGGGGTGAAGGGTTTTAGCTTTCAGGTGCTGTTCAGCCGGCTCCTGCCGGCCCTGCCCCGCTCCCGATGCTGGGGGTAAGCAGGGGTCCCCCCAGCCCTGCCCACAGCCCCTGCCATGTGGTGGGAGGTGGGCTGGGCGGTGGTGCAGCACAGCCCCCTGGATCCCTGCCAGCCCCGGGCCTCATCCTGCCCTGCCAGGAGGGCTGAACTCAGCACTTTATATTAGACAAGTCAAAGGGCACCAGCACAGCCGCTGCCCAGCGAGTGCCTGTGGGTGCTGCGGCACCCGAGGAGTACGGCCCCCACCCTGGGCACCCTTGGGAGGTCTGGGGGATGTAGAGGCTGCATGGGGGGGCTGGGGAGGGCTGGGGTACCAGATCCAAGTGCCTTCATGTGATTAAAGCTGTCAAACCATCTTGGAAAGAGTAGTCCGGAGTGTGTGCGTGCGTGGCACGGGTACATACCGCGTGTGTCGCTCGTGGCCGCGCACAGTGCGGGCGACACGGAGCCCCTGGGATCACCCGAGTCCCCTGGGAGTGGAGGGTGCTGCAGGTCAGTGCTGGGGAAGCACCCTTGGGTTGCAGGGTTGCGGTGTCACCCCTTGCCCGGTGCCAAGGGACACCGTCACACTCGAGGACAGCTCTCCCAGGCTGCCCTGGCAGCCCCATCCAAACTGCTTCCCCCTCCTCCTGGGAAAAGGTCTCTGGTGCCACAGGGATGGTATCCTGCCCCTTAACAAGGAGGGGGTAAATTTACCACATAGACTGTGCCCCCCTCCCAGCTTTGAGACTTCAAAGGGGTTTGCTCCAAATAAGGTGTCACACCTTCCTGCTATAGATTGGGGGGCACCTGGGGGCACCTGGGGGACAACTTGTGACCCCCCCACCCCGCCATCCCACGCAGTCTGCTGCCAACGTGCAGGCACTGGGTTCCTGGGGAGAAACGTCTCTCAGCTGCCCCCCTCCTTCGTGCCCTCATTGGCCCTGTGCCTCCCCTCATTAACAAAGTCTCTGTCCTCCCCGATGGCTGCACTAATTACTGAGTTCATTAGGGGCCCGGCTGGGGGGCCCCGGGGAGGGGGTGAGCCCGCTGGGGCCGGCGTGGGGTGCCCTACTGCTGTGCCACACTGACGGACTCAGCCCTGGGACGCGGCCACTGAGCAGAGGGCGACAGCGGCCACCCGCGTGTCCCACCGCACCCAAAACTCAGCCCCACGGGGGGTTCTGCACTCAGGTAAGGGTCCCGCTCGTGTGGGAGCTGGGTGGCAGGGTTTGGGGGCCAAGGGAGCGGAGGGCAGAGCGGAGCCCACCCCTGTGGCATCAGGACACCCCCTCGATTGTGGCCGGCACGCCCCTTGTTCTGGTTCAGCCCGCCGTCATCACTTCGGGGAGCCTTGTGGGGGGACCCTCAGGTGGATTTGGGGCTCTCGCAGCCCAGGCCAGGGTTGCAGGATGCCCACAGCGCTTGTGGCCAGGACTGCTGGCTCAGCAGGGCAGCCAAGATAAAGCTGCAGCAATCCCGCAGGGCTGGGGAAGAGATAAGAATGGAACTGAAAGCCCAGGGACACCTGGCTGCTGATGACGCCTGCCCCTCCCACCTTTATGGACGCCGTGGTCATTCCCCAAAAGCACCTTCGGGGCTGGGAGCCAATTCAGCCCCTTCTCCTTGCCAGCATCAAGGGCATCATCAGACACCAACGCTTGGGACTGGGGTCTGGGGGCGTAGGACAGCGGCCGTGCCGCCACTCTATGTCCTGACCTGTCCCCGAAGCCCCAGCCCCCTGTCCCATCTCTGCACCCCCTTTCCGTCCCCAAGAGGACCTTGAGGCTGTGGAGATCCCCCGAGGCAGGGAGGCAAAGCCAGGAGTGCCCAGGGATCTGACCTCCAGCTGGGATGTGAGACAGCCTGGGGACAGTCCCGGGTCAGGGTGGCAATGTGCCAGCTAGGGGTGGGAAGGGGATGCCCCAGGAAGATGGTGCTGCATTGCTGTCACTATATGGAACATTTTCGGGGGAGGACACACCCAAAAAACCCCTTTCCATGGTCTTAATGCTCCATGGCTGGAGGGGTTTGGGGATTTTAGGGGCTGGGGAGTGAGGAACAGTGGCAAAACCAATCCCCATGGCATCAAGGCACTTCTGTTTGTGGCTGATTGATGCCTACGTGTCCTGGTCCAGCCCATTGTTATCACTTTATGGAACTTCTCGGTGGAATGCAAAAGAAAAAAATTCAACATGGACTCAATACCAAGGGCCAAGAGGGGAAGAGGCCTGGGGAGGGCAGGGCAACCACCCTGGGCACAGTCAGCCTGTGGGCAGGATGCAATAGCACCTGGGGGGGAACACCCCATGAGTAACAGGGCTCTTAGGTGCCACCAAGTCTTGGAGGGCTGTGGAGACCTTGACTCTGGGCTGTCCCTGCCCTTATATGGGGAGCAAGGGCTGGGACATGAGGGAACAAAGGTCTCCTGGGCGCTGGCACCTGAGCACTCCGCCGAGGTACGCTCACCTGTGCAGCCAGCTCTGCAGGGAAGGTGAGGGCTTGGGTAGGGTGAGGGGACAGAGCGTGGGCGTGGGGTGGACAGCGCATCCCACAGCCACCATCACTCCTGGCGTCAAGGCTAGACTGGGGATGGCCTTGGGGACCCACCTTGGGGCTGTGCTGCGGGGGATGCTACCCCCTGAGTCTGGGGGATGGGATGTGGGTGCTTGTGGGGCCAGGTGGGGTTCTGCAGGGCTGGGAAGCAGAGACCTCTCATCCGGACAATGCCAGCACTCCCTGCCAGCCTCCAGCCAGGGCACACAGGGCGGCTTTGCTTGACACTGGCTGCTTGCAGGGAGCAGTATCAGCCTGGCAGAGATGTCTGTGGACAACCTCGGCAGCGCTGGCACTCAGCACCCCTGTGGAGCCAGGATGTGCCCTCCCTGGGGGGCACGGATCTGCTGGGGGGTTTGGGAAGCAGGGGGCCTGGAGCAGGTGCTGCGTGCGTGGTGTGTGTGTACGCAGCGGCCGTGTCACGCTGTTGCACTTCATGCCGAGCCGTGCCAGGCCGAGGCTGAGCGGGGCCAGTTCCTGCTGGTCCTGGGGAGGAGCAGGCCACCGCGCAGCAGTGACACCCGGCTGCGGCTGCTGCGCTGTGGCTGCCCCGCACAGCCCTGTCCCGTGAGGCGGGGCAGGGCGCCGGGGCGCTTAGAGCACCCTGCACCTTCCCGACCTGGACCCTGGTACCCATTAGCTGCGGTGCCAACCGAGCTGAGGGGATGGCAGCCCCACCGTGCGCCCACAGACCTGAGAGCACGGCGCCGGGGGTCCCCTGCAGCTCCGTACAGGGGGGGTTTACAGCTGCAGAACAAGCAGGGAAGCAGATGGCACAGCAGGTTGGCCGTGTCCCAGCTCTTATTGACGCTGGCTGCCATTAACGAGGGTGTTGCCGATGCTGACAGGTCCCCCGGCCCGTGGTACCTGTCACCATGGTGGAGCTCAGCGACAAAGTCTCCAGGACACTGAACAAGACCACGCCGGGCATCCAGATATGGCGAATCGAGGTGGGGACGGGGACACATCGCTGGCTGCTTGGGGGGGGTCTCTGTGAGGGAAGATCCTCCCTTTGTGTCCTCAGTACCTGGGTTGGGGGGGTCTCAGTGCAGCACCCAGGGTTCAAACCAGCAGGTGCTGGGGGCAGTGGGGTGCATAGGGCTGGGGTGAGGGTTTCCCCACCAGGGCTGATGTCTGTCTTCCTTCTGCAGAACATGGAGATGGTGCCAGTGCCCACCAAAAGCTATGGCAACTTCTACGAGGGGGATTGCTACGTCCTGCTGTCGGTAGGGCAGTCAGAGGTCACACGGGGAACTGGGGAACGGGCTCCCTGAGGGGTCTGGGAGCAGGGAGGGGTGTCTGGGGACACGGGGGCTCTTCTAGCAGGGACCGGTGTCCTGCAGACGCGCAAGTCTGGGAGCAACTTCAGCTACGACATCCACTACTGGCTGGGCAAGGAGTCAAGCCAGGACGAGCAGGGGGCGGCCGCAATCTACACCACGCAGATGGACGATTACCTGGGCTCCGTGGCCGTGCAGCACCGCGAGGTCCAGGGACATGAGAGCGAGACCTTCCGCGCCTACTTCAAGCAGGGACTCATGTATGTGGGTCACCCCTGGGGACCTGCTCCCATGGCGGGCGGCAGCGGGGAGGGGCCCTGTGGAGGAGACATCCCCAGCAGCCATGGGGACAGCTCTGTCTCAGCGAGGTGGGGGAGGAAGGAGGAGGATCTGGAGCTGGGCTCCATCTATCCGTTACCACATGTGTGGACGGGGTGGTCCCCGAACACCTCCCTGTGCACAGAGGTGTGAGGGAGACCCCAGGGGTGACACCACGTCTGTCCCCTCCCAGCTATAAGAAGGGTGGGGTGGCCTCAGGCATGAAGCACGTGGAGACAAACACCTACAACGTCCAGCGACTGCTGCATGTGAAGGGCAAGAAGAATGTGGTGGCAGGAGAGGTGAGTCAGGGGATGCGTGGAGTCCGGATCAGGATCAGGCCAGAGCTCCCCCAGACACAGCTGCCTCCAGGCAGGGACATAGTGGGTTTGGGATGATGCTGCCTCGCCTTAGGAGCAGCTGCTCCCCAGAAAGTCCCTCTCAGGGTAGGGAGGAGGATTATAGGCTGGAGGCCTGTATTCCTGAGTGAGACGGGCCGCAGAGTTATGGGGATCCAGGCGTTCTGCTGCTTGCCACACACCTTTCCCAATCCTGTCCTGCAGGTGGAGATGAGCTGGAGAAGCTTCAACAGGGGAGATGTATTCCTGCTGGACCTGGGCCAGCTCATCGTCCAGTGGAATGGCCCTGAGAGCAACCGAAACGAGAGGCTGAGGGTACGACCAGGGGGTCCCAAGGTCCCCTCCTGGAGGCAGGGGTGTCACTAGCCACCCCCTCCCTCATCCGGGCTTATCCCTTCTCCCCTGGATGCAGGCCATGACCCTGGCCAAGGATATCCGGGACCGGGAACGTGGGGGCCGTGCCAAGGTGGGCATAGTGGACGGTGAGGATGAGGATGCCTCACCAGGACTCATGAAGGTCCTTAAGCATGTGCTGGGTGAGAAGAGGGACATCCAGCCGGCCATTCCCGATGACAAAGTGGACCAGACACTCAAGTCCTCCCTCAAGCTCTACCAGTGAGTTGTTGGGAGTGGGTTATGCACAGGGGCATTTTCCACAGTGCCAGAGGGAGCCAGTAGCCACCTCTGCTATGTCCCACCATTCCCAACCCCATGGACAGACACCAAGAAGGGTCAAAGCCACAGCAGGGGTGGGGATAAGTCCTTTGGGTGCCATTGGAGCAAGAGGAATCCCAGTTGCCAAGAGGATTGGTACCCAATAGAGATGCTTGTGCAAGCATCACCTTTGGATGATGAGGCAATGCCCCTCAGTGGCCCCATAACCTCTGGCACCCCTCTGTCCCTCCTTGTGGCCATGAGTAAGCTGCCTGGCAGGGCAAACTACCAGGTTGCCACCATGGCACAGCAAGAGAGCCCCTGGGCACCACCTGTGTCATGATCTGGTTGGGGAAGGGGGTGGGGAGGGGACCCCCCCACTAAACCCTACCGCCCTGTAATGGGGATGGGGTTTTCCAACCCAGTTTTTTTCCCTCTCTTTTTCTCCTGCCAGCATCTCCAATGCTAGTGGGAACCTGGTCATACAGGAGGTGGGAATTCGACCCCTAACTCAAGACATGCTCCTGCACGAGGTGTGTCACCCATGGGATGCTTGAGGGCACCCAGTTTCCTTGGCAGCTTTAATCCCTCAAAAGCGGAATTTGATGGACTTGCCTAAAGCCGTAATTTCTTTTATTGCCCCTTCTTCAAGGACTGCTACATCCTTGATCAAGGAGGTACCAGTATCTTCGTCTGGAAGGGCAAGAATGCCAACAAGGAGGAGAAGCAGCAGGCGATGAGCAGGGCGCTGGTGGGTGCTGGGTTAGGGGCTTGTTGTGGGATAGCCCGACTGCTCCCTGGGGTGCCACGCGCTCCATACCCACACTCTGTGTTTGGATCCCACCAAACAGGGCTTCATCAAAGCCAAGAACTATCCAGACAGCACCAGCGTGGAAACAGAGAATGATGGGTCCGAGTCAGCCATCTTCAGGCAGCTCTTCCAAAAATGGACTCTCCCCAACCAGAGCAGTGGGCTGGGCAAGACCCACACTGTGGGCAAAGTGGGTGAGTGTCTCCTTCCAACCTGGAAGGACTTCTTGGATTGGGACGGGCAGGCTGTGGGGAGCCCCTGTGGCCCGAGGGATCTGGCTCACCCTTCTGCCCTTCCCCACAGCCAAGGTGGAGCAGGTGAAGTTTGATGCTACCACGCTGCATGCCAAGCCCCAGATGGCTGCCCAGCAGAAGATGGTGGATGATGGATCTGGAGAGGTGGAGGTAGGGTGGCCACGGAACAATGTGTGACCCTCTCAGGCACCCCCTTTGCTACAGCAGAAGATGCTGTGGGGTCCAGGGTCTGCAGGGCAGGAGGATGCACCAGCTCTGACAGCGGCAAATCCCTGTCCCGACAGGTCTGGCGTGTGGAGAACAATGAGCTGGTGCCTGTAGAGAAGAAGTGGCTGGGCCATTTCTATGGTGGGGATTGCTACTTGGTGCTCTACACCTATTTTGTGGGGCCCAAGGTGAACCGCATCATCTACATCTGGCAGGTGAGACCTACGGGTCACTCCCCCACGGTGGGGAACAGGGGTGTGCCGCCCAGGACTGGGGGTGCTCTGCCTCTTGGCAACAGCATGAGAGTTGCCCCTTCCCAGGAGGGCAAGGGGGGCTGTGATGGGTGCTGAGCCCCCTCTGCCCTGCCCAGGGCCGCCAAGCCAGCACAGATGAGCTCGCCGCCTCTGCCTACCACGCCGTGGCCCTGGACCAGAAGTACAACAACGAGCCCGTGCAGATCCGCGTCACCATGGGCAAGGAGCCGGCCCACCTGATGGCCATCTTCAGGGGCAGGATGGTGGTGTACTCGGTGAGCACAGGGACGGCGGGGCACGGGCGGGCGGGTGAAGCTTGTGGCGCCGGTGGTGACGTCCTGTGCCTGTCCCCCAGGGTGGCACATCAAGGGCGGGCAGCACGGAGCCCACGCCGTCCACCCGCCTCTTCCAAGTGCACGGCACCAACGAGTACAACACCAAGGCCTTCGAGGTGCCTGTCCGCGCCTCCTCCCTCAACTCCAACGACGTCTTTGTGCTCAAAACCCCCAGCTGCTGCTACCTCTGGTATGGAAAGGTGGGTACGGCCGGCGCTGGTGTGGGCGCCGCCACCTCCCAGAACTGTCCCACCTCCTCTTTGGCCCGGGCCAGTGCTGGAGCAGCTGTGCTTGCTTGGCAGGGCTGCAGTGGGGATGAACGCGAGATGGCCAAGACTGTGGCCGACATAATCTCCAAGATGGAGAAGCCGGTGATTGCAGAAGGACAGGAGCCACCTGAGTTCTGGCTGGCCCTGGGGGGCAAGTCCCAATATGCCAGCAACAAGAGGTATCAGTCTTGTCCCTACCCCTGCCCAGGTGGCCTGGGGCCACCAGTCCCCAAGCAGGGTGAGCCTCATTCCTGTCGTGTTTACCCCTCTCAGGCTGCAGGAGGAGAACCCCACTGTGTCCCCCCGACTCTTTGAGTGCTCCAACAAAACAGGCACTTTCTTGGCCACGGAGATCATAGACTTCACCCAGGATGACCTGGAGGAGAGTGATGTTTACCTACTCGACACCTGGGACCAGGTGAGCGGGGGGAATACGGAGCGGGGGACAGATCTTTGATCCCACAAGTTGATATTCCTGGGGTTGGAGCCACAAGTGGTGGGATGGGAGGCTGGAAACCTGCCTATGCATGGATGCTTTTTTCCAGCCTTCTTGCTCCAGGGAATGCTGAGGAGGGACTCCCAGTCCTCCAAGCACGGCCCCAGAGGGCTCCATCTCTCGCCAGAGGCGGACACAGTAACTTTATTGCAGGTTTTCCTCTGGATTGGGAAAGGCGCCAATGAGTCAGAGAAGGAGGCAGCAGCAGTGCTGGCCCAGGAGTACCTGCGGAGCCACCCCAGCGGGCGTGACCTCGGCACCCCCATCATTGTGGTCAAGCAGGGTTATGAGCCCCCCACCTTCACCGGCTGGTTCCTGGCCTGGGACCCTCTCAACTGGGATGTGAGTCATGGAGGGGGCTTGAAAGAGGCTCCCTTTGCAGAAGGGACCAGATGTGGGTCTGGCCCCAGGAGCATCTCCAGGTGGAGGGCAGTGCTGAGGGGTTTAACACTTTTGTCTCCTTGCCAGGACAAGAAACCCTATGAGACGCTGAGAGCTGAGCTGGGCGATGAGAGCAGCCTGGAGCAGCTCACCTCAGTAAGTGGCACGAGGAGAAGGGCAGCGGGGCTGGCTGGGGACACAGAAAGCCCTCCCCTCCTCTTGGCCGGTGACGGGAGGAGCTGCAAGGACAGGTGACAGTCCGGTGCCTCCATCCCTGGGCCAGGCCCTGATGGGACTCTGCCACCCCCTTTCAGGTGCTCACATCCAGGCAAGAGGTCTTCACTGCCTCCACCACCCTTGTCCCCACCAAACTGGAGACCTTTCCCTTGGATGTGCTGGTGAACACCGCTGCTGATGACCTGCCCCGGGGCGTGGATCCCAGCAGGAAGGAGGTAAGGTGACGCCAGGGGGCTGCTGGAGGGGAAAACAGGGAGAGCTCTCCCCCAGGTTCTTCAGCTCAGCCTCCTGGATTCTCTGGCCCCAGGACCACCTCTCTGATGAGGACTTCAAGGCCGTGTTTGGCATGAACCGCTCTGCCTTCAGCAACCTGCCCTTGTGGAAACAACAGAAGCTCAAGAAGGACAAAGGACTCTTCTAGGGCAGGAGCCTGGACACAGGAACAGTCCCAGCTCTTTAGTAAATAAAACCAGTTTGGAAAATAAGGCTGTGGTCTCTCCCCTCCACCCCCAAGAACCCAGGGGTGAGGGTTATTTGGTTAAAAGCTGGCACACAGGGAGCCAGGGGCCGTGAGTGGGCACTGGCAGCACAGGGGAGGACCCTCAACTCCCTTTCCCTGAGGCCTTCCTTTGTCCTCGCTGTGCTCAGAGGCGATGCAGAGGCTGGGTGTGCTCAGGGAGCCAGGACTCTCCCCTCCCAGCACCTGCAGCTCTGGGCTAAAGGTCCAGTATATAGCTGGAGCCACTCCTTCCCTTATCGCTTGAACTGCAGTAAATATGTGTGGTACCAAAGGTAAATGAGGGGACAACTGTGCCTGTGGAGACAGACACCAGGGATGACTTATCCTTGGACCCAGGAGGGGAGAAGGGCATCTCCCTTCTCCTTGGGCTCTACAGCGATGCTGAGAGGCACTGAGGTGTCCCCCACGGGGACACGGCTCTCAGAGGGGCCCTGAACACACACACAGGATGTTCCCCAGCACCCGAGCAAAGTCCCAGTGCAAGAGGGGAGGTGGGGGCGCAGTGCCTATCCAGAGCCAGCCGAAATAAGATTCCAAATCAATAGAGGGTTAATAAAGAGGTTTTAATTTCACAAAAATCTATCTACACATCATTTAAAAATGGGCAGGGGTGAACCCAAGAGCAAAAACTGTAAAGAATAGAGAGGAACAGGTCTGCTAAAACACAGAGAAAAGCACTGCTCCACATCAACAGTGTAAAGAACCAGAAAAGTCAGGGTGCAGGCAGAAGCCAGCGGCAGGCAAGGCTGGAGTCTGGCAGCAAACCCCATGGACAGCAGCTGCCAGGGGTCCTGCACCCCTTTTTCTCTCTTTGGCGGGCAATTACAGGGATAATTAGCTCCATTAAAAACAAAGCAGATGAGTTACACCCAGCCCCCCTCCCTCCCCGGAGCACGGCGTTCCCCACGTGCCCGGCCTGTGCCGGGGTGAACCGCAGCAGGAAGCGCTGAGCTGGCACTCAGCCCTTCCTCGGATGCAGGGCTGCAGGACAGGAAGGAAGATGCACGTGTGCTGCGGGGAAGGCGAGGCCACGGCCGCAGGTGTTGCAGAGCTCCGCTCTCTCCTCCCGGCTGTCCCACTCTGTGGCTCCAGTCCTTGCTTTGCAAAGGCTCTTTTTGTGCAGCCCCGCTGGCCAGGGCTCCCCAGGGACCCGCACACAGGCTCCAGTTCACCGACACGAAAGCTCTGCCCCCCCTCTCAGATTCGGGGTGTAAAGCAAGAGCAAATTATAGCAGTCAGACAACGAAGAAGAGACGAAAGGAACAGAGGGAGGGGAGTTCCTTGAGTTTCTGTGCTGAATCACACTTGTACTACACTAGGTTGATTCAGAAGTGGGTAAATGTTTAACTGAGGAAGAGCTAGTACGTGTTCAGGGCCCACAAGTAAGCTTCACCTACCTATACCCAAGGAGCGGTACGCCACACGGAAGGGCCAACCTTCCTGAGCTTGCTGCAGCCTGAGCAGGGGGAATGACACAACTGGTGGACAGCACAGCTCTCGTGGATTACGCTCCTGTCATCCTCCCCCCTGCTCCTGGGCAGGGAAAAAAGCTGGCTTCTGCAAGGAAGGGGGCTCTTTGGACACTCCTGCCCGGGTGAAGGTGCAACTGAGCTGCCGTATGCCAAACAAAAAAGCTTAAATTATAGTATATGTCTGCGAATTCTTAGTGACTAGAATAACAAGCAAGAACTTTTCATAAAACAGGGAACACTGGTTTCAAGCATCAGCTTTTGCACCTTGATCCAAACAAAACTGGTTTTAAACAAAAGTTACTGCACTGAAAAAATCAGGCAATGTTTGCTTTTATTATAAATTAACTGGAGTGCAGTGCCTTGTAAAAACAACCTTGCCACCCAAAAAAAAAAAAAAAGCAGAGCTGACTTCTGATACTAGAGGAATACCAGTTATTTACAGCACAAGCATAGGATGTGCTTGGGGAAAACAGGTTTGCCCTCTGGACGGAGCAGTCCATCACATTCGCAGGGCGATCAGTTCAAAGGACAACTCCCATGTCACCGCCTCTTCCCTCGGCCCAGAATTCGACCAAAATCAGTACTGACAATAGAAAAGTACAATGCTTTGTAATAAATTAACACACACACACACCCCCCAACCCCCCTCGGGCTGCCTCTCACCAGATAAACCCTCTGTCAGGTCTAGAACCAAGATGCCACCCTGAGCAGCGCCCCGTCCCACCCGGCACTGGGAGGGAGCTCGGGCTTCACCACAGCAGGGTGCCCCAAGTGCTGGGAGGACACCACGCCGGCACTGCTGCTCTGCACAAGTGGGAAGAGGCCCCCGAGGGCAGCCACACGCCCTGCCAGGATAAACTCTAGTGTGGAAGTGTCTGTGAAAGGTGCCTGCTGTCTCCTAACTCGACGGTTCTTGTCTGCTTTGCTGCAGCTGATTTATTCCTGAGAAACTCCTAATGATAGTTTTAAAAAACTCAGAAACTGACTCAACGGCAAAAAAAAAGGTGATTTTCTTCTTTTTTATCCTTGAAGAAGTCTTTCACCTCTAAAACTCAGGCTGCAAAAATCAGAACTAGAGGCCAAAACAAGAGCAACTACTCTGCTTACAGCAAAAACTTCTCTGAAATGAGTAAATGTCAGTGAAAGGAAACATCTGCCCCTGCTTAATTAGTGCAAAGGTGCTGAAAAAAAAATGAACTTAATAGGCTTCTCCCCCCACTGCTGAAACAAGCTATAAAAGGAGCATCATCCTTCTAAACCCAGCAGAAAGCATCACTTCTTCTTAACCACGTTCTGTTAATGCTGAAAAAGGGCCTTCCAAAAGCTTTCCACCTGGTTTAGTTTCACAGTTTAAGCACTCTAGCACTCCTCAAAGAGGAGAACGGAGACATGGCTGCAGCACAAAGCCTCTTACCCCGGGCTAACAACACAAGACCGTGGCAAGACCACGGTTCAGTCACAGAGCAGTTCAAGTGCCCGGTGCTGCACAGGAAGGGTAACGCCAGAACATTCTCCCAGAACATGCAGAGAGGCTGTCGCTCACCTCCTGCCACTGCTTTGTTTGCTCCAGGTCCTCAGCCATCCCAGGGAGCAGCCCTAAGCGACACAGCTCCAGTGTTGAAACACGGCACACCCGACGAGAGACCTCGCCTCTCCAAACCGCGCCGATGCGACAGGCTCACGGAGAAAATGCAATCAAATGATAGAACTTGTAAAACAAAAGAAATCACGTCTATAATCTCACGTCTAAATGAATTGAGGATGACAGTGAATGGTGTAAAAAAAAAAAACAACAAACCAAAAAAACAACAGAGCTGCCACCAGGTATCAATACATTCCACAGCACCGACAGTTTGTTTCCTGGAACCGCGGGTAAATAGCGGAGCGCTTACAAACCCATGAATGTCACAACGCATCAGCTTGAGTGATTCCAAAAATGCCTGTTAGCCAGATGACTGGCAAGAGCTCGCTCAGTCATCTGGCTTTCCAGTGAATATTACTAACACAACACACACCAGGTTACAGTCTATTGCTTAAACTGCTCTTGGAGAAAAGAAAACAAAAAAAAACCAAACAAAAAGCGCCAAGTGATATGTAAATCTTCGCCACTCCCGTCTCACAGGTGAATGGGCTTTTAAAGTCGAGTCTCTTTTTGCACTATCTTTAAAACCAGTTTATGAGCAGCTGTAGTCTTGTGGCTTGTTACAACTCTTTAAGGCTCCATGCTGACAAAAATCAATTGAGAAACGTGAAAATATTTCACCACAGGAGGGTCGCTCTGGATGTCAAAAGTTTAAACACGAAGTTCAGGCCCAGGACTTGCAGAAATGGTTCAACAAACTGAGCGTCCCATATTTCTATCTTTGTCTCATGTTTTGGCCCTGAGCTGTTTGTTACTCCTGTGTGTCTGGCACAAGTTCAGAATCTTCCTTGCTCCTCAGGAGGAACAAGGTGTTTTACTCTTCACAGAGGCTGACGAACTGATCTTCCTACTTCCATGCTAAGTGGCTGTGCATTTTTTTCTGTTTCTAGTAATTCATCGAAGATATCTCTAGAACAGAAGGAAAGACCAACAGTGAAACTTTTGTACAACAACAAACCACTACGTAAGACAGCCCTGAGGGAATCAGCAACTGGATTTACTCCACAAATGCAAGCATTACAAGTCCTGGCAAAGAGAGATGTCTTATCTGACATCTCCAAGCACCAGCAAAGACAGAAGAGAGGGACACAAACCTTCTTCAGTTCCGTATGCATGTAAACATATAATTTCTACCTACAAATCTCATTTTGGCTGTGTCTTGAGATGACCATGGCTGCAACAGCACAACTGTTAAGAGCAGGGGTAAGAGCTTTTAAAAATATCACAGCACTTAAGGAAAAAAAACCCAAGCTCCATTATGATTCCTGGTGTAAAACATGCACTGCGACACTAAATCCTGTTCTTAAAATACAATTTAATGCATTTGTTAAAACACTATGTATTATTGACAAATAATCCCACAACCTCTGAACTCGGAGCACTTTTTTGTCATTCTGGAGACATTTTTCAGCCCAGCAGAGGACCAGAGGAAGAAGAGAAGCCCACTTCCTCACAAACAGCAGGCAATTTCTAGGACTGAAATTCCCCGAGACACCTACTTGTGCATGTAGAAGAAGATGTATCCACTTCGGTCTCTGTCACACTGAACGGTGGCCTCCAGAGTTCTGGAGACTTCCAGGTCATTGTAGGTGAACCAGGACTGCTTCTTGATATCATAGACATCACTGATGTAATGACCTTAACAACAGAATCATCACAGAATGGTTTGGGCTGGAAGGGACCTCCAAGATCATCCTGTTCCAAACTGCCTCCACTACACCAGGCTGCCCAGAGCTTTACCCAACGTGGCTCTGAACACTTCTGGGAACGGGGCAGCCACAGCTTCTCTGCACACCTTTCCATGCTGCACTTCAACCAGGGAGCTGGCCCAGCCACCCATGTCAGATTTAAATGCTAAAAAGACCCTTAAGATCCTGGTGCCTCAATCAGCTGGGAACAAGCACAAGCAATTCCACGGAGACCATGAGCTGTGTGTTTCCTACGTGCCATAGTCAGGCACCACGATACCCCCAACTTGCTCCTTCCCATCAGCAAGGCATGACAGAAGATTTGCTTTGCTGCCTGAATTTTTGCTTTGCTCCCTATGAATAATTCTGTCACGGTAATTTTGTATTACAGATTTTTCAAGTCAGCTAAGAGATGAAGAATAAAATGTGGAATCTCCTACCTGAAGATGATGTGCTCCCAATATGGCTGACGATGCTGATGAGACGATAGGAGTGAGGAAGTTCTCCTGTCTGGGGAAAAAAAGAAATACAATTAAAGCTTTCAGGCATTCTTTTTTTCCTGCATAGTTTACGGGGTCAGATGAATTTTACCTGAGATATCAACTTTGGCTACTGTATTCAAACCTGCAACCCGGTGAAGGATTACAGGAACAGACAACCTGGTTCACACCAAACAAGGAGTCCTTCCAGAAGTGGGAACGTGTATTTAGTCTATCAGCAAGCCAGTGAACATGCTAAGGAAACTCTCTGGCCTCAGAACAGATGCTGACATGAGCTCTACACTGCAAAGTTCTCTAAACAACCATTTCCTGAGCAACTTCCACTGATGTCAGAATTAATCCAGCAAATAAACAGAAAAGCCAAAAAGGAACACCATGCTTACTTCTGAAATATCAAAGACATACCATTGATAATGGTACACAGATTCAACTGCTAATACCGGATATGTAGCCCAAATTGTCTTGTCCTGCACCTGTAATGTCAGGGGACAACACCCTCTTTACACAGAGGAAACAATGCTCTCTCTATTCAATGGCTTTTGACAATTTACTTTTTAATAGGCTCTTGACCAGGAAATGCTACTTACAGAATTCACTGACAATATTGTTAGAGTTTCTTAGAGAAACTCACAAGGTCTCTGCAGCTGATTTTTTTTTGGGGGGAGGGGAGGTTTGTGTTCCTTTGGTTTGTTTTTTTTTTGTAATTAAAATAACACAGTAAGTCTTACAGATAGAAATTTTCTATGTTTTCAGTTTAGAATATAAAAGACCTTTCTAACCTCTACACCTGCTCTATAAAACTACCTTAAATACCACAAAGAATAGCTATATTTCCCAGTTGGCTTTTGAAATCATATATCACACCTCAGCATTTCTTTTCAGCTCTTCTGCTTCAGCTTCTGAATACTCCATGTCCAGAACATCCTCATTCCCGGAGTCTTCATCAGAGCCAACGCTGTCCAGGAGAGAGCTGTTAAACTCTAGAGAGCAAGGAAACAGTGGTAACTGTGTGAGAAGCTGTGGGCCACACAGGAATTCACAACAGGTTGAGATATATCTACCCACATTAACAGGCATAATGAAATTTCAAGCTTCATTTTCAAGGCAAACAGGGGATACCGGAATTTCCAAATAAAAGCTCTTGCCCTCTTCCAACTTGTCAGAGCAACAGTTAAGTACGTTGGAATTAATTTTAGCACCATCTCCCCTCATACTTTTCCAAAAGACAATGACAGCTGGGCAGTTAACACCCAGTTGGCTGTGGAGCACCAGTGGGCTGCAGACAGGACAGACAGCAAAAGAAGGACAGCCAGTCTGGCCAGTGAACTGCAAGTTCCTGCAACGAGAAGCTATGAATTACAGTTTTAACTATAAACTGCATTAACAAAGTGCATTTTTGAATTAAAACTGGCATCAAAACGCTACTGCTGGCAGCAGGCATCTTTTCATTGTTTTCAATGGTAAGAAGGCTGCTCACCACAGGAACTTCCAGTTTGCTTGGCTGAGCAAAATGCACGCAGCTCTCTGTAAAGAGCCGGAAGGCACCACTGCTCCCTGTACATGCTGTTCCAAACTTCCTGGGGTTCTGCAGCTACCCAACTAATTTAAGATTTTGTGCAGTTCTCATTAGGAGAAGTAGCTATGCTTTCACCAGTTAAATTAAAGCTATGGAGTCCCGGGTGGATGAGAAGTTGAGATGAACAGGACACTGCTCAGGAATTTTTTCTCATCTGTTTTCAAGAGACCATCACGCCAGCTGTGATGGAGATGTTTTGCCAAAGAGATTCTCACACTGTTTGTCCTGTTAAATCATCAGTCTCTGGATTAGTATATTCTTCTTGGGAAGTTTATAGATGACTCCCTTATTTAACTGCTGCTTTCCACACTTATTTGGGCTCTAGGGTAGATTACAGCCTAGAAACGCTTACAGAACACTTTGGTAGGTGTCTGCATGAAGCACCTGCCAGAGGAACTGCTAAAGCCACTTCACCAACAGGGCCAGGGTGACCACTGGTTCTTTGCTTATGGCATCACTGGGATCCCTCCTAAGACAAACATGACCAGCTCTGCATTCAAGGTTATGTTCATCTCCTTGAACAACTGCTTCCTGATGCCTTACAAAGACAACAGCAGCAAGGAAATGTTCATGTTTAAGCCAAGCAACTGCAAAATCAAGGGTTTGAAAGATCTCTAGCCTTGAATTCTTCCTGGGTATGAATCAAGGAAAACTCGAGAAGGACTGGTTACTTACTCTGCCAGAGCTCAGGGTGAGGGATGCCTAAGCAGCATTCAACTTACTTCTCCTGAGGAGCTGACATAGGTTCATCCAGTAACAACTTTAAAAGGCCCTGAGCAACTACAAGTATCTTAACACAGTACTTTATTATCCCTCCCTCTCCCTCTTTGGAACAGGAATTTTCTCTCAGTTATGCTTTGCTCTGCCAGATTGTATGAAATCACTTGCATGCCAGCTTCACACAAATGTTAAACAGCGCCTGAGGAGGCCTACAGCACTCTGGATTTGGAGGAGACAGAAGAGCATGTTTTGGGTTCTTTCTTCACCCCCCAAGAGCTATACCTTGCAGTGAGGTCTGTCTCCCTCCCATCCCATATCTGATACAAACAGCACTGATTCATTTTTCCAGGCAAGGCTAGGGCATTCATTAATCAGCCCTAAAATTCCAGTGCAAGTAACAGATAATCCTTATGTTCTGACTAGAGACATTACTGTGCTGGCTTTGCTGGGAATGCAGAGCTTCAAGATCCACCGTGCTTTCTCTAAATTAATATTATGCATTAATGTGTATGTGTTGCTTGTAATATATTGCTTCACTCTCTCTATATATCTCTATATCTAACTAAAAACTCAAGAGACTGAAGTAAGTAATTTTTCAGCTTAAGTTTTTCCTGGCGTTTGCTTTCACAACCAAGAACAAGAAAAACTGACCTTGAGCGCCAAACACAACAAAGCACACACCAAAAGAACATGAATCCCAGCTGTCTTACTGACAGTCAGGAGCTGCACTCATACACACATATCAATTTTCTCTCAAAAGCAACATACTGGAAGAACTTAAATAAGTTTCACCTTGTAGACTTAATTCTGTGGCTCGTTTGAGGTCATCATCCTCTTTCTGTTCTCGTGCTTCCTAATGGGGAGAGAACAAAACTTAGCTCATTGAGACATTTCACTGTTTAAAATTCTTGTGGTGCTCTTTTTCCATTGAAACTGTGCTGCTCTGGTTTCTACAACAAACTTGACACTGTAAATTAAAGGTTCTGTGTGAAGGAATGTTTGCAACCACCGAGAGTCCAATGTTCCCGTGCAACAGAACCTGGGACAAACCTTCATTAAGGCTTGTCAAAGCTCCTGAAGTTTGGTATGCAGCAGAGCGAGTCCTCAGTTACACCAAATGCTTTCCCTGGATCATTAATTTGAAAAGCATCTGAATGAATTTGCAACCCTGTGCTCAGGAAAGCTGTCACTTACACACAAAGCTCCTCACACTTGGGCAAAATTTAGTCTACTTCTGACCAAAGCCAGCTGAGGACACCGTCATTAAATCCTGACAGATTTTGTTATTTTTAAGCCATTTGAAAGCGGAGCCAGTTGTTCTATGTAACAGGTGTAATCCACAAAGGCAGGATGCAAAAAAAGACACCACTAAACAACCAGCTATTAAAAATATTACCACGACCAATTCACAAAGAAACCTCAAGTCAACAAACACTTCTAATGTTTGGATAATATCATGCCCCGATTCTTCCCACTACTCTTGAAAGCCCAGAGCTACAGCAAGCCAGTCAATAATATTTAATGAGCTGGCTTCTTAATTTAGGGTTTGAGTGCTTTCAGCACACCTGAATGCAGTACCCCAGCTATGTATTTCAAATCAAGATAACCACAGCTACTGCATTTCCATGCCCAAATCATTAGAATAGCAGATTTTTGCTTCAGAACTGTAGCAGAAACACACTCAAAGGGCAGTTTTACATTATTAGCATGAGGCCTTTTATATTACTATTTCTAAAGGATTTGGGAATCTTTGTTAAACTAGTCAGCATTGATGAATCAAAGCTACATCTGGCATGGAACACACCAACCAGCACCTCATAATGAGTAATGGGAGAGAAAAAAAATCCAAGAGCCATGGAAACATCAGCTCTCGTAAGGAAAACCATGACAGCTTTCGTATTAATAGAGAGCAGACGAGGGCACCTATTTAAAGGAAGACCTGGCTAAGTGCTTGCTTTATTCTCTGCTGCTTGGTTAAACTTGTAGAAATCAGTTACAGGTCTTGCAATTCAAGTGGCATACAGACAGTTAGTACACAACTCAAGAACCCCATTCTTTCCAAGCCTAATTTAAAGGATTTGCTTTCAACTAAATTATCTGGGATCCTTTTTCCACTTTACTAACAGGGAAGGATCACATAAATGGTCAGTTCCTATATTCTTCACTAAGCATCTCCTACTTGCTAGCACCAGAAACACACCTAGGACAGACACATCTTTAGCCTGACCTGACAGTCATTCTTAGCCTCGGCTTTGAAACCTGCCTCTTTCACTGAATCTTGACAGGATGCACTGCAAGAAACAACTGCCAGAGAAGCTAAAGGTGGGCTGGGATCTTGATGTCAGAGAGGAAGAGTTTAGTTGAGGTTATCATAGTTTTTAATGTAATGTGACAAACCAGCACACAGAAGGGCATGGGGAGCTCTGAGGGTCTGTGATGTGGTGCACAGTTTTCAAAGCACATAGAAAATGTGCCCAGATTTATCCAGTGTCATCACCCTGCTGACACTGGAGCTAGAAGAAACCCAAACCTTTTTCCACGTGGTTATCACAAAAAAAAAAGCAGAATAATTCCTTTGCAGTTACTGCCTGAATGCAAGCTTTTCCTTTAGCTTTCACGTTTCCAGTGCTGGGGAATACAACTTAAGGAAGCAAACTCTTTCTTACTTGCTCTTGAAGGCTTTGAGCCAGTGCCTGCTGAAGCTCTTGTTCTTCCCTCTCTCTCTCCATATCGTATTGCTGCAGCCAGTCAACCTCCCCTTGGGAGCCTTCTGGAGTTTTGTTTTCCTTATTCTCATCAAAATCTTTAGTTATCTCAGTGAAATTGGCAGGACCTGAGAAATCACAAAGTACAGTTTATACTTTTCTGGGTCTTCTGTTTGTTACCAGCTAAGTCCTCTTTAAATCACCACAATCCTTGCAGCACAGTGACATCTATTGACAGGGAGCTCACCCGCCATAAAACACCCACACAGGAGTCAAATGGAGAAAGCTCCAAAGCACAGTCTCATACTCCTTACAACCGGTGCACAATGAGCCATTTTATTAATCCCTGAACCTGTTCTCTTCTTAGCCTTTGATGTTCACTCAGAAACAGCAAGTTTAACTACAGAAGCCACACACCACAAGGTTTCTGCAGCCACGAAGCTGACATCTGAATTTCTCTAGAAGAAACCATGGATTATAAAAATTTGCATTGCGTATTATACCTCGGAGTACTACAGATGAAGCCACAATAAAAGCCAAACCAAATGCAAGATGAAAAAAAGCACAGATCTCAAGCACTGTTTAAATGTGCTACCTTTTGCTTCAGCTAAGAGCCTCAATCTTGTGAGTACTAGATTCAGCTTTAAAAGTGCATCAAGATTAAAACTTTTTAGTTCACCTTTGAAGTAAACAGTATGGCAGAAATGCTTTACAAAACATCTGAAATGAACACTCAATCAACTGCTGCATACACTCCTGCAGCTGCAGGATGCTTTGATTCTTGCTTGCAACTAAGAAAGTGCCAGGACCTGCTCCAACAGCTATCAGGCAGCAGCATGTGAAACTTCATGGTTTTGTCCCGTGCAGACTTCAACATCTGCTGATTAGTTATTAACAAGGATAATACAAGGCAGTCTCGGTATCTGTGAACCCTTACACACCCTACCAACAGCACCAGAACCATCCATAATCCATCAGCCTAATCCTTTTAAGATGAAAAAAACCCCAGAGTTTATTACATGACCTTTGAAAACTTCCAATATAAGAAAAAAAATACAGAACTTATATTAAACACATACTTTTTGCTTTAGAGTTACAAAAGAGCCTTCAAATAATCACATTGTATTTTCCAAAGAAAACCTGGACAGAAATACATTTATGTGGCCACATTCTATCACAGCTCTCTTTCACAACACCATAAGCAATATTATTGTATAAAAAGGAGGGCACAAAGCAGGCTGGTCACATACACAGTATACAATATTACTCTTGCCTTCCACTGTCAAGAGCTGTCCATTGAAACAAGTGTCACTTCTGTTATTATGCTGATTAACCTCCTGGTTCTTAGAGGGAGCATATTGTTGGTCTCTTTTTCCACGCTAGTGCAATTAAAAACCTGACCAAAGGCATGTAACACCCAGTAAATTATAAACCACTTATATTTCCTTCAGCTGGCTGAAGGAAGATTCAAATTGCCCACACTGAGATCACACAGGCTCCTCCTTGGACATAACCACATCTCTCTGTCAGAGGCCATAATTCACTCGAGTCTCTTAAGCTTACAAGTCTACTCTCATGTAAAAATCTTTAGGAAAAAAAAAATACAGAGATATAGATAAATTCATTAGTAACTAGTGACAGAAGAGCTGCATTTATGAAAGCGTTCTTGTCTTATGCTATGTGAACACTGCTACTGTGCTGTCCAGGCTACAACAGCTACAGAAATGAAAATACTTTCTGCTTATGGAAGAGTCAGATCTAGATGTGGCCAAATATTAGGAAATTGAACTGCCTGGCACAGGAACTTGTGGAAGCACATGTTAATCGAGAGAGGAAAAAAATGGAAATTAACTTTGAATCCTGGAGGTGACAGACTTACAAGAAAACACATTTTCACAGTCTGATGAATTAAATGGTTTATACACAGGGAAATTATAAAGTTTAAGCTCCTGAAACTCTGAGCAAGTCGGGCAGTTTCAGCAGTGCACTTGCATCCAGCTCCTCCCACCAGCCATTACCGACCTGATGTTATCAGTAACCTGCTTTAGCCCCACCAGAGTCCAGTCAGGATGGTTACTTTGCCTTACCTGAGTCTAATACTGTTTTGGGTTTCTCCATCTCCATAGATTCCAGGTTTTCTGGCAATTCCTGAATTTCATCATCTCCAAAACCAGTGTCTGGGCTGCTTGTGGGTTTATCTTCTTCATGGCTCAGAGACAGAGAAGCTTCCCTTTTGCTAATCTCTAAGACAGCTGCTAGCAGCTCATCTTCGCTCATCCCATCAAAACCAGCATTACCCAGCTCGGGTTTATCACCCTCCATTTTACTTCTTTTTGAACCCTAGAGATGAATGGAGTTATGATTAAGTGTTTGAATAAACGGGTATATAACATTAGTTTTACATTTCTGCGGAGATTTATTTTTATTAACCCCAGGGAGTTGGAGCTTGGCACTGTTAACATTCAACATCCTTACTTGAGACTCAATGGAGAGACAACCTTTGTAGCTACACTTACTCCATGGAAAAGTATTTAAATATACACTACAACCAGTTTTTACAGGCCTTGTGGATTAACATACACAAGATAACCCTTTCCTTCTCCTTCCCTTCCTTCAAAACATGTTCCCCCTTCAGATTCTGATGAATTATCAAGCCTCTGGCAAGTCAATGCTGAGATACAACCAGGGAAATTGTAAGTTTGTTAACAAAGGATGAAGCAACAGCATGAGAGTAACTGAACACAAATGGATGGAAGAATAGAAACCGAAACTGAGCTGGTATGAAGAGCAATTAAAATTAGGTTTTGTGCTGCAGATTTGCCATATGAAATCTTGATGTCAGCAGAGGGAGGAGGGCAGGACTTGAAAACCAAGTAAGAAAACAGTTAAACAGGGAAGGGGGGGAATTAATTCTTTCCCAAGGAGAACAGAATGTTTTTCAATTGGAAGAAAGAAAAACACCTTAAATCCCAATCTCAATTTTCCTTTTTATAGGTAATTTTCCTAAAGCTGATGCTCATCAACTCCTACACCACTGTGATTTGCAAATAATGCAGTAATTTCAATCATTTTGATATTAGCTGTTAATCAGGAGGTTAACTTCCATGTATACATGTTTACACAATTACACTATTTATCATATGCTTAGAATTTCTTTTCCTATATTATGTTAAAAATAGAGTATGATAGTTTCTATTAAAATGTACTTATCCAGGTCTTATTCCAAAATGCATTAGAATGGATCCCAGAACCTTGTTAAAATGAACGAAATTACATTTTTACTGCTGCTTTTTTGCTCAAATACAGCAAGAATTTTGTATTAAAACTGCCTTATCAAACAAGATTAGCAAATGCATTAGCCAACTAAACTGCTTGTTCTAGACATATTGCCCTCCAAGAATTAGAAGTGACAAATTTAAACCTCTCTCCTCGCAGCTATTTATGCACTGAGTAAGTAAAGCAGAGTACCTGCTTTTTAAGCTTTCTGATTTCTCTCTCTGCACCTGTAGGCTACCAACATCAAAACTGGTTTAGCTCTTCAGCAAACCCTCGCTCCAGGCTCTCTGCCAACAACTACCACTAGTTCAGTGGCTGGACTTTAAAGACTTGGCAGCATCTGTGCATTATTTGAATACAACTTTTCTACTAGACATTATTTGCATAGATTTTAAATAGCTTAGGTTCTAAGACAGGCTGGTTTAAGTAAGAATTTTTAATAAGTCCTTCAAATGCTGCTTCGTCTGCAGAAGCAGAGGCTCACAGGAATTGCAGCTCTTCCCTGCTTAGCTGGATAACTGCTATTTGCAGTCACCTACCACCCAGTGCCATATCCAGATGCTGCTCCAGCTGTTCTCCCACACAGACACACAGGGACATTTTGCAAGGAGTGCCTGGCGGGGAATGTACTGGCCAGACAAAGTGACCACCGAGCCCTTAACACAACCCCATCCACAGCTGCTTTGAGAATCACACAAGAGAAATGGTGCAGCAGTGGTGCTGCCACTTCCAAAAACCAGGATCAGGTCTCCCAGGACAACACTGGGAAGGTCAGAGAACCTGGTTAATGCTAACAGATGGTTGGGCAGGCTGGTGGTTGAGAAGTGGCCAGTATACATGGCCACAGAATAAAGTAATTTATGTGGAATCATCACCACCGGCGTGTCTCTTTCCCACAACAGGCTGTAAAACCTGTAATTAATTTGTTATTCAAATTAGTATGCTTTATTCCCACAATATCTGCACTTACAGGGCTTGTGCAGAAGAAACTACCTACTCTTCCTCACAAACAAAACTCCAGGAAGAATCAGTTAGGACAGTTTGAAACACTTTTTGTGTACATAAGAGGGACTTCAAAGACAAGCTTATTTCCTTCCCCCAGCTGCAGCCAGGCATAGATGTGCCATGCAGGACAGCAATTTCAAGACCTTCAGCAAAGGCTTTTCTGTGTTTTCCCATGGTAATCCATTCCATCCCTACATATCCTGACCATCACGAAGTGTTCCCTAGTATTTAATCTAAAAATTACTGTCTGCAATTTAGTTTATTACTTCTTGTTCTACCCACCACAGGCACAGACAACAACTCAATTGTTTCTATTAACTTCTTCCCCTTCCTTGAAGACACAAGCCTTGCTTACATTTCCTTTAAGCTAAAGGCCAAACTGAAGACCACGTGCCTATTCTTCCTCCCAAAATCCTCCTTTCTAGACCTCTGACAATTCATGTTCCTCTCCTCTGGCCCCTCTCCAGGTAACCTATAATTTTTTTCAGTCCAGAGCCCAAAGACGGATATAGAACTGCAGCTAAAGCTCCATTCTGAGGAAAAAAGGAGGATTACTTCACACAACCATGTATGTAGGCTATGGTTCTGTCTAGATTCTTCTACTTTCAACCTGCCTGACCTTGTGATTGACTGTGCCCTTTCTGAAGCCCCACTGCTTTCCCAGCTGTTCCCACCCACATTCATAGTCAATTAATCCTGATAAGATTAGCACCTTTAGCCTGTTCCTACTGAACAATCTCTCTTATTTTTATGCAATTTTTCAGATTTGTCAACATCATTCTTATCTGTAGTTCTGAGCTTCATCAAACTGGCAGCTCTTCCCAGCCCTGGATCTTCTAAAAATTTAAAACCCAGTATCTGTCATTGATTAAATACTGGTCAGGATCCTCCTTGGGTTTGATCTTTCCATCAGGTCAGAAACTGTAGATATTTTCCTCTTGTTACCTATTGCTATTCATCCAGATTCATACCTGTCTCTTAATACCATAATCAAGGCCACAAGTCTCTCTGCTTGATTAAAATTACCCTACGAGCATTGTCAAAAACTTCAGTGAAGCAAAAGCTTTACAGAAGCAGAGATGCAGGAAACTTGTCCTAAGCACTATGCCTGCAACACTTTTAACAGAAGAAAGTGGTACTGCAAGATAATCCTCTAAGCTGCTTCTACTCCCTTCTGGGTCATCATTCCTCCCCACACAACTCATCTACCTGCTAATACACTGCCCTGACAGAGGCAAAAAAAAGTATCCTGGCAGCATTAACACCAGTCACAAGGAAAAGAACCGAGGCAATTTGAAATGAACTGTGCCATTACACCAATGAACTTGGTCTCTTCACACGTCTATGTGACCACCTCCAAGGACTGGTTAGCTTCTCATTCTAAATGCATTTTAAAAGCCACACTTGAAAGAGGACACAGATTGGATGCGCATGAAATTCTCTCAACTGAATATTTTGCTTAGCCCAACTTGTACTCTAATTTAATCAAGGTCTTTACTGTATACTTTTATTACTGACAGCACATTATACTTCAGCCCGGGAACATTATTAGTGGAAGGCACCCAAAGGACTGACCAAACTGTTAAGCAGCTGGTATACATAACCTGAAAACTCAAGTTCAATTGCAATGCAATTACTTCTGCTCCCAGTGGGAACCCAAGACAACTGCAGAGAGAGGTCAATTAGCAAAGCACTCCCTTCCAGCACTGCAGTGCTAATTAGGAGGAAAAAAAACCTCACCTGACATCCATTTCACTGAGTTTATGCTAAAAAAAGCAGACATGAGCACATACAGGATCTAGCACATGGAAGTTTGTGGGTTTTTCCTTACCTTTTCTGTCTCTTCTTGCAGTTGTTGCTGATCTCTGCTCTGTATGTTACACAACCTTTGGCTATGGGCAACAGAGCGTTTCAATGGCTCATCATCACTGTCAGAATCTACATAGAGTGCTGCAGAGCTCTTTGACTTGAAAGTGTATTTTCTGTGAATTAAAAACACGGCTGTAAAACTTCCTGGCACTGGAGCAGCGTGCGAACACGTCTCAAAGCAACTGTTGAAGCAGTGCTTTCACACTGTTCAACTGGGGAACCAGCTGCAACAGCTGACAATGTCTCCAGCCAAGGTTTCCAGAAATGCTTTATTTTATTGGGAAAACTGACATACCTACTTGAAGCCTGCAACAATAGCTTACAACATTAAAAGTAACCAAGTGTGTGGCTCTTGCCTTTAAGGCCAAGGATTCTGTACTTTATTACCTCACGATCCCAGACCGAACTCATTTGAGACAAGGCCACATTAACACATAGAACTTGGCATACTTCATTTGTCTTGAGTTTTTAAAGTTGGACATAGGATTCCTCACAACACTACCCTGATGTTAAAGTACAAAAATGCACCAATTTTTTCATTTTTCTTGTTTGCTCTTCCATTAAGAGAAGCTCTTGCTTCTTTAGAACAGAAGACCAAAGCATCTGGGGAAGTCATGATTTCTGTTTTATTAGTAAATCTGGTCTTTAAGCTTCCCTCAATGCAAAACCATCCAGTGTGACACCACATTTTTCACAGTATCAAAAGCTGGCTGTCTCATCTTAAGGAATCAACCACCTGTTCCCAAAACATCTATTTTGGCTCCACAGAGTCAGAACAAAGAGCTAGACTGCAGAAGCAGAAATAATTTTGCTTCTTAAACTAGGCAAATTGCACCATTGATGTTAATTTTAACTACCATGTAACACCAATAAAACTCAGATGTGAAAAAATACGGTAACTGAAATAATTTACAACATAAAAACCAGAAAATAACTAGAAAATCTAAAAATGCCTTAGGAACCATGCCACAAAGTCCTAGGCCACTGGATATGGACACTTTAGAGCTACAACTCACCTACAAGGTGTGGAAGTGCTTACAGTACAGGAATTCACCATTTGGGAGGCTTTCAATGGACGGGAACTATAAAAAGAGCAAAATATTTATTGCAATAGTTAGAGTCTTTAAAAAAATAGGTATTCAGTTGTCTGCTATGCATGCAAATCCATGACCAAAAGAACAAGCAGAATACCATTATGTACTTGCTAATTGCTTAGATTTACAGTAATAGCTTCATGGCACTATAAATAAACAACAGTTGTTCAAAACCACGTATAATCCTTTAAACCTGATTCACTTCTTGGCGATGCCCCCTTAGGGACCAGCTCACAAATTAAAGGCTCTGGACTCCCATGTCAAGACAACTCATTCCTTTATATTTTATTCCCACCAGCACTTGAGTTCCTGCTCCCAAACCACAGTCTCCTGCTGTAGTCTGGATCAGCCGGTTTTCTGGCATATCCCACATCTTAATTTCTCCTGCCTTACCTAGATTCCTCTGAACCAACTTCCTGCTCCATTTAATCCTTTCATGGGCTCCTCAAAGTCCATCACTATCACTGCACATCTATCAAACAGATGGTAGCTACTGCAGAAATATTTTCTGATCTTCCCCCTGATCCAGGGCTGTTTCTCTCCAGCCTAGTTCTCCTTCCACTCCCTGGTCAATTACAACAGTTTCCATGACTGAAAAAAACTCCAAACACTGGAAAGCTATTTCCAACCTAATTTTCAACTATTGCTGCTCTGGTTAGCATGAACTGTTTGTTGTGCTCGTGATTTCTACTCTTGAAACAAATTCATGGGAAACATCCACTTACATATCAAAACACCACTAAACATTTGGCACAACACCTGCACCAGATGTGTCCTAGCTCACTATGTCACTCAGCACAGGCTACAAGAGACCTAAGGGCTGCTTGCTCCTTATTCTGCCACATGCTTCCTATGTGACAACTGGCACATTTAGTCTCTGTGTCTCAGGTCAGGCAGCTGTACAGAAATAACAGTTACAGGGAAAAGAAAACAGTATTTTCAGCATGTAAAGTGCTCAGATACTACAGTGGCACAGGAAAGACAATGAAAAATGAATGACAGCACAGGAGGTGCAAGTGGAAATCAGCAGGAAAGGGCAGGATGTTTTGCCTTCTAAGCACAGTTAGAGTATGCTGAAAGGAAAGATAATCTAGATTACTTAGGACTGTGAGGCCTACATTTTAAAAATTACTAAGAGAAGCGTTCTTAAAAATAATATAAAAGTATTCTCCACTGTCCTTGAAAATAACATCTTACCAAATATTCCCTAGATAATACCCAACCATCTTTTCCTGCTGCTTCTATCATGCTTCCTTTCCAAACATGTTCTTATGACAGTAGCATTACAAACTAGCAGCACACATCTGAAGCTGCCTAATTTTACTGTTTCCTTGCCCAGACATCCTCTGGAGGAGATCTGACACGCCCCGACCTTGTGGCATACATGATTAGCACAGCAGGGACCAAAGTTGGACACTTACATGGCAGAATGGACGCTCCATCCCAGAGTCAGTGGCAGCCTGGTGCTTTCTGTACAGTGGGAAAGCAGGGTTAAGTATCTTGGAATAACCACCTGCTGCCCCACTTTATGGTTCAGAGACAATGCTACATTGAAGCTGTATCGTTTCAGATGAAGAATCAGGACCCTGAGAGAGATGAGAAAAGGACAGTGTTAATTTCAAGGCAGAAGTCAGAGAAAATCTATTCAAAGTCCAAGTAAGCTTTTTTCCAAAGGCTGACCCAACCAGATTATTAGTTTGGGGTGGTAGGCAAATGCTGACCATCCCTTATCTGCAAGACACAGGTAATTATGCCCCTGTTCATCATTCAACTTGTGCAAGATTAAAATTCCACAACATATTTACTATATCTGTTTCATTCACATCCCAGAAAAAGAAAATGTGAAGGCAAAAACTCAGTCCTCCTTGTGTAGCGACGGGAGGAAGAAACAAGCCCTGCTGAGGGTTTCTGAGGGCTTCTTTAGAGTAAAACTGAAGAACAGCATAAAGACTGACTGAGGTGCACCTCTCTCACACACTGACCACTGCACACGCTGTCCTGCTCCTTTTCCCAGCTTTATTCTGCAAGGGATTCCTGCTTGCACTTTTGTAACCTATGCTTCCAGGAAGGAGAGGAACAGGTGTCAGCATTTACCTGGGAAGCCTGTTGAACTTGTGTGTGACAACAGCAGACTTTCCATTGCACTTCTCACAGGAATACTCAATCTCCTCTGCCTGTTAAAGGGAGCAGAGAAATGACTTGTGGAACAGAAGAGAAATCAAACAGCAGTTCGAACTTCAAAACAGCAGTAACCACTTAAAATTGTAATAATCTTCAACTTGACCTAGTAAGAGGACATTTAATAAGAGGGCGGGCAGCAGACCTCAAAATTTCACATCATATCCACTAATACAGGTGGAATTCTTCTTGCAAGTCTACTGGAGACCAGTGAATTACCCACCAGTATGACAAAATTAGCTTCCAAAGGGAGGGGACAATCTTGTGAGGTTAAACAGCATTTGCTTGTTTTTTTGTTTTTTTCCTAATGACCTATGGTGGAGAACGGTGCCATGAAATTTTTCTCCCTCTGTTCAGAAATCTCTACTTTGTTCCTCAAAAGCTATCCTCATCTAAATTTACCAAGGGTATGCTACATGAGTGTAGAGTTCTGAACAGACATCAAAAAGGGAAGCATCCCTTTCCTGAAATTACATAACTCGCCCATCAAACATTCTTACAGCCCTTTACTTTAGGTGAAGCTAAATTACAACATTATAATTTTAGGATTTTTTTCTAACTCGTAAGACCTCCTCCAGCTTTTAGAAGAAACAGGACGTCAATTATTCTCTCTGTTGAAAGTACTAGCCATACAGAGAGGAAAAAAAAGGCCTGTCTCAAGATATTACAAAATAGAACACCAATTCACAGATGTAGGGCTCATTTTTAGCTTTCAGAAGCTTCACCTTGAAGCTCTACTTACAAAGGAAGCATCCATGTATTACAATAATTTTTAAAAATTATAATATATAAGCTGTATCTGCATGACCTTTCTCCTCCATACTAATTAAGGTTTGTACACAAGCTGTTGAAGCATCCCAGCCCAGGGGACGTAGCAATTCCTGAGGGATTATCCCAATCTGACAGTGTCCCTTCTCCTCTCTGTATTTGTTTACACCTCAACTCTTTCATCACAAAATTGGGAAGTTTGCCTATTTCACATCACACAGCATTTTACTACAAAAACCTCCATATGCTGTTAATGGGCAAACATCCAAAAAGTCCAATGTTATCTCACGTGCCTGCAAACCACTGTCACAGAAACTAACAACCAGCTGAACAATCAGAATTTCCATATGGGACATAACCTACACACGCTCCACAATGCATAAAAAAACCCCCTCAAAGAGCATACCCGAAAAAAGAGGTCAAGAGAATCCTGGATCGATCGGGAAGGAAGGAATTTCTTCCTTCGAGGAAGGTCAATGGAGAGGTCATTAAACTGCTCTCGTTTAGTGACTGTTTCACCGCACCTAAAAAAGAAACATGCTCGTGCCAGTCTGATGAAAAATAAACTTGAAATTCACAAATGCTTGCACGTTTTAGGGAAAAGTGATTTCCCAGTAAACACGTACTTCTTGATAATCCTATTTTTACTCATCAAAATGGAACTGATGCTCAGGACCAAAGCTGGATCTTGCAATTTCTTTTTGATGCTTTAGAAGTTGAAACATTTGTGTAAAGGTAAGAACAAAAATGCACAGATTGCTTTGAAGAGACAAATGATCGGGTATACAAGAAATCAAAGTGACTGCTATAGCTGAACACATCTTCATTCAGTACTTTTAAGAGAAAAGAAGTAAGCCCAGCCCTGTCTGGGGGGCCCCTAGCAGAAGGGAAGTGCTAGAAATACTTTCAAACTGTTCTTAGAAACAAAGGACTAGAGTCCATCTAAAAAATCAAAACCAGCAAAACCCCTTAATTTCTCTTACATTTCATTTTTCTTAATGAAAAAAAATCCTACTACAGTCATTTTTCTTCCATAATTATTACCTGGATGCACTTTACTTTTAATTGTTCTGTGGAACTAATTAAGTATAACCAAACCATTATTCCCAAATATCTGGCTTCATGAAAACACTCTGGAATGAAACATTCCCATATGGAAATCTGCTGCACAGGTCATACACAATGAATGCCTAAACATACTGGTTAACATCCTTTTCTGCAAGAACGCAGAAAGAAGAAAATGCCATTCCCTGGAAGCCCTTAGAAAGATTAAATTAAAAACACAGCTTCCCCATTTTCCTTTTTGTTCTTTAAAGAGGAAACAGTACTTTGCTGAAACCCCCTTTTCTCTGTATTCCCATATAATTGGTCCACAAAGAGCAAAGCAAAAAGACTTTCCATCAGACATGCAATGAAGAACTAGGTGGTATGAAACTGTTTAAAGAAGGTCTGGCGCAGCAGACAGCTTGCTGTGAGGTTTACAGCATTTCTAGACAAGAGAGTATTTCTCTAAATATCTAGCTTTGGATAAAACATAGTTCTTAATTCTGGTTACAGCCTACAGATGAAGTCATGTGTGATGGGAGCACGTCCTTGCCTCTTAAGATAGGTGTAAAAAAGCTGTCAAGCACACTTACATTTTGCAAATGATAGAATGCTGAACCTCAAACTCTAAGTTACTGATAACGGGACACGTATAAACTTTGGTGGCTGAGAGGTCATCAGGAGCACGTCCTGGTGAGTTATCCTCATTAGGGATTGGTTCACTCTTCCAAGTTTTGTTTAACTTCTCCATGTCTTCCTTCAGCTGATCCAGACACTGGCTCAAGAACTCGTGTGCGTCCTAGAAACAGGGCATACCCAGTGAAATGGCTCTGTACAGCTTCATTCAGCATTTCTCTCAAACACAGACTGGGAAAATTATGTTTAGTTCACTGCGTTCAGTAATACTGGGGCTGTTCTGCTCTAAAAGTCACTGCCATTTAGGCAAAGTCACTGTCAAACACAGCTGAAGCTTGACAGGTGCTCACCACAGTCCAAACACTGAACAAATTGCACGTAACTGTTTCCAGACAATGATACTTACATTCTGCATGTACCCAGAAAATCTCTCTGCAGTAGCTGAAATGGCACTTTTCACCTTCTTGAGCAGCTCTTTCTTAACCTCAGGGCTGCAGACATCCTTTTTAGCAAGCAGATGGGCAAAACGTCTGCAGAAGTCAAGGCAATGAAACGCTGATTGGTTTTCCAGGACTTTAGGGAAACATAATAGAACTCATACCTTATTTTAAGGGTTCCTAAAAGTTTCTCTCCTGTAATAAGTACGTACAGGGGTTCTGTATATCCCACATATAATTAACCTTTTCCATTTCAAGTATTTCTAGATCTCATGAGGCCATCTCAAGGTTCACTCAAATGAAAAAATAAATCCCAATCTTTTAAGGTGAAGAGAAAAGCTTTATAAAGCTCTAAAACCTTATTTCTACTCTTTTATAATGAGAAAAAAAAACCTCATAATGCTTTTTGAAAACATTTGTATTGATAGGAGATAAGATATCACACAGTACCAAAATAAGCAACACAAAATCACTAAATTCTACTGGAATGGTCAGAATGGTTTCTATTTATGTTTTATTTTTAAACTTCCACTCATTTTCAAGCCTTACTTCTTCCAGAAGTAAAAACACTAAAACAGAGAAAAAAGCTGCAGCAAAAAGAGCCATGAGAAGTTCCCTTGGTTGCAGCTAGTGCTTCTGGTAGCTTTGCTACAAAACTTTTGAAATTAAGTTTCACCTGCCCCTCTCAGCTATTGTGATTTAGTTATCTTTTACAACTGCTTTACAGTTTCACAGGACACACACACCAAATATATTCCAAGCACAAGTTTTGGTCAATGCTACGTACATAGGAAGGTGATAGGAAGATGTCACATACCATGACACAAATAAAAAAAACCCAACCCAAAGACAGGGAAAATCTGTATAATCCCCTTGCACCCCAAACCAAACAACTGATACTCAGTTACCCCAAGAACCTGATCAGTTTATTGCACCTTGACAAAGTTTCTGCTACTCTGCCCAACTCCAAGAACAGCAGGTGCTGTCCCCTAGCCCTCTCCAGCTGCTCAGTTGAACCGTGTTAGGGAAAGCACAGCACAGTTGATAAGTAATCACTGATCAACCAGAAAAACAGTCACCAGGTTAGATGATATAGCCAAACCAAGAGAAGACAAAGTAGATGCTTTGAGTATCAACTCTGACTTGTACAGGATCACACACTGCCCATTAGGTATATGGAGCACAACCTTCAGAGGTCTTTCTACAAAAATTAGAGAAAGGACATTTCAAGAGGCACATGGAACAACCTCTGATCCCAAGTAGCGTAGAAAGAGTTCAAGACGACACACCAGAAATAGAAAATTACCTCAAAAGAGATAAAAAATGATGGAACAGAAACACAAATGGTTCTAATAATCCTGCATCTTATTTAGTGACAGAAAAGAAATGAGGTGGCAAAAGAGAAAGGATAATAAAAATCCCAAATGGCCGAATTTAGAGAAAGATGAAGGATACAAAACTTGAACACTTTCCACAGCTACTAAACAAAAGGCATAAGCCCCCACATATCAGGTGAAGTTAGTGATCAGCTTAAACTCTACCTGGCAAAGATTTTGAAATAATTTTTTCTTTATCTAACCTATTTTGCAATTTCTTACATTTTCTTCTGAAGCATTTCATTCTGCCACTAGAAATACAGTAAAAGAATGCTTGTAACTCAGTATTTTAAGAGCTGATTTCCTATTTCCAAAGCAAAGCTCCAAAATACAGAGGATTTCTTTTATTATTTATACAAGCAAATGACCCTCTACAAAGATGCTTCAGTATTAGCAAGCCACTTTTTCAGTAAGGGAGGAGAAAACAGCTTTCACAGAAAGTGAATTTTACCTGATAAGTGCGTTGAGTGGGATTTTTTTCCATGGGATACCCTGTTTGAGCAAATCATTAGCAAAAGACTGAATTGAAAACAAGGACTGTAGAATGGCATTCATATAGCAGGTGTTTCCCAAGTTTGAAAACCTGAAGAAAAAAAAATAAAATTAATACTTTGTGTCTAATGGTCCATGAGCAAACCTGCTGGAGTCGAATACAGCACTACTAACACACAGGATATTTACTCCACCCACTCCCTACAGAGTTTCTTATTGGAGCTGTTCCCCAGCCCTGCAGTCTAAACTCATGGGAGGCAGCATTTATCAAGAAAGCATTCATGAGTTTCTACAATCAAACTTTCAAAAAATGCATACCTATACACACACACACATACATACAAAAAGACAGATAATTTAATCATCATTAAAGGAACATGAATTACCTGAAATTATTATGTCTCTGAAACTCCCAGGAAGTGAATTTAAGAATGAATATCCCTCCAAAATAAGAAAAGTGTTCCCTGCCTCATTAATTTCAGGATTATTTTTTTTAATTAAAAAATTGTAACAAGAATGTGCATGTTCTGATGATCAAAGTATGCATGCTAGATAAAGAAAATTAAATTTACCCTTGCAACTGTTGTTGGGGATGGGTGGAAAGGGGCACTCGGGGTTTGTTCCATCCTGTATAATCTTGATTAGATCTCATTTTTTTAACAGAAAGAGGGGCAGGCTGAGAAAGGAATCCCAGGCTTCTTTTGGCTGAAGAGGTCTGGCTGGATACACTAGACCTAGAAACATAAAAGCATAAGAAGGGTAAGGTTTGTCAAGCTCTGCCTTAAAGAGCCACAGTCCATGCCACTGGAATCGCAGCACTGGGGAAGACAAGGACTGGTAAAGTTGTACCAGATAACTGGAATGTATCACGCTGTGACAGAGAACACTTCTTTCCAGAAGTGCTACATTATTAGCTCAGTTAAATTTCCTTATATCCACAGGTGTGCATGAAGTATAACCAAGTGCTTAGTCTTAGAAACATTTAGTAATTCTCCACACTGAAGAATGGAAGGAAGAATTACTACACAGCACGAGATTACTGCTCCCAAGATATGCTCAAAATTTACATCTGGGCCAGAGTCTTCATTTCCAGTTTCTTGTTCTGGCAACCTAATCACTATGGACACCTCAATTCCTAGCATTTGAACGTGGACAATGCTCCTTTTCTCCCTTGATCTTGCATCTCATCTATCTAGGACAGAGACCATGAGTCTGGCTGCACAGCACCTAACAAAGAAGAATCCCAAGCTCAGCGGGATTTAGTATCTGCTAAAATACTGCTATTAAAATATAGAATTTTATGCCATTTATCTATTTGGGAAAAATGAAGCAAGGGTTCAGACTTGACTTCCAGAGTTTATACAGAATTTGAACCGTGTAGAGTCATCCACAACAACTGTAACAGACTTGAGTGATTTTACAAAGTCTTTCTATTGCAAGCAGTAACTAGAGTTTGTAGATGTAAGCAGGGCAGCTGAAGACACGTTGAAGAACTGGACTGTGCTCCTGAAGGGAAAAAAAAAAAAAAGCCAACAAAACCCACCACGTTATGCATCTAAATACCATGTGATCAACACCCAGGAAACAAAGAACTTAATTCCTGTGAAACAGCTGCCATTTACAGCTCATTCTAGTGAATCAGCCCTACCTGTCCACGGTGGAGCTGCCAGTGGAGTACTCCTTGGAAGAGGATCGACTACCATAAAAAGATGATGACTGCAGTGGTAAAACGCCTTTAAAAAGAGAAGGAAAGGCAGGACATTTTGTTCCAGGTTACACAGCTATTTACAATAAACGACTTGTTTGAAAGTATTTAGTCAAAAAGTTTCAAAACCCTCAAATTTTGGTTTCTAGAATTGGTTGGGAGACTACTAACACACATGCTTAGAAGTACTAATGTGAATATAAGTGATATGTAAGTAAAGGCATAATGGAATTCAAGAGATTCAATTCAGTCTCTATCAAACTCTAAGTGCAATATGAAATATTAAAAAGTCATTATCTAAACTACACTTAAGTTAATAAAAATCTACCTCTTGTTCAGAGAGATAAGACAGATATACAGAAAGCTCCTGATTTCCAATGCAGTGCTCCTAAAATTCAAGGTAAATATGCAGAAGTAAAACCAGTTTCTCTTCCCACTCCCAATTCAGCAGTAAATTACTGTAAACTGGGGCAAAATAGGATTGTTTCATTGCTGTGATATCACTGTGACAGATCCTGAGACTCTAATACCTCAGATGGTGCCACATTAAAAAAAAATGTTCCCTAGAGTCAAAAAACCACCTATTACAATGAATCACATTGTAATTTATTTGGAATAATGAACCTATCTTGAAGTTATTTGAGCCATGCAACTTCCAGAAATGCAGATATATGACAGAAGTTTGCAATACTGTTACCAGACCTTTCAGGGATACACAGACTCTAATTTTGACTCTGAAGACAAAACCAGATTTCCATTCAGAGGTAAAAATTCACCTTACTGGCTGTTCCAGCAACACATTTGTGCCATCAGAGATGTACTAAAAAAAATAATGCATCCACCAACATTCCCCCATAAAAAACAAGATTTCGAATGCTTTCCTCTTTACGAGGAAAGAAGCTAAGTATTTATTTATAAAACTAAAAACAGTGCTGCTTTACTAGCTTATCAGTATTTCTGTATTCTCTCTAAAACCTTGTCCCATAGCAGTATCCAACAGAACTTTGGTACAAACAGGACAAAAGTCCTGGCCCCAACAAGCTCTCCCTCTAAGTTCTGGAGAAGAGATAAGGAAGTAAAAGCAAACAGCACACATTTTAATAACAAAAACCAGCCTACAGTTCACATGAGCATTAGGAGCAAAGGAAAGTTTGGAAAATAAATACAAAAGCAAGCAAAAATGAGTTCACAAAAATCCTCTCCCAAGGGAAAGGGCTGCCTGGAACAGTTTGAAGCTGCTTGTTGGAAAAGCAAGCTGGCTCACGGGCTGGTATCGACACCAAAAAAATAAAGGTCAAGGCTGCACTAGAGCAGGACAGGCTTTGAAAATGAAGGCAGGTTATTTGCATCTCATGTACAGCTCTGGAGGAAGCAACAAAGTTAATGGCATAGCAGATCAGGGAAAAATGCCTCTGCAGCAACTTGCTGAACTAGAACCAAGGGGGTAAAACCGTGCTGGTCAAGGCTAGGTAGCATTTGGCTTTACATTCATCTTTTTACCTGATGTCCTATTCTCCTCAGCCTGCTTCAGGTTCAGCTGTTTCTCTCTGCTACTATTCAAGTACTTCCATGCTGGATCACTCAAGGCTTTATTATTGCTACAAAGAGAAGAGTGGAAGGCAATGCAGTTATGGAAGATATGGGATATTCCTGTTCAGTATTCACAACTTGTTTTAAAGCATTTCTGTCCTTTCACCTTTAACACTTGACCACGAACAGCAGACCTTCACTCACACATATGTTTAACCAATTCATTTAAACAAGCCCTTTTACAGTTAAATCTGACTTCAAACACAATTCTTCTTCTTCAGTTTGCTTCTTCAAACTGCAATTCCCCTTTATCAGTTTTGTTCTGAAAAGGGTCAAAGCCCCTATAGTCCACATGCAGTTCTGACTGACATAACTGAGAAAAGATTGATGACACAAAATTTGCATGTGCCAGTTCATGCAAATCAACTGCTGAAGTAGTTTGTATGTTCCTTATTAACCCTGAACACAAACCTCATTTCAAGCACCCAATGTATTTACAAGCTGACTGGCCTGGTCCATGTGGCTGAGAGCATTCTTTTCAGAAAAATATACCTTTACAAATGAACAAGGAATTTAAAATCAGAAACAACTGTTACTTACGTTGAAGAATCATTCTCTTTGGGATAATCTTCACTCATTTCTGAACCAGGAGGTTGTGTTCTTTTCCTCTTTTCACTGATGACATAAAAAGTCGTGGTCATTCTTTCTGAAAGGTTAGCAAATGACCCTCTTCCAACAGAACAGAATTCCTCAACGCTTTCCATGCAATCTCCACTTTTATAGCATACAGAGAAGCATTTGGCCTGCCCAACTGTTCTTAAAGCTCTAGTGCCAGTACCAGTCAGAGGCTATGAAAGCATGTATTAACATCTTGTTAAAAGCAACAGCAAAACTAGAAGATTTAAATCCATTTGTTACATCTCAGTGTACCGAGTTCCACCTGTAGCTCTACAATGAAGTGAATTTTAACAGCAGTATCATAGGGAGAAGAAAACCCTCCTACCGATTCTCCAACAAGCCTGTCCTGTGAGGGACTGATGATGCGGGAGATGTTGAAATGTTCACCCTGTTGCTTGGTGTTCCAGCTCCAGCAGAATTCTTAATAGAGCCTCTCGTGGGGGTACCCAGCACCTTGCGAAATGTATTTTCCTCCTTACTCTCCACAGTCACTCTTTTGGGAGGAGTCTGCAAAGCCCACGGGGAGGGGGCCAGGGAGAAAACCCAAGAATGAAAAAACAAAGACCATCTTTAGTCTAATCTATAATTTCCACCACTTTTTTATTTGCTACAGTGTAACATCCAGAAGTGGAGAGATGCTACTTGTAACAGATTCAGAGAGTTTAAACACTAATTAAACATAGGCAAAATTTTAACTGAGTCTTCCAAGTCTCACATGAAACTCTACTGCAGTAACCACTTCACCTTCTCTTTTTCCAATACTAAGTCAGTTGAACTTAAGTTCTTAAAATCTCCTCTACAAGCTTTGACATTAGAAAACCCAAGGCGTGATTCCTAACCATGCCCAGATCAATCCTGGGTGGTATTACAATTAAAAATATTAAAAAGCTGTACTAAAACCCACATAATTAAAACAGTGCCCTGACTGCCTTGGGCCAAACAAACCCTAGAAGTGATGCAATGGAAAGAGGTAATAATTGGTTGACTAAGGCACGTTGGTGAATTTTAGACTTGAAAAGTGAACATGTCTAATCTCACCACTGTATACACAGCCTCAAGCTTTTACAGAGAGATTGCCTTTAAGAAACATGTAGAATTTGTTTTGGGACAATGTCAGAAATAGTCTCCCTCAGGGCAGTAATACAAGTATATTCACAGAGATAACAAAGTGAATTAAAGCCAGTAGATACACCATTTAATTTGGTGAGAACAACAAAAAGACTTTGAAGGAAAACTTCTGGGGAAAAGTCTATGAAATTTACACAAAAATGTGAGCACAACACCAGAGATTCTTCAGTAACTTTATTCTGATACAAACCTGGATCAGCTGCTTTTCAATGTACACATCTGGCTGAAGTCTGCTAAACTCATTAAGACCAATGCTGACTAACACACATGGCAAGGGGAGATACAGAACTATGTGAGAAGCAAGTCTCAGTTGTACACTTTCCTTCTAGTTTCTACTTCTTCTCTGACTAAAAGCTCATATGTGAAGAACACAGTCTGACTTCCACAGCCAGACACCGACCTCTCTTACCCATACAGGAGATGTCTCCTCACAAAGAAGATACAGCATTGCCAACCACCCCATATACATCTATCCCAAGCTCTCTAGATTGCAAACATTCTGGATGTAAAGTATGTGCAGCGCTACTACAACATACAGTAAGAGAATGAGAGGAACAGAATAGAATTAGAGAGGAAATATGTGAGCAATTTAACAAACCTGGTTCTCTATGTAAGAGAATTGCCTGTTAGCTTCCTTCTGTGTGGCCCTGCTGCCCAGCACGCCTCCAAAGCTTCCAGATCCTGGTGAGGGTTTCCCAGCTGACAGAAAAAGTACACAATATTTGATATGACTGTCATTTAACTGACTGGGATTTTTATCTGCAAAATGCTTAGCTGGAGTTGATTTTGGAAAGGGCATGCTAGATTTCTTGCCAACGGACTACAATATTCTGAATGCACAGACATAGCCATGTGTTTATGGATATCCCTCAGAGTGGTCATTTAGCACTTGGCAGCAAACTTCCTATCCTTAAAAAGAACAAAATAAAGCAAGTAAAATGAAAAACAAAGAGAGGGTGCACGGGCAACTCACAAACAATCTTTCAACTACCAACACACAACATAAACAAATACTATAGGTTAATTTCTGATTATTGTTCAGATGAGAAAGGTATAAAACAAAAAATGGGATTTGAGGCCAGAAAGCAGTATTTACATTAGTGCAAAGAAAGCCAGGAACACAAAGAGGACAAAATGTGCTGAAGATGTGTGCTGGTTTTGGCTGGAGCAGAGTTAATTTTCTTCACTATAGCGACGACAGGGCTATGTTTTGGATTCATGCTGGAAATAGTGCTGATAAACAGAGATGTTACAGTTATTGCTGAGCTCTGCTCACAAAGAGTCAAGGCCTTTTCTGCTGCTCACATCACCCCTGAGGAAGCAGGGGGTGCACAGAAAGCCAGGAGGGGGACACAGACAGGACAGCTCACCCCAAGTGACCACAGGGATATCCCACATCATGTGGCACCATGCTCAGTGCATAAAGCTGGGGAAGAAGTAAGGGAGGCACAGTGATGGTGTTTGCCTTCTCAAGTCACCATCACAGGACTCTACACATGGTAGAGTCCTGCTTTCTTGGAGATGGCTGAACACCTGCCTGCCCATGGGGAGTGGTGAATGAATTAATTCCTTGTTTGCTTTGCCTCTGTGCACAGCTCTTCCTTTACTTGCCACACCGTCTTTGTCTCTACCCACGAGTTTCCTCATTCTCAGTTTCTCATTGTCTTCCCAAGCCCACTGGGAAGAGCGAGTGAGGGAGTGAGGGAGTGAGGGAGTGAGGGAGTGAGGGAGTGAGGGAGTGAGGGAGTGAGGGAGTGAGGGAGCAGATGCTTGGGGCTCAGCTGTTGTTTGATACGGTAAGATGGGGGAAAAAGAAAACACAACACCTCTGCATAACGTTACAACACGCTTTACAGCAACTGCACTTACCAGTATGAACCCTGTCTTGATGGACTGCATCCAGATACATCCTCATTTCATTGGCATCTTTAAACGGTACCTTATCAATGGTCAGAAAGCTGGTATCCTTTAGTGTCAGCATCAGGCAGCACAGTTTTCTGCCATTTGGTCGTAAGCTCACAGTTTTAATGTTATGGCTTAGCTAAAAACAAGAAAGTGACTATAAGCATAAATACAGCTTTAAAAGGTTAAAATGCTTGCAAATCCAAAACAAAATATTTCAAACGGATAGGATAAGAGAAACTCCACCAAAACATTTCTCCTTGCTTAACTTCAAGGAAACATTAAACCTCATAGGATTAATACAATCTGTGACCCATCTGACAGAGCTGTAAGGACAGTATCACTATTGCTCAACCGTGTCCAGAGTCCTGGATAAGCTTTCTGAAACTTGCTTTCCTACTGAATGTGACATTTGTAAATATCCCATTTAGTGAAAACTTCCACGTAACGTGCAAAATGCAATTTAAGATGGGGAAAGTTTTAAGTATTAAACACAACTGTCTCACTCCACAATTTGCTCTCAGAGAAGGCAGATTTGAAATGGCTTAAAAAAAAAAATCTCCTGAGGGAGTAAGTCAGTATGAAACACGCTTAGTCTGTATGCAACATCGTAAGAGTTAAGTGGTGTCAAAACTTTCAGGGTTATGGTTGAGCACAGGAAGAATTTCAGTAAGACTTTGTGCTCCCGACTGATGCCATGCTACTTTATAATAACCTTAATTGTTGCTTCATGCTAAGTCACCTACAAAAACCGGCTGTTGGGTAAAGGTTCTTCTACTCATGCAGGTTGAGGGTAGCTCCAAAAGACTGAGATGGTAAAAGACACTTCATGTCCACCAGTGAGATTTCTTTTTTACCATTAAGATGTCTAGCTTCTAGGAAAACCAACCTAGACACAGGAGCAGCTTGTAAGAGGGGCTGGAAAACCACCTTGATCAGAAATGGAGAGTACATTTTGATGTGAACGTGACACTTTGGAAACACTTTGTGTTCATTCCTTGTATTTTTGGTTTTGTTTCGGTTTTTTGTTTGTTTTTTTTTGTGGGCTGTTGGGATTTTTTAAAAACATAAGCTAAAAATATCTTCAAAGACTTAAGAATTGAATAACAGGCTCCAAGTTTCTCATGCTCTCTTTAAACACTGAGCCCAGTGCAAAGGGATTACAATTACTTCACGATCTGAGTGCAAAACAACCCATTGCAACTCAAAATGCTGTCAGAAGACTCCATCCATACTCTTCATGCACCTGCTATGACCCCCAAATTAGTGTCACAAAGTTTTGGCAGGTGCGGGGGAAACAAAGTATTTCTCTTAATATATCCAGGACAACTTAGTGAAAGCTCTGAAACATCTCTAAAACATATTGGAGAAAAGAAATTTGATGACACATCAGCCACGGTAGAAAGAAATATAATGCTAGATCCACCCAAACCTTCCATTACAGAAAAGTAAAAACAGGCAGGGAAATCACTCCAAATCCTCCCAGAGCACCTTGTCAAAAAAAACAGGGAATGCTACTTCTAAAGCAAGCTCATCAGGAATCTGTCACACCTGAAGTGGCATTGCAGACAGCCTGGGGCTGTCCCACACAAACTGCCCTCCAGAACAAGCCTCCTCCTCCTCTTGCTTTGCTCCAGTCCCAGCTGCACCGTGGTTTATCCCCCCCTCCACTAGATCCTGCATTCAGTCCTTTCCCCGGATTTCTGTGAAAACCCTCCACTGAGCTCACAAAGAGGTTTGACAAGCGCCAGACACAGCAGCCGTGAGAGGCCGGGAACAAAACCTGTCCCTTTGGGCCATGGTTAGCTGCTCTGAAGGCTCATCCTCCCCGTGGAAGCTCCCTTCAAGCTGCTGTCACACCACATCGCTCAGCCAGGCAGAAAGGAGTGTGTGAGAACCAGGGGAAGACAAGACTGCTCTCCTCAGGAGCAGCACGGTCCAGCAGCAGATTAAACCAAACCTGCAGCCACAGCAGCGCACAGGAGAAGGCAGAGATTCTTTTCAAGTCCACAGTAACACAGGTGGGAACGATCCATAGCTAAAAATTCCCTCACGGCTCTTATTTCAAGGCAACACCAGCTGCCAAGTTCTTTGCTGACACTTTTCAGCACTCTAAGGCAGCCTAACCTTTCGAAAAGGAATTAACTCTTTTTCACAGCATCTGCACAAAGAGATAAATGGCTCAGAGAACAGTCTGGTGAACACTCCTGATGGCAAACAACACCTAGAGCAGTTTAGGCTGTTACAAACTTGCTAAATAAGATGGGATTTTGTGGCTAGCAACTGCTCTTGTGTCATTTACATATTTTTAAAACAGGTACGTATTTCTTATAGAAAGAGCACTCTTCTTTTGATTGAGAGCACAAAATCTACGAAGACTGGCCTGAAAACAATCATAGAATGAGAAAAATAAAAAAGCTGGCTGAATATTTCAAGAGAATCTTTAACAGCGATTTGCATCTGCATTTAAAACCTAAAACTGTAACAACTAATGTTCACTAAAGTCTTGCAAAAGGCTACAGGTGTATTAACATCATTACACTTCAGCTGGGGAAACAGCTACTATAAAACAGTCAGGATCTTCTCCTCTAGGAATGCAAATATGCCAGTAACAGAAAGGCTATAGGTTCCAAAAATCCAAAACGTGAGCCACGATGCTCTATCTTCTGTCACTTTTCTCTGCTTTTTGGTTCTTCCCATTCAGCGGTATCTCAATGCCAACCTCGGTAGATCCTTTAACAAAACGTGTAAATAATTCACAGGAGGGTTATACAAAGGGATTAGTGTTCAGGAAACGAGGAACAAGAAACAGCGACAGAGGGAAGCCTGCGGGGGACACTTAATAGCCTTGAAGAGGACAGCTGTTCACAAGCGAGCACAATCCACGCACTGTTAAAACAAAAGCCTTCATGTGTGGCATACCTGAAACGTCGTTGGAATTCCTCCAACGTTGTAGTGAACGACTAGATTCACTTTATTGTCCTTCTCCACAATTTCAAAACTCCCTTCTTTCCATTTGGTAATCCCAGTCTGCATGCTGCGCATCCGGACGGGTCCGTGCACCTTTAACAGAGCCATGCTTTCTCACAGAGAGGAGCTGGCGAGTGTGGCTCCACCGCAAAAACCTGTTAAAAAGAAGAAACGTGTCACTCGCCAGGCCAAGGAATGGCTAAAGGAAGACGGAAGCACGGCTCGAACTTTTCGCAGCAGTTTGGTAAAAACCGTTTCACAGTTTTTAAACGCAACGAGGAAGAGCTGGACAGCAGCGAAGGAAACTTGAAGAGCAATAAAATCTCTCCCAGTAGGAACGGCACCGATTCCTCCCTGCTGAAAGGCGAGCAGACACAATTCCAGCCGCAGAACTCCTCAAAACCCTTTCACTCCGACGGATCCGAGGAAAAGGAGGGGGGGAAAAGCGCCCGAGGAAAGGCAGCATGAGAGGGGAACCGAACTTTTGGAGGAAGCCCGAAAAAGAAAGCGAGCTGGTTTGTGAGGGCGCGGGGCGCGCGGGCAGGGCCCGGACGGGGCTCTCCGGTTCCCCCCG
>VWZN01017408.1:73066-105902 GCA_013396955.1 Regulus satrapa | reverse complement strand
CCCCCCCGCCGCTCTCCGCCCGGGATGGCCGCGGGGGCTCCGGCACGCAGGGCGAGGCGCACTCCCGGTAAAAACCGGCAGCAATGAATGGAGCGGGCCCCGCGCGCTTCCCGCAGCCACCCCGCGCTGAGGCGGCGCCGCCGCTCCGGGCNTGTGTCCCCGCTGTGCTCCCGCTGTGCCCCCGCTGTGTCCCCGCTGTGCTCCCGCTGTGCTCCCGCTGTGCTCCCGCTGTGTCCCCGCTGTGCTCCCGCTGTGCCCCCGCTGTGTCCCCGCTGTGCTCCCGCTGTGCTCCCGCTGTGCTCCCGCTGTGTCCCCGCTGTGCTCCCGCTGTGCCCCCGCTGTGTCCCCGCTGTGCTCCCGCTGTGCTCCCGCTGTGCTCCCGCTGTGTCCCCGCTGTGCTCCCGCTGTGCCCCCGCTGTGTCCCCGCTGTGCTCCCGCTGTGCTCCCGCTGTGCTCCCGCTGTGTCCCCGCTGTGCTCCCGCTGTGCCCCCGCTGTGTCCCCGCTGTGCTCCCGCTGTGCTCCCGCTGTGCTCCCGCTGTGTCCCCGCTGTGCTCCCGCTGTGCCCCCGCTGTGTCCCCGCTGTGCTCCCGCTGTGCTCCCGCTGTGCTCCCGCTGTGTCCCCGCTGTGCTCCCGCTGTGCCCCCGCTGTGTCCCCGCTGTGCTCCCGCTGTGCTCCCGCTGTGCTCCCGCTGTGTCCCCGCTGTGTCCCCGCTGTGTCCCCGCTGTGCTCCCGCTGTGCCCCCGCTGTGTTCCCGCTGTGTGACTCGGCTCCGGCCCGGGTCCCTCACCAAGGAGGGCTTTCCCTCCTGCCCCCTCGCCCGCCGTGCTCCCCGCCTCCGCCTGGGTGCCCCCTGTAGCGAATCGGTGCCTTGAGGTTCCCTAAGGGATCTCTAGCAAAGGCATGGGCAAAAGCAGGCTTATTGCAAAAGCAAGACAGGTTTCGTTGATGAGGTTTGCTCTGCTGCTTAAAAAGCGCGTAGAGGAAAAGCAAGCTAAAGCCTAAAATCAATTGATCTACAATCAAAACAAATAAAAAAATATCCACAGAATGCATGGAGGTGGAAAAACAGGGAAGAAAACAACAAGGATAGGAAAGGGTGGGATCAGGAAGACTGTCCCGCTGAGGCACACGGGGCAGAGGAGATCTTCTTTAAGTGACCTTAAAACGCTCACTGCGACAGCTCCTGCGTGCCCAGCCACCTCTCTGCCCTCTGGGGAGCTGTTTCTCTGCTGGCCTTGCCTGCAGAGGGAAAGAGCAGGTGCTGCCCGTTCCTGCTTCCCTCTTGGCCCATTGCCGTCCGTCCGTCCGTCCGTAGCTGCTGTCTGCCCTCGTCCCCCTGCGAGATGGGCTCTGGTGCCTGATGCTGGGGCTGGCAGAACACTGCCAGTAAAGTCTTGATGAACAGGAGTTAGAGAACCTCTAAAGTTTTTTTCCTCTTTGCTTAAATGCTTGTGATTTTAACTGGTTCTCGGAGTGCTGTCGAATAGTTCTGATTTGAAGTACTGTTCTCCAGAGCATGGAAGGGTGTGCCAGCTCAGGGAAACTCTCTTAATCAGCATCTACATTTTTATAGCACTGTGATTTCTAGGTGTTTGTTGAAATGCACAGAGGGCTGCCATTATGTGTATCTCCCATTAGTCCTCTGTCTGTGTTCTAGTTACCTCTCGTTTTAAAAGACAATTTAACAAAAAAAAATATTTCAGAACAGAGATAAACTTTATTTCAGTGTGCTTAAACTAGAGGCGACAGCAAGGGTGTTTGGCTCAGGACCTGTGGTAAGTAAAGTCACCTCTTGGTGAGGTCACGAAACGGCTCAGGACTCCCTTCGGGTGCTGTGGCGAGGATGGCAGAGCTGACACTTGGGTGTGTGGCCTGAGATCATCACAGGGTGCTGGAGAGGAGACTGACAGCAGTCAATGTGCTTCTCATGGGCTGTAGGGCATTGAAAGCCCCTCTAGAGTCAGCTAATTCGCTGCTGAGGAAGATCAAAGTTCATTTTTGGTGTTTCTGAACAGATGGGCTCTCTAAAATACCTTAAAAAGTTCGTGTTATCCAGTTAGTCAATGTCCAGCCTTGGCCAGAACTTTTACCAGTGTGCCTAGCAGCAACTGCTCCTTTAGGAGGAGAAAGGCATTTCCTTCTCTGCCTGAGTCACAATCTGTTATGTGATGGTTAGAAATGTCTTTTCTTCAAGAAGGAGCAAAGCTGTTAGGAGATTTTTCCTGATGTAATACTGTTGGTAAGTTTTGCTTTCCCTGTGTGCAAAAGAAAGTCAGCCTGGTGGGGTTCTGTCCTGGAGCTTGCAGGATTCGTGTGGCCCTCAGGGTTCCCCAGAATTTTGGGTCTTAGAGGGACAAGAAGAAACAATAATGAAGTAGGGAATTAAGGAAAAAAAATATGTCATTCCATTTAAACTGAAACAAAAGGAGCAAACTGTAGAGCCTATGAATAACAGTTTGTTCTGGCTAAGGCAGATATTGGACATCATAAACTTAATTGTGTGGAAAATCTACTTAGTGTTCTCTAGGGATCATAAGCCCATGATTGTGCTTTTAAGGGGTCGATCTATTTAAGCTTACAGGAACTGAAACTTCCAGTGAGTCCAGAAAATAGATGGAAGCTTTAGATAACAGAATTATAACAACATTATTGCTACACTGCTTGTCAGTCCACCATCCCACATAAAAACAGATGAGCTCTGTCCAATCTCCCTCTCTTTTTGAGCTTCACTGTAGAAGTTACCATTGCAGTTGCACTCACAGTTGTAGGAGCACAAGAAACTTGGCAGGATCACTAATTTAGTTGGAGATTTTGGGGAAAAAAATGACAGATTGAGTAGGTGAGTGTCCTGGTTCCGGCCAGAACAGAGTTAATTTTTGCAGTAGACAGGAGAGAGCATAGATAGGCCCCAGAGATTATTGTGTGCCACCTCACGGAGTTTTTCAGGGAGGGAGGAAGGACTTGATTTGGGTTTGGGCTAGCAGGCCCAGGAAGCAGTTGGGTATTGTCAGTGGGGTTCTGTGGGGTGAGCAATAACTTTTCTTTTCTTGTGCCTTTTGTCACTCGTATTAGTTGTTAGTTAGGGTTTTTCATCTTTTTGCTGTTTCCAGTAAATTGTTCCTATCTCAACCTGTGACCTTTTTCTGCCTCCAATTCCCCTTTCCTTGGAGCAGGGGCACAGGGAGGGAGGGAGGGAGTGACAAGTGGTTTGGAGTGGTTTCAGTGGGAGCACTAAATTGGAGAATACCATCCCTAAACCATGACAGTGAGGAAAAAAGAGGATAGGAGGAAATATGAACAGCTGAAAAAGTATTTGAGCCCTAGAATACAGGGACTGATAACACGACATGGACTTATGTATGAGCATTTAAGTTGAATAATACGGTGAAAGTGGCCAGAGGAGAGAGAAATCCCATAAATGGGGAAGAATCTCTTTGGACACAACTACGGATATAAAATGGGGATAAACAGAGGCGAGAAACCTTTGCAGACACAGAGAAAGAAAGCTGTTGGTGTCTGCCAAAAGTTTAGACATTTCTCCATCCCTTCTGGGACTGCCTCTTCCGTGTGGCTTCGGATCTGGTTGCAGCTCCTGAGCTCCCCGGCGCTCTCCTGTGTGTCTCGGCTGCTTGGTGACAGCGTTGCTGTCAGCGTGGCACGGGCTCTGCTTGCATCTGTTGTGGGGAGCACGTGAAGAGTCTCGGCTGGGATTAAAAAAGGGAGAAATGCAGTCCTGTTCCCAGCCAGGATCACCGAGCCCAGCGGGATGCAGAGCTGCTGGGGCTGCCTCAGGAGCAGCAGGTACCAACAGGGCTGTGCTTGGCTTCAGTAATAACCACTGCAGCAGTGTTTGAAAAGATTCTGATCTGGCTTTTGGAAGTGTTCACACAGGAGGATTTAGTGATGGTTTTTGGTCTTCCTCAGAATTTTGTATTTGAGTCACCAAACTGTCTCCTTGGGAAGCCTGCAGAGCGTCTGTTTGCACCAAGTGCTGCTTGTGCCAGCAGAGGCAGGAGACAAAGTTTCAGTGAAAGACTTGCCTTCTCCACAGAAGTTTGGAGAAAATTTGGAAATCTCTTTTCCCTCTTCTTTTTTTTTTTTTTTTAATGGAGGATTTATTGATCTTGATACTGTTCTTTCTCTGATGTTTCAAGACAGGCAGAAGCAAAATCTGGATTTCTCCCAAGTAATAGAAAAAGTGTTTTTAAGTATGTTAGGGAATACAGATCTTCCCTTCTCTGGGCTTAATTTGAACAGGAATCAAATAATCCTGAGGTGTTGCACAAAGTCATTCTTGAAGCGTTCCCTTTTAGCTCCGTTCATGCTGATGGTGAAGTAGTGACAATTTTTCTGATATTTGTGTGGATATTTTTCTCACGTGCCTCGGGTGAATCTCACTGTCAGTTTCCAGTGTCAGGGGTGTTTGTGGAGAGAGGAAGGTACTCTAAAAGTGCGGAGCCTTGCCCTTGAAGCATGAAATCAACGCATGGGGAATGTGAGTGGAGCAAATGCTGTCTGGCCCAGTGTGCGTGGCTCCCCGGGAGCTCTGCTTGGCTCCCACTGCTGAAGGAACGTACAAAGGGGATTAAGAGAGACTGGTCTCAACAAGTCAGGCCAGGAAATAAAGCCTTGGAATTTCAAACAGGAGAAATACTAAGAGTGGTCTAAGGAAGGGATGGATCCATATCCGGAACATCTTAATACAGCTTTAGGTCCTGCCCTTTCAGTCGGGAGTTTCTTTTTCTGTCAGGTTGTGGGAACGGTTTGGGTGAGAACTGGATAAAATGTTTGCACTGAAGCTTTCCTGTCTCCCTCCCAGCCTGTGCCAACAGCACTGGCTCAGGTTGACCGTGAAAAGATCTACCAGTGGATCAATGAGCTGTCCAGCCCCGAGACACGGGAGAATGCACTGCTGGAGCTGAGCAAGAAGCGCGAGTCCGTGCCCGACCTGGCGCCCATGCTGTGGCACTCGTTTGGCACCATCGGTACACTCCTTCAGGTGGGCGAGCTCTCCGTCTCTGTCCCCCCGGGCAGCGCCGGCGGGGTGCGCAGCTCGTGGGATGCCTCGCTGCCCTTGCTTGGGAGCATGATCTTTGTTGGATCGCGTGCTGAGGGGGGCAGGGGTTTGAATGCACTCCGGGGCTCCTGTCAAAGCGACTCGGAGCCAGCTGTGCCCTTGCCTGGGCAGCACGGTGGCTGCCATGTGACTCCAAAGCAAGGCTTGTTGGAAGCGGACTGTTACCTGCTGTCACTGCACTTCCTTGCCAGGAAAATACTTTGGTTTAGCTTTCTGATATTTTTTTTTCCTTTAACTTTCCACTTTCCATTAATTTTTAGGAAATTGTAAATATTTATCCATCAATCAACCCTCCGACTTTGACAGCCCATCAGTCCAACAGAGTCTGCAATGCTTTAGCTCTACTACAGTGTGTTGCATCACACCCTGAAACGAGGTAAGCGTTTCCAAGCTGTGTGAGTTTTCCAAGGTGTTGATATTGACACCTCAGCTCCGTGTTTGACTTTAGAAATACTTCAGTTCCTTTCTTTTTTAACTTGAGAGAAGTGAAACAGACAGCAGAGCTGATAGATAGGCAGCTGCCTGCTGCTCTTACTTGTTTGCATGGATTGTCAGGATGACAGTTTTATGGTCCTAAGTGCATTGCATTCCCTGGATCATCCTAAGATCTTGCAGATTCTCAGAACATTGGCTTGTGGTAGCTTCCAGGAGGTCAGCCAGAGCTCAGCATACCTTTCTGTTGAGTGCTGTGTGCAAGCATCCTTGGGCATACAATTATTTGGACAAAGAGCTTGGTAAGAGCACAGTGTTAATAATGGCAAGGTTGTGGAATCTATCCCCACATGGGCCATTCACTCAGGAGCCAGTAGGGAGAAATATGATGTTAGTTCAGCCAAAATCAGTAGGTAAAACTCAGAAGGAGGTTATCCAGAGGTCCACAATCTCATGCTTCTGTTACTGCTGAGCAGCAGCATAGCTGAAGTTGGTTTTGAGCTGCTGCAAAGCAGCATTCAACATCAGCCCTCCATGAGGGGGGTGATATCCAAAGAAATAAGGTAGTTTTACACTCACCTTTACATTTAAAGTTTGAAAACTGAAAATGGAAGAAGTATTTTGGATGATTGTGCAAGAGAGTTTCTGTCTGTTAGCAGAGCAATCTCCAGCACTCTACCTGCAGTCTTTATTTTTCTCTGCTGCCAGAAGGCAGTGTGAGGACTCTTGGGGAAAGGTGTTGGTGCACATTTAAACTCTGGTGATGCCTGAAGCTCAGCCAGTCTGTATTTCTGAGAGGTATTTTTCACGGGCATTGTGGCTGACAGTCCTTGCCATTGGGAACCTGCAGGGTGAAATGCAGCAGTGAATGTACAAAACAGAGGGTCTGGGTGGCAGGAGAAGGTAATAAAAACAACAGGTCAGCTGAGGCAGGAATGCAGGTAATTGACAGATCAGGTGTTAGGTTTTGTGCTGTGCCCAGCGCAGGATTTGCTTGGTGCCTTTCCATCAGAATTAACTGAGGAGCAGTAGCAGTGGGGTCGACCAGGAATAATAGTCTGAGGCTCTGTGTGGTAATGCTAGATTGTGAGCTCACTTTGTTTTCCTTGTCGCTGACGTTGTGTGCTCTCTCCTTCGTACAGATCAGCTTTTCTGGCAGCTCACATTCCTCTCTTCCTGTACCCCTTCCTGCACACAGTCAGCAAGACGCGTCCGTTCGAGTACCTGCGGCTCACGAGCCTCGGAGTCATTGGTGAGCAGCCACTGATCCTTACTGGGTTACAGCACTTCATGCTGTGGGCATTGAGACCTGCAGGTCTCTTGCTACTGGGATTTTCCAAGTCCTGTAGTAGTAAAAGAAGGTGCTGCTCCTTTTCCAGTGGAAGTAGACTCTTCTTCCTTTTCACTTATAAAAAGCCCACTGAAGTCTAAGTGCATTGCCAAAAATCTGTTTCTTTGAGTACAAGTACCTGCAGACTTATACCTTTNGCATTGCCAAAAATCTGTTTCTTTTAGTTCTTTTATACCTTCCCCCTCAGTCCTCCCAGCTAGGCACTGGGATGGGTGGGTGCAGGCCAGGCTTTCTCTGGGTTTCTGTCATTGATTGGCTTGGGTGTATTTTCCCTGTCTTCCTCTTACTCTGTTTTTCTAACTTTTTTTTTTCTGCCCAAATAATTTTTCTCTCAATGCTTAAAGAGGCTCAAAATGTCTTAAAATGCATTTCTTTCTCGCAGAGGTTGCTGTGAGTACCCTGATCCTCTTGTGTTTGTGTTGCTACTGAGGGAGAGCCAAGAGTGCATCCCCTTTCTGAAAAATAAACAAACCCCAATCCCATTACTTTTACACTGATTACTTTTACCCTGCCAAAATGATTTCTTCTCCAGCCGTGTGCTGCAACATGTCTAGGATGACAGTTGCTCTGCCTGGCTTTCAGACTGAATGGTTTCTGGGGACAGCAGAGCACAGGCTGTCTTTGAAAGGTGAGATTTTTATGAAACAGTTTATTATTTACTGATTTTAGGATTTGTTTTTTACTTCAAGGGGCCTTGGTGAAAACAGACGAGCAAGAAGTGATAAATTTCTTACTGACAACAGAAATTATCCCCCTGTGCTTACGTATTATGGAGTCTGGAAGTGAGCTCTCCAAAACGGTACCTTTTCTTTTGTTTTAATAAGGCACTTCGTCGTTCTTCTCTGACTGACCAGGCAGCCAGTGCTCTGCAGAGCTGACTTCTCTGCTGTTGAAAATGCTGGGACAAGTCTGGGTGGAGTTTTTACCTCCTCAAAAGCCAAACAGCCCAAGATCTGAGGCTGCAGGAGTGGCCTGGCAGTAGTTGGCATCTTATGCAATCTGAATCCAGTCATCTTGTACACTCTGCTTTGTGTCCATCTCTTTTCTTTAGCCAGGCATTGTGTACTGTCCTGCATTTTCTTTTGGCTTCTAACTTTCACTGAGTAAAGCATTTGCTGCCTGCTGGGGCTGACTTCAAAAGAGCACCACACAAAGGCTGTCCCTTTTCAGGGTAGATAAGTTGTTTATGTGCTTATTTTTCTGCTTTCTCCCCATTCTAGGTTGCTACGTTTATTCTTCAGAAAATCCTCCTGGATGACACAGGGCTGGCATACATCTGTCAGACTTATGAGCGATTTTCCCATGTTGCCATGATACTGGTAAGATTATTTGTTTTTCAAGTATTTATGTCTAAAAAGAAAAAAAAAATGCTATAGTAGCCAGCTTCTTCAGCAACTACCTTACTGCTGTTTGGCTGGAGCACAGGATGAGGGAGGCAAATCATTCTTGGGCTAATTGCTTGTGGCACTGTAGCTCTGCTTCCATGTTTCCTTTGTATACTTCTGGTTTGCATGTCGAAAGAGAACACATATTAGTTGTGATATTCTAAGTCCCCAGGACAAAACAGGTAAACCTCTTGAGAGAAGAAAAAGATTTTCCAGAGTTGTGTGTGTTTGCAGTTGTGGGTAGGACGTGGATTGATTCATTTCATGTAAGAATGATCACACAGTTCAGATCATGGATCTACATCCCATCCCTGTCTCTCACCACGTGTTGAAAGAGCAGGGCAAGTATGTGTTGTACTTGTCCTCATAACAGTCCCACAGCTGCCAGCTACTTTCAGCTTTGGATTTCTGGGGCTCCTTGTGGGGTTTCCATGTAGTAACCCTCAGTGTTTTTCCCATCCACCCTTAAACCCATGGAAACATTTTGTACCCGCAGTGTCTTTGACCAAGGAATTTCACAGGTTTCCTGTTTGCTGCCTAGAATGCCACCCTCATTTTTTTTCTTTCTGAATCTGGCTCCTACTAGCTGCTGCATATGCTCTTAATTTTTGTGTTGGAATACAAAGAGAGCAAACAAGTTCAATCCATTCTGTGATCCCCGTGAAGGATAAGTTTGGGTACCCAAAATTTGTTCATCCCAGAAGTAATAGCCCCAGCTTGAGCTTTATCTTTGAGTTTGCCAAGGGGAATAAAAATCTACCCTGTAACAGTTATTGCCATGCTTTTGTGTGCATTTGTTTGCTTTTTAAGGGGTGGTCTCAGGAGAAGAAAATGCAGCAGTAAGTTAAGGACTTAGCAATACTGATTCTCTGACTAAATGTTAGGGATATTTATTTGTCTGTTTTTGCAAATGTAAGGAAACATTGCCTACTATTCACCCACAAACAGCAAAATATGAATGATTTTGAGCTGATGTCCCTAATATCCAATGTGATGTGATTTTTGGATTCAAGAAGATGAGCTTTGATGGAAGTACATCTGACTGGGGGGCAAAGTGAAGGATGGAGTTAGAAACTCTGAGGTAGGGGAGGGAAGGAGACCGTGCCATTTCCAGATGTGAATTCTTCCTTGAGCACAGAAGAACGTGGGTGTGTAAAGCTGTGTTAGCACGTCTCACCACTGGGTGAAGCACTGGCAGGATCAATATTCCATAGTGCAAGAGAGAAAGATGAAAATGTTAACAGACTTTTTCGTTGTCTGTTAAAAATCAGGATTGTGTACTCCTCAGGGTGATGATTTACTTCCGTGTCTGCTGATAACTGAGTAAGCTGTCACACAAGTATTATATGCTTTTAAAAGAGCAAGTTAGTATTTTCCATCCAGCAGCTCTCTGAGGAGCTTGTGGTTATTTATTTTGAAGAAACAATTGGTATCCTGGGGAATTGTTAAGAACAGGGAGCTTGCAAAAGGGCGGATGAGGGGGACCTGCTAATTGCTAACTGCCAGGATATCCAAATACAGGTCAATTTGACTAATGGGGAGAATGGTTAGTGCTAGCCAATGTAGATTACAGGAAAAAAACCCCAACTTGTTGGGCAGATGTGATTGACTCCTAAATATACAGCAGCAGGCTGTTAATTTCTTCAGAGCAGGTGTGCTCAGAAGCACCATCTGAAGCAGGCATCCACACCGTTTGCTCAGCTGGGCACATTCAAAGGTGCAGCCGTGTGCAAAGTCCTACTTGGTGTGAGAAACAGAGACTGGGCCAGGAAGATCTGTCTGTGCCTTGCTTCCCTGGAACAGCTTCACCAGGGATGTAGCAGAAAGGAAAAAAATGTGCTGCTTGGATGCATGCTAAAACCAGATAAGGATCTTGCCACATGTGGTGTGGGTGAGCCCAGTCCTATGGCCTGGCTTTCCAGGGTATTGCTGTTGTCTTGCAAGGATGTTGAAATTAAGGGAATGCATTTGAGAACACATCTAACGGTGTCAGGCAAGCAGCACCAGGCTCTGTGCAGGGCTGCCTAGATAAAAGGTAAGGGGCTGTGCTGCACAGGGGCCCAGAGTGAGCGATTTAATGATCTTTCCCAGTCGCTGTTGATTGTGAAGCTGTTTTTTAAAAGGCTTTAACTGGTGGCACTGGCCTCTGTCAAACAGGGTAAAATGGTCCTGCAGCTCTCCAAGGAGCCGTCAGCACGGCTGCTGAAACACGTCGTCCGCTGCTACCTTCGCCTTTCCGATAACCCCAGGTAAACATTTTAGGAGTTTGGGCAGGGGCTCCTCCTGTGCCCTTGGAAGCACAGCTCTCCAGCTGTTCTCCACAGTGCCCACCTGGGGGGAATGAAGGTTCCTGGTCTGTCAGCCTTAGCTCAGTGTGGAAGATGGGTGGGGGTTTTTGCTTTGATTTTTTTCTGGCCAGTCACAGGAGTTCCGATGATACATGGGAGAAACAGTGACTCTGGGGAAATTGTGCAAATTCCAGCTGTGCAGGTTACTGCTGCCTGAGCTCAAATGCAGCTTGAACAAGGTACAAAGGAGGGCCTGAGGTGAAAGGTGCACTGTACCCTCTTCTGCATCAGACAGGCTGTTAGCAGTGGATGAAATTCAGTTGAAAGAATACAAACTGATCTCCTGCTGACCAGTGGCTCTGCCCAAAGCTGCTGGCTGTGTATGTGTTGCCTCGGTCTCTCCTGGCGTCGGGTCACTTCGCTGCTGGGTGTCAGGGTGCAGGGGCTGCTTGGCGGGATTTAGAGAGGGGTGGGAGCTGTGCTGGCTGGCTGAGTGCCACCTGCTGCCCAGTGCTTTCCTTGGCTGGCTCTGGCAGGGAGAGCTCCGGGCAAAGGAACACGGTGTCCCCGGTGGGGTTTGCTCCCCTCTTGCCCCTGTGAGTTTATTTGTTGGGCCCCGTTTCTTGTCTCTTGATGTAGGGCACGTGAAGCTCTCAGGCAGTGCCTTCCTGACCAGCTGAAGGACACCACCTTCGCCCAGGTCCTGAAGGATGACACCACCACAAAACGCTGGCTGGCTCAGCTTGTCAAGAACCTGCAAGAGGGTCAAGTCACTGACCCGCGGGGCATCCCTCTTCCTCCGCAATGACTGCTGGGGGAGGTGGGGCACTGGGGAAGAAACAGCTCAGGTTTACAAAGAACCAGGAACAGGTGACCTCTTCTGCAACAAACTGGGCACGCCAGCTGGCTGCCGGCCTGCCGGACCATCCCACCCAGCCAAAGGGCTGCTCTGTAGCAGTGCAGCAAGCCTCCGGAGATCCCAGCACCAGCAAATGCTGATACTACAGCTTCAAAAAGAAAAAAATAATCAATAAAAACAATCTGTAGATCCCAGTCTCTCCGGGAGGCTTGGGTGGCATCTCTTCCCCGACCTCCAGGCAGGGGGTAGTGCAGATGTCCACTCCTCCAGCAAACTCAGCCTCTGCCCTAGTGGTGCACGACAGCGCGTATGCGCGCCGCGTTCCCTCCAGTTCCTTGTCACTTCTTGTTTACATGTCTGTTTAGATGGGTGAACTGAATAAAAGCTGATTCAGTTGTTTTATCCCCTCCCAATAGTGCTACTCAGCTGCAGGTAGCCCAGGGACAGCTTTTCTCCCTGCCAGCACATCCTTGCTCCTGGCTCTGCATCCGTCTGGCACAGTGAGCTTCTCCCTTTTCTCTGGTGAGGAGGAAGTGGCTGCAGCCCGGCCGCTGCCGTGCTTGGCCCAGGAGGAGGGGTGGATTTCTTGCAATGAGCCCATGCGTCACAGGGTTGCTTCCCAGGGCTCTGGGGAAGGAGAAGACGGCAGGACTGTGCCTCTCGTGCTGTAAATAGTGCACTCCCCCAGCTGACCAGCAGCCAGAGGCTGATGTGTGCCGGCCTCTCTAGGCCAGGGAAGGCTGCAGGCTGGCTTATCACACGGGGCTCCGTGTGAGGGCCCCTGCGTTGAGGAGGTGGTGGGCAGGCCTCCGGCCGATGGATCCCCTGCTGCCTGCAGGCTCCAGGTACGCTGCCTTCTGCACCCGCTGCTGCCCGCCAGGCGCCTCAGCCCTGTCGCCTCCCTGGCCCCCTCCTCCCGCTCCTCTCCTCTCCGCCAGCCAGGTGCAGCCATTCCAGCTTTGAAACCTGCCTTGGCATCTGCCCCACTGCAATTAAACTGGACCAGCAGCCCCGGCCTGCTGCCCCTAATGCTGCCGCAGCGGGCTCTGAAGCGGTGGAGGAGCTCCCGCGCTCTGCGGCAGCAAAGCCTGCTCTTGGCTGCAGGCAAGCCTGGGCAGCTACTTAATTTCTCCCCCCTCTTCGAGTAGCCCATTTTGCTGATCATCTGCAGTGTCGTGCCAACAGTGTCTTAAATCCCACCATTTCCCTTCCCTCCTCCTCTCACAGCCTTGCATAACAAGGGCAGAGCACAGCCTCTTCCTTGCCCTCGGGTTCATGTTTTATAACCATTGCCTTTTCCTTCCTTTCCACCCTGACCTTGCCAGGGTGTGAAAATGCTTCTGTTTGGTTGATCGGTTTTGTTTTGGGTTCTTTTTCTGGTTTTGTTTGGTTGTTTTTAAATTCGGAATAATAAATAATAAAACCCCAGCCAGCAGAGATTGGTCCTGGTCTGGTCTCCCGCGGGGGGTGGGGGCAAGCGGCGCGGCGGGGAGATGTGAGGAAAGGCGGGATGTGCCGTCCTGGGGATACGGGCTGCAAAGAGCGGCCTTTCCCGGTGGGCCCCGCGGCAGCGCATCTCCTCCGGGGCAGGTGGTGTGGAGGGGATGCTGCTCCGTTCCGCTTTACGGGATAGAGCCTGCCAGGGACAGAGCACTCGCTGCCTGCCTGAAGCGTCTTAGCGAACGCTGCCGCGCTCTCCCGGGCGTCCAGGTGCGTTCGAGCATCGCCCACCGAAAGTTTGGTCTCTGCCCCGCACCCTTTGCCCCCGGCTCCCCCTGCCCTAAGGCTGCCCCGGCTTGGATCCCCACGGGTGCAAGCGGGTCTGGGGACAGACAGGCTCAGCCGGAGGACAAGAATGGGGGCTCGACCCCAAACGAGGGGCGCCGCAGGGTGCTCCCAANCCCCAGGCTCCGGGAGCCCCAGGCTCCGGGACCCCGTCTCTCGGGCTGCGGTGCCCCGGAGCGGCTGCACCCGGCACGGTTGGGGTGGCGCGGGGACAGGGAAGTGCGGGCGATTTTGTCTCCTTTGCCATAAGGTGTGATTTGTCCCCTGAGCCCCAAATCCCTTGGGGTTTGCCGCCCCATCCCGGAGCCCCTTGTCTGTTCCCTGCCTTGCCTCCGTGCCCTTCTGCCCCAGTCAGCTGCCGGCGAAGCAAAGCCCTAAGGCAAGGGCAGTTTGTAAGCACACCGGGGCAGCAAGATGTGGGGAGTGCCTGAATGGGGGTTCGGGCGGCATCCTTCCCTCTTCTGGCACGGTCACCCCTGTGGTGGCATTTTATTCTGCCGGGCAGCTCTGCACTGGGACGGCTGGGGACCGCTCACAGCCACCGGCCCTCCAGCTCTGCTGGGGCCTGTCACTACCGTGAGAGACGCTGCGATGGCTCCCAGTGTGCTGGGGTAGCTGGGGCTGTTCCGGCAGCAAGCAGCTGCCCTGCGGGAAACTCTCGGGTTGGGTTTCTCCACACCCTGGCGCTCATCCCGCTTGGCTCAACGATGTAATTCAGACAGGGGCAAGGGGGCCTGCATGGGGCCAGGCTGCGAGGGGCTCGTGGCATCCCTCACGCAACAGGAGAGAGCAGAACGGATGCGTTCTTGCATCCACATGCTCTTCCTTGTGCTTCCTTGGGTTGGAGGGGATCATCCCTTCTTTGCTGCATTTGTGGGAAAGGCACTGCTCCATGGTTGGGACTGGGCATGTTTGTGCCATGCTGGGAGCATGAAACGGCTGGCACTGGGGGAGAAATTTAGCTCCTAACTCTCAGTGTGGTTATGGGCCCAAAGGCTACAAGCTGCTCCCTTGCATGCTGCCACCTTGTACACATGCATGGCAGGGTGCCAAGAGGACAGAACTGCTGGTGGCACTGAGCCCATCTTTGTCCCAGTCCAGCATGTCTCCCGGCTTCTCCAGCTCCAGTGCCTCTTCCTCCATCCCAGCTTCCCTGACACAGGCCTGTCTCCCTCATCTGCTGTGGCACGGGGCTGCAGAGCTGGTGAGCACCTGGAGCTGTGGCCCTGGGAAGTGGCTCTGCCAGGCTGGGTGTTGCTGGAAAGCAGGAGAGTGCAGGCAGATGGGTGACTGGGGTTGTTCCCCCCCTGGTTCCCTGAGGGCCATGGGGTGTAGGGGCTGTGAGCACACTGTGGGGAGTGGATGTGGGGCACTCCTGGAGCTGCACTAGCCAGCATCAGGACACCAACTCTGAAGGGCGCAGAATGAGCACAGGGCTAACTCCCATTTTTGGGTGCAAGCACTCCAGGTCCTGGGCCGGTGGGTCGGTGCCCTCTAGGTTGGATGTGGGGGGGATCCAGGCACTGCAGCAAGTCCTTGCAGCCTGAGCCTCGCAACAAGAACCACCTGTGTTGGGAAAACACAGCCCCAGCACTGGGCACTACTGGAGGGCATTTGGGGTAGCACCCCAGCTGCTCCATGTCTCCAGAAACGTGCAAGGTCCCCAAGAGTGGACAGATGATCCCTATGCGCCCTGGGGAGGGACAGCCAAACAGCCACAGCTTGCCCCATGACTAGGGTGTCTTGCAAGAGCAGGACCACAGCCCTGGCCAGTGCTGTTCTGCCCTGCTGAGCCACACTGAACAGGGAATGGCTGCTGTCTGGCCTGAGAGCCCACAAGGGTCTGGCAGTTGGGCTTGGCAGCTGCCTGCACGCTGACGGCACCGGCTATTCCCAGCCCTGCATGACCCGTGCCTGTGCTGAGTCAGGGACCTAGGGCACAGCTGCCACCCCTGCGCCCTGGCACCGAGCCCTTTAGTCTCAGGGACCCTGGGTCCACTCCTGCCCCCAAATCCCAGCCCACCAGCTGCGGCATCCGCTCCTCCAGGGCCTAGCTCCAGCACCTGGGTGGCAGGCACATCCAGTGATTTGTCAGCGTAATTAAAGTCTCAACAGCCTAATCAAAGCCTCATTGTCCAGCAGTATTTATAGTTGCACTCACTGCCATGTGCTCCCTGTAGAGCTGCGGATGCAGCGACTGCCTAGGGTGCTGGTATTCCCTGAGGAGAGGAAGCTGTAGGAGCTAAGGGTCATTGCTCTGTGTTCCCTTCCTTGCTATCACAGCTGTGCCTCTCCCTTACTTTCACATTTGCTGATTGGGGTAATTTCCTAGGTGGTGGAGGGTATTCTTGGGCACTGCCAGAGCAATTTTTCCTGGTTTCGGGGGCTGCTTCTCACCTAGGAGCAGCAGGGCTCTGGTACCCACTGGGTTGTGGGGCGTCAGCGCTGGCAAGATTTTCTGTTTTCCACCAACACCTTTTGAGCTCCGGCTTCCCGGTAACACAGATTAATATTTCATGAGTATGGCGGTGTGAACTCGACACTTAAAGAATGCAGTGACCCAGCAGGAGACAGACACAGGTGCGCTCAGATGCGGGAAGGGGCACACACACCTCACACACACACACGTGGGTATGGCTGGAGCCACTCGGCGGGACCTGGGCACTGCGTTGGGCTCTGACCTTGCTTGCCCCAGACACCTTCTCTCTTCCCTCCCCAGCAGCTGCCGGCGTGGAGAAGGCAGAGCTATGGCATCGCTGCTGTGCAACGCCCGTGAGTGCCCCAGCGGAGGATGGGTGCAGGGCAGGGCATTGGGCCATCTGGATTTATGCCGAGGCAAATCTGGCTTCTGGGTTGAGCTCACCTGGCTGCACTCAGAAGCACGCCTACCCCACCACGGCCATCGGGATTTGGGCTCGGAAGCACCGAGGGTGGATGGGAAGGGTTGATGGGGAATTGCCCTGTGCACCTCTTGTGGTGAAGGGAGTTTGTTTCTGGTTCATCCCTCCTCCCTCACGGATCGAGGGAGCACGTGCGACCCCAGAGGTGAGAGGAATCAAAGTACCGGGGTGCAGCTGGATACCCCCACCCCGAGTGACGCAGCCCATGCCGCCCCCAGGCATCCAGCTCACAGACACGCTGGAGCAGATGCAGCAGGGGACTCTGATGCGCAAAGTCAAGTCCAAGAGCTGGAAGAAGCAGCGTTACTTCAAGCTGCAGGAAGACTGCATGACCATCTGGTATCAGTCCAAGAGGACAGGCAAAACTGAGTCTGCCTGTGAGTACCACCTGCAGTTTCTAGGTCACTAGGTTTCAGAGTGAACAGGGATGTGAAGGTATGGAGATCCTTGGGCCGTGCTTGCTAAGGGTGCTGGGAGATTGAAGAAAGGCTCCGCATGCCTGTGTGATCTCTTCTCACCCACACCTCACCATGAAACATCCCGCCCCCAGCAGGACCCATGGGTTGAAAGGGCTGAGCAGAAATTGCAGCTGGAACCTCTGGAATACCAGCACAGGAGTAAGCAGACAGAGGGGCAGAAGGATGACTGGCTTGACAGCTCACTGGTTAATGGATAGATAGCTAGCTCAGTGGGTGGATGGATGGATGGATGGATGGATGGATGGATGGATGGATGGATGGATGGATGGATGGATGGATGGATGGATGGATGGAGTAGAAGAAGGAATGACTAGAAGGACAGATGTCTGTGGGCGGTGCCCCTTGCCCTGTGGTCCTTGTCCCCTACAGAGCCTCCCTTCCCTCTGCTCCAGTCTCCATCAGCGATGTGGAGACGGTGCGGGAAGGGCACCAGTCAGAGGTGCTGCAGAGTGTGGCCGAGGAGTTCCCCCCTGAGCGCTGCTTCACCATTGTCTTCTACGGCCGCCGTGGCAACCTGGACCTTGTTGCTGGCTCGGCAGAGGAGGCAGAGTGCTGGGTACAGGGCCTGCGTCAGCTCATTGAGGTGGCCACCACCATGGACCAAAGGGAGAAGATAGACCAATATCCTTCCTGAGAGCATCACTCTGCCCCCCACGCACACTGCTGATCATCCCCCAGGCCCTGTATCTCCAGCCTCAATGCAGCATGTGTGTAGCTGTTCTGGCTCTCACCATCTGCACCAATACAGGGTGCAGGAAAAGGAGAAGATGCCCTCTGATATTTCCCAGCTCCATTTCTCATAGCCAAGGTCCTTTCCCTTAACGTTTGCCCTCTTTTCCCGCACATGGATTCGTGACTGGTTCCAGAAAGCTGACAAGAATAAGGATGGACGTATGAACTTCAAGGAGGTGCAGCGTCTCCTCAAGATGATGAACGTGGACATGAATGAGGATCATGCCCTGCGGCTCTTCCAGGTAAGAGAGCCTGGAGGGGCTGGAACGAGCTGTACAACCCTTCCTTCCTTCCTTCCTTCCTTCCTTCCTTCCTTCCTTCCTTCCTTCCTTCCTTCCCAGACAGAAACACATTTGTTCATTTATTTGTTAAACTAATGCTCTTCCTTCCTCCCATTCCATCCAACTGCTTATCTGTCTACCCAGCTAGCCAGCCATCTGCTTTTTTTCCCTCCCTGCCATCCATCAGTCCATCCAACCGCTCCACATCTGCCCATTCATCCATTCCCCCGTTGATCAATGCCTGCCACTGGCGTGGGGTCTCTGTGCCCTCTGTTTGGGGTGGGAGAATCCTCCCCTCAGAAACTTGGGTGGCCAAGACACCCCATTTTGCCCCGTCTGGATGCTGAGGGAGCTCCCTTGCAAACAGGATGCTGACAAGTCAGAGTCGGGGACGCTGGAAGGGGAGGAGTTTGTGCTCTTCTACAAGGCTCTCACGCAGCGTGAGGAGGTGCTGAGCCTCTTTCAGGAGTTCTCTGAGGATGGAAAGAAGCTGACACTGCTGGAGCTGGTGGATTTCCTGCGGGAGGAGCAGCTGGAGTATGAGGGCACAGAGGAGCTGGCCATGGAGCTCATTGACAAGTACGAACCGTCGGAGACAGGTGAGAGCTGGCTCAGACATCAGCTGTGCTCTGCATGGGAGCAAGGAGGGGTCACAGACTCACAGCCCCAGGGCAGGAGCATTCCCAGCCCCATCCTGGTGTGAACAGGAACAAGAGGAAAACTCACCAAGGAGTAATCTGGGTGCAGTTCCCCTTTATTTGGTCCGTTCCTGGACCATTTTCGGAGGTGTAGGTTGACCACCCATGGGGTGCAAGCACCAGCTTTGGGGTCTGCTGCCCACCTTTCCAAAGTTACCGACCAGCTGCATCTTTCTGTGCCCCAGACCCTGGCAGCAGCCGTGCCCATCACATAGTTTGGGGATTCTGGAAGTCACCAGTAGTCCTGTTTTCCCCCATTCTATGTTTTCCATGTCCCTGGTTGTTGCTGAACCTCCCTCTGTGCCTGCAGCCCGGGCTCGCCACGTGCTGAGTGCTGATGGGTTCCTCATGTACCTCTGCTCCCTGGAGGGCTCCATCTTCAACCCCCAGCACCGGGCACTGTGGCAGGACATGAGCCAGCCACTCTGCCACTACTTCATCTCCTCCTCCCACAACACCTACCTGATAGAGGATCAGATCCGGGGTCACAGCAGCATCGAGGGCTACATCAGGTAAAGGGACTGCTCTCTTCCAGCTGCCCTCCAACACACTCCCACCCCGGTGCCATGCCCTGAGCAGCTCTGTGGGGTAAACCCCAGAAGCTCCTTTGCTCCTCTGTGTTCCGGCACTCCTCTGGCCGTGCCCTGCATGCAGCAGCATCCCCACCCTTGGTGGGTGGCCCCCAGTCCCTGAGGGGTGACACCTACGGGCAGAGGGGAGGGCAGGGAGCTGGAGCCCTGGCTGAGTGCAGGGTTCCAGGGGTGACAACCCACCCCCAGGGCTCTGAAACGGGGCTGCCGGTGCCTGGAGGTGGATTGCTGGGACGGGCCAAATGGGGAGCCCATGGTGTACCACGGCCACACCTTCACCTCCAAGATCCCCTTCCGGGAGGTGGTGAGCACCTTGGGGAAGTACGCCTTCAAGGTAAGGCACCCTTCCCCAGGTGCTGGTGGTCGTGGGTGGTCCTCAGTGGGTGAGGGGACGTGGCAGTGGTGGGTCCCCGGAGGGGAGTGCTGCTGAGCTCACACACCTGGTGATGCAGCAGCGCTGGTCACGCTGTGGGGAGGAGGGTGGCTGTGTCACTTTCTGGGGGATAGCACTGGGAGGTCTGACCTGCAGCCTGCACTGTGCTGTGCCAGCGGCTGGGGGCTCGTGCAGACATGGGCTGTTGGGGATGCAGGGGTGAGATGGGATGTGGGGAATACTGAGGGATTGGAGGGCTATGAAGGTGTCAGAGGAGAATCAGACACAAGGGGCTCCATCCTGGCACTGATCACACCTGGATGGAGCCCTTTTGAGAGCTCACCAGCCCCACCAGGGCCTATTTCTAGGTGTGCATATTGCTCCTCAGACCTCGGACTACCCGGTGATCCTGTCTCTGGAGAACCACTGCAGCGTGGAGCAGCAGGAGGTCCTGGCCCAGCAGCTCAAGGACATCCTGGGGGAACAGCTCCTCACCACCACCATTGATGGGCACGTCCCAACCCAGCTCCCATCCCCAGAGGTAGGGACAGAGCACAGCTGTGCAGAGCATCTCTGTCCTGCCTGGGAGTGCGGCAAGGAGGCGGATCTGCTGTTCATAGCATAGGCCAACCTGTTCCAGCATTGTCCTACTCCACTGGAGCATTTGAGGATGCTGGGGGTGGGTGCTGTCTCCTCCTGTTCACAGAAATGCCAAGGCTATCCTCAGGGTTGTCTCCCCATGTCCTGCAGAGTCAGACAGCAGGGCAAAACCCTCCTACCCATCCCCTTCTGAGTGCTGAAGGGAGCTGGTTATGCTAGCCTCCAGCAGTGCAGGATCCCAGGGGACAAGGCCCATGGAGGTGCTGGGTAGCTCAGGGCACTTCTCCATCCCCAACCCCACAGGAGCTGAAGCACAAGATCTTGCTGAAGGCCAAGAAGATTGGGCGGCTGGAGGACACCCTGGACGGGCCAGGGGATGAGGCACCTGACGCGTCTGATGATGACAATGGGGCAGAGGCAGAGGAGGAGAGGCGGAGGGCAAAGGTAAGCGGCCCAGGCTGGGGACCAGCTGGGAGAGCTGAGCCCTTCTACACAGCTATGAGCTGTGGTGACATCTTACTGCATATTGGGGAGACAGAGACATCCCCAGGCAGGGAGGGTGGCCTTTTCTGCCTCTGGCCATGCCAGCCCTCTCTGTGTTGTGGTGGCAACATACTGGAGGTCCCCGGCTTGCCCTCTTCCTGGCAGGAAGACTGCTCATAGCAGGGATGCTGCCACCCACCAGCACACCCCTGGCTGCTCTTACCTGCCCCGGCTCTACAGCCTGGGCCTGGGTGAGTGCTGGTGGGGGGTGCTCCCGTCAGGAGGGACCCAACATGGCTCTGCCTTGCAGAAGGACAAGGAGACGCTGGCACAAGCATTGTCCGACTGTGTCATCTACTGCAAGAATGTGCCCTTCCGGGGCTTCCAGGAGGCCCGCAGCCATTCCCGGCCCTCTGAGATCTCCTCCCTCTCTGAAGCCAAGGCCAGGAAGCTCATCCGGGATGAAGGTGAGATGAAGGGACCAGTGGTACTGGGTGGAGGGACAGAGTGGAAGGGGCTGATGGCATGGGTAGTGCCAAACACCGGGGATCCCTCCCTGTCTGGGGGCTGTACTGTGGAGTCTGGCTCTAGTAGGTGATGAGGTTATTGGCTTAGAAAACAAGGCAGGACACCTGGATTCCTGAGCAGGGAGAGGGATGAGAAATGGTGTGTGGGTGCACAGGTGGATAGATAGATAGATAGATAGATAGATAGATAGATAGATAGATAGATAGATAGATAGATAGATAATGAGAGAACGGATGGATAGATGGATGGATGGGCAGTGCATGTGGAAGACTGTGCATGCCTGAGAATGGGCCTCCTGCTCTATCCCTAGGAAATGAATTTGTTCGCCACAATGCCTGGCAGCTGACACGCATCTACCCCAGCGGGATGAGGACTGACTCCTCCAACTACAGCCCCCAGGAGATGTGGAACGTGGGGTGCCAGATCGGTATGGCCGGGGAGCAGCAGGGCTGTGGGCTGGGAGATGCCCCGAGTCCCTTGCTAAATGCCACCATCCAGCTGTGTTGGTGCCAGCTACAACCCCATCTGGAGCCAGGTCAGGCTCTTGCTGGCTCTTGCGCTGCCCTGGGGGTGTTCGGGCTTTAGTACCTCATTCCCCTATGCAACTCCACATCTCCCTGGCTATAGGGACAGGCTGGTTTTCTGCTCAAAGCAGAGTGTGGTATCTCCCAGCTGTTCTGAACCCTCTTCCCTGCCGCCTCCCTCCAGTGGCCTTGAACTTCCAGACAGCTGGCACGGAGATGGATCTGTGTGATGGGCTCTTCAGCCAGAACGGCTGCTGTGGCTACGTGCTCAAACCACCCTTCATGAGGGACAAGGAGACTCTCTTCAACCCCAGTGACCCCAGCAGCCGGGAAGGCCCCGGCCCCATCACCCTGACAATCCAGGTACAGGGTTGTGGAGAGACCCTGGGGAAGCTGTGGCTGTGTCCCGGGGCTCTGTTAGTCCCAGACTAACAGAGGGGACACCGTCGGGCAGTGTGCTGAAGCCAAGTAGCCTCACAAAAGATAGATTTGGCCCCGCAGGTAATCAGCGGGCAGCAGCTGCCCAAAGTGGCCAACAGCAAGGAGGGAGCCATCATTGACCCTCTGGTGCGTGTGGAGATCTACGGGGTCCCTGCGGACCAGGCACACCAGGAGACCAAGTACATAGAGAACAACGGTGAGGCCCGCAGCGGCACCACGGACCGTGCTGTGCCCAGGCAGTCCCTGCTGTCCTTCGCTCTCTCAGCACCTGCTCTCTCTTCTCAGGGTTTAACCCTCGCTGGGATGAGACACTGCAGTTCCAGCTCCATGTGCCCGAGCTGGCCCTCATCCGTTTTGTGGTAGAAGATTATGACAAGACTTCCAGGAATGATTTCGTGGGTCAGTTCACCCTAGCATTTGCCAACATCAAACCCGGTGAGTGGCTGCTGCCTAGTGGTTTTGGGCACCCAGAACAGCCCTGCAAGCATCTCTAGGGCTCACCTGGGTACTAGAGAGGAGGTTGGGACTCCAGTTAGCCAGAACCTTGCTGTCCTTCCCGCAGGATATCGCCACATCCATCTCCTCTCAAAGGATGGCACCAGCATCCCACCCTCTTCGCTCTTTGTTCACATCCGCATCACTGAACCACCTGGGCCTGAGCAGGACTGAGCTCATGGGGTGAGCAGCACCCAGATGGAAGCCACAGAGCCAGCTCCAAGCAGCTAGGGCCACAGAGCCAACCACCTTGCCCTCTTGTTGAAATGTTCCTGTCATCCCTGTGTCATTGTTGCTGCTGTGACTCTCTTTGCAGCAGCCTCCGAGGGCTGGGAAAAAGCACCAACCTCCCTTTTCCAGGTCCAGGATGCTGCTGCCCATGCATGAGTGTGGGGTCTGTGCCAGTGCAGCTCCCCGCACAGGCAGCGTGCCCTGGCCCACCGTCAGAGCTTGACTGTGGGGAGGAGGAGAGACAGTGTGTGGCCCAGCTGTGATGCAGGGGCTGGTCCCCCCCAAGTCAGGGGAGCAAGGCTGGAGCCAAGCAAACCCCAGGGCTGGGCACAGCTGGGAGTGGAGTTGGTCCTCACTGCCCCCTACCTCTGCAGAGCCCCATCGCATCCCTTGGCCCCTACAGCCCCAAATTAACCCTTATCCCATCCTTTGTCTGTAAGCAACTTAATAAATGGTTCAGTAACAGACGGGTTTGGGTCTGGGTGCAGTGGTGCTAGGGAGAGATGGGGAGCTGAGCTTGGGTTTGTGCTCTTTCTCTGCGGGCACCCGGCCCACTGTTCACACAGGGGTTCCAAGCAGCGTAAAGAAACGGTATTAAAAGGAACTGAACAATTCCTTTTATACAGTTGCATATTTTACAACCCATATACATATATGCCTGTACACACACATACATCTCTGCAGCAGGCCTTAAAGCAGCTGGGATTCAGCCTCGCTGCGGTGTGCCATCCTCCTCTGCGGGGCACCCTCCTTCTTGCTCCATCCTGGGAGCCGCCTTGGCCTGGCTCTCCCTCTGCACGGTGTGAAGGTGGACGGTGTGTGTGCTGGGGTCCTTCCCCACCCCCTGGCTGGGGTCGACGGCCCTGTGCTCAGGGTGATGCCGCTGGATGTGTTTGATCACCTGGAACTTCTGCTTGGCCTTGTAGGGGCAGTAGCGGCAGAAGAAGGGGTGCTCGTTGGTGTGGGTCAGGTAGTGGTGGCGCAGCCCAGCCGCCCAGCGGAAAGCCCGCCCGCAGGCGTTGCACACGTAGGGCTTCTCCTCGCTGTGCTTCTTCAGGTGAGTCTTGAGGAGAAAGCGGGTCTTGAAGGCCTTGCCGCACTGCTCACAGATGAAGGAGCGGGCCTCCTGGTGCCGCGTCTCCTTGTGCACCCGCAGGGCGTCCGCGCGGTTGGTGCAGTACTCGCACTCATCGCAGCGGTACGGCTTCAGGCCTGTGGTGACAGGGACGGGGATGGCACCGGCATGGGGGCACGGTGCTCCCCAGTTCCAGGGTCTCACCATCCCTGTAACAGAGCATCAGCCCCCAGGGTCTTCCCCCTACATCCCATTTTGTTAGCAGGCACACCAAGGTCCCCATTTCCAAGACATCAAATAGTGCCTGGGCTCTGTGCCCCCCAAACTTCCCTCCCCCCTGAGAGCACTGCCCCCACCTCGTTAGCACAGGATAATGTGCTGCCCCCCAGATGTCCTCCTCCGTCTCCAGCTGGGCCACTGGCAGAGAAAGAAGCATGGGCAGCCCCAACACACCCTCCCCAGTGCTCGGCAGCTTGTTCTCAGTGGGCAGCACTCACCCGTGTGCTTTGTCATGTGGTACTTGAGCTGGTTCACCCACTTGCACTTGTAGCCGCAGTCAGGGCAGAGGTATTTCCTCTCCTCCTTGTGGATCCGCATGTGATACTGGGCAGGAGGATAGGGTCAGGATGAGACCGTGTCCCCTGCCCTGGGGCTGTGCAGGGCTTTGGGGTGGCAGTGAGAAGCTCAAAGACAGCTCTGACACCTCCAGCTGCACGGGGCAAGGAAGCCTGTATGCTGCTTGGTGGGCTATGGGCAAGGGGGATCCACACCAGGGTCAGGCTGAGATGCCTGCACTGCTGAGCCGCCCTGTGGATGGCACAGGCTTTGCTCCCCAGTTTGGTATGAAAGGCAGAGTCAAGCTAAAAACCCAGCCTAACAGAGCTGAGCACATTGCACAGCCCATCCCAGGTGGCCCCAGGAGACTCCAGCTCAGCCTGGCCATTAAAAAAGTCAATACTTCTTTTAGCAAAACCAGACTATTTTTCCCTCCATTACCCTATGCCTCCATCACCCACACATTTCCTGTTCTAGGAAAAGGCCTTTATCATGTATCAGGATGCTAATCACCTACAGCAACGAGGGCAGGGTCATACTCTGATTGTAAGAAAGCTGTTTCCTTGCACTCTGTCCAACTGTCACCACAGAAGCCAGCAAGCAGCCAAACTTGGCTTTGAACGGTGCAAGGCTGCACCAGAGAAAGCCAGAGATGTAAGCAGGAAAAGAAGTGAATTTAGACTGCTGCCACCTTCTTGCTTTGTTAAAAGTCTCCCTTGCCCTTAAACTGCAACAGCAGACAAGAAACTTATTGTACTGATATGACTTTTATCTGCTTGCCTCCTATTTCTGTCCAATATGAGCCACTGAACACTGAGGATGAAACCTCCCCTTGGGAACTTCTTCCCGAAATCCCTGTGGCTGGATGCCCCTCAAACAATGCAGATGCAGTAGGATACATTCCCAAGCAGAGTTCTTACCTTGAGACGCGAGGGGTCAGCGCAGGCGTATTTACAGAGGTGGCACTTGTAGGGCTTCTCACCGGTGTGGATGCGGATGTGCCACGTGATCTTTTGCCTGTTCTTGGTGGTGTACTCACAGTCCGAGCACTTGTACACGCGGGTGCCCCCATGGCCCCTCATGTGCTGGTCAAACACGAGCTGGTGCCGGCAGGCAAAGTCACAGAAAGGGCAGTGCAGGGGTTTGTCCTGGGGGGCAGATGGCTCGTGGCTCTCCACGTAATGCCGCACCAGCTGCTGCCGCTCCTTGGCTGCAAAGCTGCACAGCTCACAGCGGTGGCTGAAATGCTGCGTCTTGTGCTCCTCCAGTGCCTCCCGCGTGGCGAAGGTCTCCTTGCAGGTGCTGCACTCCAAGTGGGGGTGCTGCTTCTGCGCGTGGCACTTGAGCGTGGCCTCGCTGTGACACACGAAGTCGCAGCGCGGGCAGCTGTACGAAACCTTCTCCTCGTGCCGTCGCAGGACGTGCTGCTTGAGGGCCGTCTCGGAACTGAAGCGAGCCTCACAGCGGGAGCAGCCGAAGTTGAGCTCACCGCGGTGGCAGCTGTTGACGTGGCGAGTGATGTCATTCTGCAGGTAGCTGCTGTAGTCGCAGAGCGGGCAGAAGTGGGTTGGCGTCTTCTCGTGCACCCGCAGGCGGTGGATGCGCAGCTTGGAGTTGGTGCCGAAGGTCTGGCTGCAGATGCCGCAGGAGATGCGCCCCACGCCGGTGTGCAGGGACTGGTGGGCCTCCAGGCGGTAGCGCCGCGTGGTGCTGAACTCGCAGTAGCGGCACTTGTGCGGCTTCACCCCCTCGTGCTTGATGCGGACGTGCTGCCGCAGGCACCGGGCCTGCTTGCAGGTGAACTCGCACTGGCGGCACTGCAGCTGTGGCCTCTTGCTGTAATGCTTGCGGTGCAGCCTGCGGTGCAGCCGCAGGGCTTTGGCCACCTTGGAGGTGAAGGGGCAGTGGGTGCAGCGAAACTCACCCAGGGTCACGCAGCCCCTCTTCTTGTGAGTCTTCATGGCCCGTTCCTGGTGGCAGGTGAAGGGGCAGGTGGGGCAGGAGAAACGCCTCCTCTTGGGCAGGGTGGCTTTTGGTAGGGCTGCATCCAGTGGGAGCTCGCTGGGCTGGTCTTTCTCAGCACCGAGTGGGTCCTCCTCAGGGAGTTCAGTCCTTTGGGGTTCGCCCTCCTTGGGACGCACGATGTGCTTTTCAGCACAGTGGCTCTTGAGGGCCCGCCGGGAGCGGAAGGCCTCAGGGCACAGGGAGCACCAGAACTGTTCCAGGTTCCGGCAGCCGTCCTCCACGTGGGAGGTGATGGTAGTGACACGGGAGCACACAAAGGAGCAGGCATTGCAGTGCAGCTTCCCTCCCTCCAGTCGGTATTTCTCTGAGGGTTTCCCAGGCTGGGAGGCACCAGCAGCTCCACCTGGCTCAGCCCCACCCCCTTGCTGGGGAAGCTCTTCTGCCACCTCCGTGCTGTCACCCAGCAGGGATTTCTCAGAGGCATGACAGCCTGATGTCTGTGCCCTAGCCAAAGGACTGCCTGCTGCTTGTGTTTTATCAGGTAGCAGTTCAGCTTCCCAAGGGCTCTCAGCATGCCCAGACTCCTCTGAGCCTCCCTTGTCGCTCTCTGCTGTTTCTGTACCATTATCACCAGGCTGCTCAGCAGGTTGGCACAGTCCAGGTGTCTCCTGATTGGTTGGTTTGAGGATCTTGTTGTTCTTCAGGAGAACCGGGCACTTCTTTAGGAGGTGGGTGTTGAGTCCCCTCTGCTGCTTAAAGCTGGCGCCACACTCACGGCACACGAGTGGGGCCCGGCGGCTCTGGCAGCTGGCTTTGGAGTGCAGGGACATGGATTTCTCCTTGCGTGTGACGTACGAGCACTTCTCACACTTAAAGACCTGGCTCTCTGACTGCACCACCAGCATCTGCACCCTGCCCTCCAGCACCAGTGTCTCTGCCTGCTCCTTGTCCTGCTTCCGCAGAGCCTTCAGCACTGACTCTGAGCCACCCCTAGCATTGTCACTGGAGCTGGTCACATCCTCTGGGACAGGCAGGTGGCCCTGTTCAGGTGTCTTCAGCACGCTGAGCCAGGCCTCTGGCAGCTTGGCTTGGCTGGTCGCTCTCACCTCAGTGTCTGCCACTACCTTGTGGTGGTCTGAGCATGACCCCTCAAGGTGGCCCACGTCCTCCTTTAGGGTGTCTTTTCCCTGGCTGTCTTCTGCTGCTACGCTGCCCTTCACCACATTGTCTTCCTGTACATCTACCTCTTCCTCGAAGTCTGGGATGTCTTGGAGTGTATTGCCACTGTCCTCCAAGCCAAGGCCATCCCGGGAGCCCAGCATCTCATAGGCTGCTGGAGGCTCCTTGCAGGACAGCATTTCCACGTTCTCTGGCTGGGTCACACAGGCTTCTCCGGTCAAGTTCTCCAGGAGAGGGTCAGACGAGACATTCAGTGCCTCCAAATGCAAAGTGCAGCTCTCTGCCACATCTTCAGAAACAGTGAGCTCAGTAGAGCCTGTGGCAGCATCTCCTTGCATGCAGTCACCTTCCAGGGCACTGCCAGCAGTAGGACAGCTCTGCTCCCCCTCGCCCACGCCTCTGTCTGCCTCGCTGCTGCTCTCTGGCGGAGCGGCATCCTGCTGAAGGAGGGGTACCACGAACACTTGCTGGTAGCCCTCTTCTCCCTGGGACTCCACCTGGGATGGCTTCTCTTTCATCCACTGCTCCTTGCCAGTGAGGGGGGAACTGGCATCCACATGCAGGGCTGCACCGAGCTCATAGCCAAAGAGTGCTTCAGATGAGCTGATCTCCAGCTCCTTGCTGGCATAATTTTCCAGCCAGTCCTTGTCACCAGGAACGTAGCCATGAATCTTGCGTTTATGGAAGAAGAGGCTGGTGTTACTAAAGGTGCAGTAAGAACAAAGGGCACAGCGAAACTCCTTCTGCTTGGTGTGCTTGCAGTTCTCATGGTTTAGCAGTGCCTGCTTGTACTTGGTCTGGTAGGTGCAGTACTGGCACTGGAAGACAGGCACCTGGTAGTTCTGCGAGTGCTTTGCCTGCATGTGCTTCTGCAGCTCGTACTTGCGCTTGCAGGCGAAGCCGCACACCTCGCAGATCAAACTTTTCCCCTGGTGCCGCAGCTTGTGGCTGCTCAGCTGGTCAGCACGGTGACACCGGTACGAGCACTGGTTACACTGGTACCTGCAGGGACAAGCAGAATCGGTCAGGCAGCAAGCACAAGGAACTGGGGCAGGCTGAGCTTCATCAGGCACGCTGAGCTCTCCTTCCCCATCCTAGACAAACAAGAAGTACTGTTCAGTTTGCCAGATATGACCTTTGCCATCCAGACAGCTCTTACTACAGGCAATTCATCCCTGCTGCAGCCCTTGGCACTGCTGGTGCTTTACACCCCCAGCCTGGGGACTGGAGATAGATTCCATGAGTATTCCATACACTGACCGTGTCAGACACACACACAGTCATGTCAACGGCACCTCCGGCATCCCTGGAGGCAGACTAGACTGAAAGGAGGTGATAATTTGGCAGTCTGGAACAGGCCTTGATCCATCAGCAGAACAAAGAACCCAAGCTCAGAGTTCCACCTCTGAGGTAATACACCTCCTTGGTGCCGTAGAGACACCAAAAATAGCTTTGTCTTCACAGCACCATGCTGTAAGTTCAAAAACCAGATTTCTTATGTACCAGAAAGCACAGGGCAGGCATGAGAAAGTCTGGCACACAGCGCAGCCAGAAGCAGACCCCTGGAGCAGGATTTGGGGAGCCCTGACTATGCTGCCAGGCCAGTGGAGCAGAGGGTCTTACCGTAGGTCTCCGGTGTGCTTGCGCATGTGGACATTCAGGTAATGCTTCCACTTGGTGATGTACCCGCACTCGGTGCACATGAAGTTCTTGTCATTGGAGTGGGTCAGCATGTGCTTGGACAGGTAGCTCACATCCCGGCACGTGAAGTCGCAGAGCTCACACTTGTGAGGTTTCTCTCCTAGGTGCAACACACAAACGCCTTCAGCGGGACAGCCAGATAAAGCAACACGGCAGGGAAACCAGCTCAGCAGGGAACATGCAACAACTCCGGCCAAGTGATCGTGGGCTGGCAAAGCTGGTGGTGGGACCCAGGAACCCTGACCCAGCCCTCTCTGCCCACCCAGAGGTAGGACAAGACACCTTTCCCCCTCATCCCAGCTCAGCTTTTTTGTGGGTAATACCCACAAAAACAGGGGGATACCCACCGGTGTGCAGCAGCATGTGCCGGATGAGCACCCGCTTGTGTGCCGTGGCGAAGGCACACTCGGTGCACTTGTGGATCTTCTCGTTGGCGTGCATCTTGCCCACGTGGTCGTGAAACTCCACGGGGTTGAAAGTTGCATAGGGGCAGAAACTGCACTGGAGCTGCTCGCTGCCCGGGTGCCCCTGCTTCTTGTGCTTGCGGAAAACGTGCTTGTTGGAGCAGATGAAGTCACACTGCTGGCAGTGGAAGGCGTAGTGGGTTTTCCGGTGAGCCTCCATGGCCTCGGCCGTGCCGAAGAGCAGCGAGCAGGCATGGTACTTGCACTCCACTGCCTTGATGCCGTGAGCGTCCTTGAGGTGACGGACAAACTCCTTCCGGTCCTCTGCACAGTAGTTGCAGTCTCCGTGGAAGCAGCTCAGCCTCTTGGGTTCAGCTTTGTGAGTCTTCAAATGCTCTTTGAGGGCCTGGCTGAGCCGAAACTTCTCCTCACAGACGGGGCAGGAGTAAACGTCAGAGTAGAAGTTGGAGATGTCCTCGTGCATGCTGGCCATGTGGCGGTTGAGGGCGTTCTTCTCCACTGAGCTGTAGTGGCAGAGTGGGCAGCGATGAGCCTTCTCGCCTGTCTCCCGCATCATGTGGATTTTCAGCTTGCTTTTGCTGGTGAAGTACTTGTGGCAGTTGGGGCACTGCAGGCTGGGGTCAGGGAAGTGCAGGTGGAGGTGCTCCACCAGGTGGGTCCGCTTTTTGAAACACCGCTTGCATTCGGGGCACATGTGGGTTTTATAGAGGTACTCAGAGCCTTCTGCAACATCCCCTAGGGGAGCAAAGGAGGGGGAGCAATTAATAGGGAAAAGAAAGAGAGCACAGGCAGATGTTTTTGTCCCTGATCCAGTTGTGGCAGGGTGAGGGTTTATACACATGTGCAGTCACACAGCTGACACCTACTCGGAGGGACTGTTCCCACCCCAAGCCATCAGCACACTTCACGTGAGCTCCTTCCAACTCAACACTGGCAAAGCACAGCCTACGTCAGGCCTGCCCATGTGCCCCAGTCCCCAAAGCCAGGCAGGCCTTTGCCTAAACCCAGAAGCATGCGTGAACAGGAAAAGAAGGGACATATTTGGTTGGGCAGCGGTTGGGGGAACAAGTGCACCGGTACATGCAGGAGATAAGACATCACCCACCAACCTGGACCACATTTCCTGCCAGCCCTGAGGATGTGGTGCTTGTTCACAAAGCCTGAGCAGTTCCTGGTAAGGCCCTGCATCTTACCTTTGAAGTGCTGTGCCCGTGGCACTCCAACTTTTTTGGGAGCTGCCTTCCCATCCTCTTTGGCCTTGGCTTTGCAGAGGCTCTCGCCATCCTCCTCTGTTAACTCATCCCCACTGCTGTCTGAGTCCTCTTCTCCAGCTGATGCTTTCTGTTCCTTCAAGGAGCTGTCCTCAGTACCTGCAGGCTTTGCTAGCCTGGATTCTGCTGCGCTGGCTTTCCAGCCAGGGTGGCAGTTACCTGACTCCTCCTGCCCTTCTGATGATGCTTCAGTTGGGAAAGACAAGAGATCATCATGTTCCTCATGTTCCATGCAAGAGGAAGCCACCCTCACACACCCACGCACACGCAGAAAAACCACCTGGCTGAGATGGAGGGCACAAACCATGCTGCAGGGAGGCACGAACACAGGGTTTCCAGCCCTCCAGCTTCACCCCCCGCTCCTCCAGCTGTAACTGGGGTACACAGATACAGCCAGCCTCTGCAGCACCCACGGGCCCCATCCCCGACCCAGCCATACCTGATGGCAGGGTGCAGCACTGCTCAAGGCCGTCGGGGTCCGAACTGGGGCGGTCGCCCATTGTGGGCGACTCGCAAGGGGACTCTGTGGCGTGACCCTTCCTGTGCTGCCAGAAGAGTTTGGCGTTGGCTGTGATGAAGTCGCAGTGGCCGCAGTGGAAGGGGAAGTGTGTCCGGTGGTGCTGCTCCATGGCCTGGCGGCTGGGGAAGAGCAGCGGGCAGGCCCGGCAGGCGCAGGACACAGGGGAGGCCCCGTGCAGGTGGCGCAAGTGACTGCGCAGGTGCTTGCGGTCCCCTGTGGTGAAGTGGCAGCCCCTCTCAGGACAGGGCAGGGCTCCCGAAGGCGCACGGTGAGTCTTGAAGTGCTCCTTGAGTTGGCCAGGCTGCAAAAACGCCTCCTGGCAGATGGGGCACAGCAGGCACTCGGGAGCAGAGCCCTCCAGCGTGCTGGCTCCGGGCAGCTCTGAGCCCCCGGGGTCACTCTGGCCCTCGCTGGCAGAAGCCAACAATGCCCCTGGGAGTTCCAGGTGCTCTGCGGGGGGCAGCAGTAGGCACTGGTGCTGGGACAGCAGGGAGGCCTCTGAGAAGCTCTGGCCACACCTCTCGCAGAAGTACAGCTCCACCACTTTGACCAGAACCTCTGCAGAGAGCAAGGGATGAGCATTAGAAGGAGTTTTTTTCAGGCTCAGAGCTTGGGACTGGTGGTTCAGTTCCAGCTCCGGACAAGGAGAATAAATCCCTCTTGCCACAAATTACATTTTGGGAACCACATCCCCCATAAGAGGGGATGGAATACCACCACCCAGGTGGCCACAATAAACAATTCTGTCCCTTTGCACCTTTGAAGCATGCAGAGATGAGAGGCTGGCCTGGCCCCATTCCTGTTAGGATGTGCCCACACTGGACCCACGTGGGAAGCATACTGGGGGGCAGCAGTTCAGGTGGAGATCTCTGCCTGGTCCCTACTGACAGCCTGGAGTGACATGCATGCAACTCCCACAGCCACTCTCCCCATCCACACATCCAGCTGGTGCCAGGTCTGTGCTCAATGATGGCACCAGACTCATGATGCAGGGTCAGAGATCTGACAGCACATGGGACGGGGGACCTTGGCCAGATCCTTCTAGCTCTGCTTACTGCAGTGGGGCCCATTCTGCACTCTCCGCACCCCATACCTGTGGCACTGGCCGCGTTACTCAGTGTCACGTTGCCAGCCACTGCCTCGATGAATATTTCCACATTGCTTCCTTCAGCGTGAGCCCCTTCCCCAGGCATCGATGCCTCTGCCAGCAGCAAGTCCTGGCTGGAAGCCAGCGGGGGTGTCCCAGCCACACCGGGGCTTCCCACGGTTCCCACCTCTCCCGGTGTGGGCAGGAGCAGCTCCGAGCACAGGGTTTCCATCTCCCTGCTGGCACCCTCTGATAGAGTCACTGCTGTGCTCATTGCCACCAGGCACTGTCTTGGCGCGGGGCTGGATGACCTGTCAATCTGAAACAGAAGAAAGCAGTTTAAATAAGGAACATCCCCGGAGCCCAAGAGGACTGTTGAGGAGCAGCCTGTGATGCCAGTCTCGAGGCAGGGTATTTCAATGCTGGCTCCTTTCTGCTGTGCCCCAAGCAGGCCGCTGGCAAGCCCCCTGTCACGGGGCAGACAAGAGTGCAAGGACACCTGGACCTTCTCCCTGAGCCCCACA
>VWZN01017408.1:46934-73015 GCA_013396955.1 Regulus satrapa | reverse complement strand
CCGCCCGCAGACTGTGCCCAGTCTCCAGCCCGCAGGTGCCCTCGGGAGTCCCGCCGGGCCAGGCTCCCTCCATTCCTTCGCCTTTCCCCCCGAGCTGTCCCCGGCACCCCCAGCCCCTCACCCCAGACTGTTGCCCGTCCTCCCGGGCCCCTCACTCCTCACCCCGGGTGCCCGCAGCCTCTCGCCCCTTACCCAGGGCTGCCACCAAGGTGCCCTCAGCCCGGGCTGTCCCCGGCACCCCCAGCCCCTCACCCCAGACTGTTGCCCGTCCTCCCGGGCCCCTCACTCCTCACCCCGGGTGCCCGCAGCCTCTCGCCCCTTACCCAGGGCCGCCACCAAGGTGCCCTCAGGCGGGCTGTCCCCGGCGCGGCGGGTGCCCGTGCGGCGGCTCATCCCGGCGGCGGTGCGGGGCGGGGAGAGCGCCGCCCTTTGTNGCCGGCGCCGGGCCTGGGGGGTCTCTGCTGCGGGGAAGGCCGGTGTGGATCCAAGTCTTTCGCGGGGGAGGGTGGGGCTCCCTGCCCACGGGACGCTGTGCCCCGGTAAGGAGGTCACGCCGCATGCTAGTGGAGGTGGGAGTCTGAGAGAGCTGAGCGTCTCTGTGTCCGCTGGGGAAGGCTCCCCCTCGTTCCCAGCACATGACGGACCTGCTGAGGGCGGTGGAGGAGCTTCAGGCTCCCTGAGCATGCGGCTGTAACCTAGACATGGAGGTGCGCCTTCTCCCACCGTCGTGTGCCCGTTCTCAGCAGCAAAGACCCGGCTCCTGGCTCAGCCTGGGGATGTGCTTCAGCTTTTTTTTTCAAGCGATAAACCTTAAATAATTGCAGTGTTCATATTTCTGGCTGTTCAGAGAATAAAACTCTGTAAAACTCTGGCCTTGTTGTCTTGACTGAAGAAGCTAAAGGTGCTCCTGTGCTTCTTCAAGAGCCTCCTGGCCCCCTCCTGCTTGGCTCACCCCGTGGCCTGCGGAGAAGGAGAAGGTTCCTGCAGCCAGCAGGAATAACTGGTAGTAAGCTCAGATGTGGGAAATCCAAAAGTGCCAGGCAGCTCTTCACCTTGAGGCCTGGCCACGATAAAGGGCAGGGAACTGTGGGTGATCTGTTGTGTTCCTTGTTACCATTCAGTCTTTCCTCACAGGTTTGTTGCCAGAGTGCAGAAACAATGCTGTGGAAAGGAGCTGCCTAACCTCTCACAATGCCCCTTTCTGACTTTGTGTTAGCACTGAAGGATAACCCATATTTTGGGGCTGGGTTTGGCCTCGTCGGGGTCGGCACAGTCCTGGCAGCAGCCCGTAAGGGGGCCCAGTTTGGGCTGGTGGCTTTCAGGCGCCACTATATGATCACCTTGGAGGTGCCCAGCAAGGATAAGAGCTACCAATGGCTGCTGAACTGGGTGTCCCACCATGCCAAGCATACGCAGCACCTCAGCGTTGAGACGTCGTACCTGCAGCATGAAAGTGGGCGTGTCAGCACCAAGTTCGACTTTGTCCCCAGCCTCGGGAATCATTTCATCTGGTAAGGGAGGGTAGGAGAAAGCAGTTTGGGGATTGAGCCTCACTTTGGCAAACTGGGGTGTCTGTCAAGGTAGTGGAGAGGATCCTGCCTACTCTCTGGGTCTGGGTTAGGGCAGGAGTTGAAGAATAGCAAGAGCAGCCTGTTCTCAGCAGTGTGAAATGATTTCCTGACGTGCGATGAGTGTTCCTGAGGCATGACCCAGGCGAGGCGCAGCTGAGCAGTGCTGGATCCCTGTACACCCTCCTGTCTCCCTGCCCCAGGTACCGCAGGAAGTGGATTCGCGTCGAGCGCAGCCGGGAGACGCAGATGCTTGACCTGAACACAGGCACCCCCTGGGAGTCTGTCACCTTCACTGCACTGGGCACTGACCGGGAGATCTTCTTCAATATCCTCCAGGAAGGTCTGTAGGGGAAACGTGTGGGGTCCTGCTGGGAACACCCTACTCCCTGGAGACGCCCGGGGCTTCCCAGGAGATCCTCTTCCCTGGCAGCTGTCCCCCCTGCCTCTCTCTGCAGCCCGGGACCTGGCGCTGCAGCAGCAGGAGGGGAGGACGATCATGTACACGGCTGTGGGAGCAGAGTGGCGTCAGTTTGGCTTCCCCCGCCGCCGCCGGCCCCTCAGCTCCGTGGTGCTGGAGGAGGGGGTGTCAGAGAGGCTGGTTCGGGACGTGAAGGAGTTCATCAACAACCCCAAGTGGTACAGTGAAAGAGGCAAGGCTCTGGTGTGGCGTGCTCTGTACAGTGTAGGGTGGGGCAGGATGCTCATGGTCCTCTCTGGAATTGGCTGTGGAGAGATTTTTCCCTGCTGCTTACCTTCCCCGGGTGTATCCTCTTTGTTTGCTCAGCACCATAGCTTGGAGGGAGGGAGCACAGAGCAATCCATGTGGTTATCCTAAATGAACACTGTCTTCTTAGGGATCCCCTACCGAAGAGGCTACCTGCTTTATGGTCCTCCTGGATGTGGGAAAAGCAGCTTCATGTGAGTGTTGTCAACTCCCTGCTCTGGGCTACAGCAGTCTTGGATGGGAGGGTGTGGATGAGTTTGGTTTTGGAATACAGGAGTGGGCTGTGCCTTATGTGTGTAAGCATTTGCATTGCTGGCACCGTGACAGGTCAGGGTGACAAGCCCTCTGTGCCCTTGCTTTGCACAGTGCTGCATAGTATGGGTGGGCTGAACAGGGGCTTCTGCCTGCCCATCAGATCCGATCCTTGCTGGGAAAGGACATCTCTGCCCTCTCCCTTACTGCTAGGGGGAGAAATCTGATTTTTCCTTGACAGTGGGCTTTCCCACTGTGATTCACCCTTGTGGTTTGTGTCCTTTCTAGCACAGCCCTAGCCGGGGAACTGGAGTACAGTATCTGCCTGCTGAGCCTCAGTGACCACAGCCTCTCTGATGACCGGCTCAATCACCTCCTGAGTGTAGCACCACAGCAGAGCATCATCCTGCTGGAGGATGTGGACGCCGCCTTTGTCAGCCGGGACCTTGCTGCCGAGAGTGAGCACTGCCCCTGTTCCTGGGCCAGCTGCAGGAGGGAGGTTCCATGGCTCTACTGGGAAAACGTTTGGACTCTGGGCTGCTCAACTGCACCAGCAGAGACCGGGAGTGGGGGAATCTCTCAGATGTCAGGGCCCAAACTGGAACTTGTCCAGTTTTGGCTAGGCTGTAAAAGGGCATTTGGATCCTTTTTCCTCAGCAAAAGTCCTTCTCCTGCCCAGCTACTTTCAGGATGAGGGAGAAAGTGGGTTTCCTTCTCATACTATGTGTTCCCATGGGTATGTATGGGCAGGGGAGGTGAATGTCCAAGCAAGGAATGAGTGGGGAATTTGGCACAAGCCTCAGGTGATAGGAAGGTGGCCTGCAAGCCTGTGCAGGGTCAGTGGCCAATGACTACAATCTCAGACACCTCTGTTGCCAGACCCGGCTGTGTACCAAGGCATGGGGCGCCTGACCTTCAGTGGTCTCCTCAATGCGCTGGACGGCGTGGCCTCCACAGAAGCCAGGATTGTCTTCATGACCACCAACTACGTGGACAGGTCAGAACTGCCCCTGGGAGGGAGGAGGGTGGGTAGTACAGGAAAACCTTGCTTCCTTTTGCTGGGCTTTATTTATTGAATCCTCCAGCATGAAGACTGGGGGTTTAGATTTTTCCACATCCTCTCCTGGGATGCAAATCCTTTGATTGCTGATCAGGATCCATTTTGCTGGAGCATCAGATGCCTACTTGCTGTTCAGAACATGGTTGTGTCCTTCAGGAGTGGTACCACCTTCCTACCCATGGGGAGCTGCAAGTTTTGGGGTTGTGTCCATGCTGTGAGTGAAGTGCTGGCCCCATGTGCAGCCCCTTGGGTTGGTGGGATACAGCCTGGACTCACCGTGCCTGGACAGCTGCTGTGCTGTGGCAGGCTTGGTTCACTCCAGATTGAGCTGGCCTAGGGGCTTGTTCAGAGGTTGCTCATGGGATAGAGATGGGCAGAGCTGTTTCTCAGGACATTCATGTCCTATTTTGAAATCAGTCCCCCCACAGCTTTCTATCTTTTTGGGTTGATTTCTCCCCTCAATCTCCCCAGGTATGAACTTGTTTCCCCCCCCCTTTACCATCTCACAGTGCATGGCACTTTGCAGAAGGGAAAAGGGACAGGGACTGTGCAAATGTGGATAGAGGCTTCCTGCAAGACCTATCCTGAACAGATGCTTCCATCAGGTCTTCCAGCCCCACCCTCTGTCTCTTGGCAGGCTGGACCCAGCCCTGGTGCGTCCCGGCCGCGTGGATCTGAAGCAGTACGTGGGCCACTGCTCCCGCTGGCAGCTTGCCTGCATGTTCCAGCGCTTCTACCCCGAGCAGCCCGCGGCTGCAGCCCAGCGCTTCGCGGAGCAGGCGCTGGCGGTCTCCAAGGAGATCAGCGCTGCCCAGGTGCAAGGCCACTTCATGCTTTACAAGACAGACCCTGAAGGAGCCACTTCAAACATAAGCTCCATCCTGCTGTGACCACGGGACAGCTTTCCCTTGTGACACTTAAGAGGACTGGGACAAAGATTTGACCATCCTGGGGATGCCATGAAGCTGCCCACCTGCACAGGCCAGGTCTCTGTTCACCTCTACCTCTCCTATGCCTTGGTTTGGGAGAGTCAGAGCTGCCAGCCTCACAGCAAGGGAGGAAATCTGGCTCTTGCTGCTCCCCAGACTTGGGTGCTACTGCACCAGCCCTGCTGACCAGTGTGTGCCTCATGTTGGGATTGCTGTAAGCTACCAAGGCTCCTGGTGTGAATCCTTGTGGGTCAGCCCAGAGATGCCCCAGAAGGGCATTTCCTTTGGGCAGGACATTGGGGTTCTACACTCTAAAATCATCTGGTTTTTTTTAAAGACAGCGGTCTCACTGGTTTGTGAATATCCTCTGAGAAGTGCACAACACAGCTTTTGTCTCTCTGATCCATTTTCCTGTTAGTTTGCCCTCTATCCAGCTGCTGGTCCAGAGCCTTCCTGACCTGGGCCTGGCAAGGCCAGTACTTCAAATCCAGAGTGTTTCTGGAAAAAAGCTTCTAAGAGACAACTCATTGTCCCTCTGGCTCCAGGCTGGCAGCACTGGTCATGCTGAGTTATGATGCCAAACCACATATCTGCTTGGATATTGTTCCTAGATGGGCATGACTCCACCAGAGATGTGGGGCCCTGGAACTGTATGAGGGCAGATGAGAGTTCTGGGCAAATTACAGCCTGTCTTCTCAAGAGCTTTCCCCTTCCAGTCCCTCTTTCAGAATCCTGAAGATCAGTTTCCCCAGAGCCAGTCATATGTTAACGTGGTCAGTTTTGGGGGTTGCACCACCTTGCTTGGGCTGGGGGAGTGGATTCCAAGCCAAACCCAAATTGTTGGTTGCTGCTTACCACTCCTCTTGGCTCTGCCCTGTGGGGCCAAGGGTATAGCCAAAAGCTTATGGCAATACACAGGGGCGTAGTCCAATGGCCCCTGGCACCTGGCTGGATTGTGGTGCCAACTGGCACTGCTTTAATGCAACCCCAGACTTGGAGAAATGTTTCTGTAAGTGAAGGAGCAGCATGCTGCTCATTGGCATCTCATACCGTGTGTTTGGCCATCCAGCAGAGGCTGGCTGCTCAGACCCAGCCTCTTCCATCAAAGCTGGGGGTCAAAACCGGCCAGTGAGTGACTGGCAAATGTCCCACAGCTGTCTGGGAGAATGGGGAGTGTTTGTGGGGAGCCAGAGTGATCCGATGCCACCACACGCAACATCTCTTGCTGCTTGCTTTTAATAGTGTTAATGCTACAGATGCTGCCAGTGCCCTTCTGCCCAGCCTGAGGGCTTTTGCCAGATGAGCCTCACAACAGCCTTGTGAGGTAGGTGAGTGACACAGATGGACACCAAGCAAGGGACCCAGGTCAGCGTGCAGGCTCTCTTCCTCCCCTCTGACCTGGAGGTTTGGTTTGTTTATCCCAAATTCATTTCCACATAGTGTTGCAAAATGTCCTCTGCTCCAGGCTGACAGCAGTGAGTTGGAGAGGGCCCTTCCTAAAGCACTATTCCCAGGGAAAAATCCCTTCCCACTAACACATCTGGCATTTGACTGAAGTAATCCAAGTCCTCACTCTGATTTCCATGGCTGAATTCCGATGCTCCAAACATGGCACAGCAATTTTCGTGCTGAGAGTAATCCAGCCTCAGCAGAGGAGCCCAGGGAGCTTCAGCTGCTGTGAGGGGCAGAGATCTTCCATGTTTCTTTCAGGACACAATCAAATGCCTTTCTTGGAGCACAGCAGTTTCACCAGTGAAGGCAGGAGGCAGCAGAACAAGCACCAATGTCAGGTAAAGTTTTTGCTTTTCACTCAGGTGTGGGCAGGCCGCTCCCCCAGAAACCAGCTGAGCGAGGACAGGGGGAGCACTGAAGAAAAATTAGGGCTCTCTTCAGGGCATGAGTGCTCAGCCCTCATCTGCAGGAGAGCACAACATCTGTCTTTCAGATCACCCAGCCCAGGACAGGTAGCGTAGGCTCAGGCCGAGGAGGGAGAAAAGAAAATAATTTAGAGCATTTGTGTTGAAAATAGAACCAGTGTTGGGAATTTAAGCACAGAAGGTTCTTGGGCAGCAGGTTAAACCAACCCCTTCAGGTCAAGACCAGGCATGGAGTAAGCAGGGCAGCAGATGAGGAGTTCTCAGTCAAGAAAAGGGTTACTTTCATGTAAAGTGCGACTTTCACGTGCCAAAGCTCAGCCAGACAGATGTGTGCACTGGCAAATGCCCTCCTGGCACACACAGCCATTGGTTTCCTGGGCATCTCACAGGAAGTTTTGGCAAGTCCATTGTAGCACTACTATTTTTGCACTTAGCAGAAGGAGGAAGACGATAACAACCCATGCGTGGGCACAAGAGGTGGGGGACAAGGCACAAACAAGTGTGAAGGAATCAGTATTATCCAGTTGAGGCAGAGAGCTTACACCAAGCCAGGCAAAGCAGGGAGCCCTTGTGCCACCCAGGAGTGCCAGGGGAAGGTCTCTGCCTCAGCCCTGGTTGTAGGGAACAGGGAAGAAATTGAGAAATACCAGGGATCAACACCTTTGCTCCAAAAAGCAACAAGGAGGAGCAAGAGGGCAGAGGAAACAAAGGGAGCAGGCTCTGGAAAAGATCCACAAATTAATTTGATTGCCCCACTTCAAAGACTTGGGATCACTCTTCATAGGAGCAGCAGCAGATGTAACTGCACCAAGTTTAAACAGCAAATCCTCGTTTAAGCAATAGCAGCTTGAAGATTACAGGAGGGTAGCAGTATCCAAAATACCGGGGCATGTCTTCACTTCCAGCTTGTCAGAAGTACCAAGATACAGCCTGGCCCTGGGAGGGGATTCTGACATATATGGGTTACAAATCAGAATACTTCTTCCAAGGTTCTCCCATCAGCTTCAGCCTGCACAAGACAAGGCAGGAGCTCCAGCTAAATATGGGCTTCCTGGAAAAGCAGGAGCCAAGGTGAAGCCTTAGCCACCAGACAGCTGTGGCCTGCCAATATGCTGACTTAAGCTTAACTTGGATCTCTTGGCTGGGACTGAATGTCCTGTGTGATAAGGACTTGCCTGGCCAATCCCAGCAGTTGAGAAGGTGCTCTGAGGAGGAGTGGGGGACAGAGCAAGAGGAGCTGAGCTCCCAAGAGACTGCCCACGGCACCACCACAGCTCCACTGGCTTCCAGGGAAGGTTTTGCCACACTTTGGCTCTGCCGCACCACCATGATGGGCTCAGTCCCTTTGCTCTGTAGGTGTGCACATTTCTTGGCATTTCACCTTACAGGGACAATGGCTGTGGGTCCTCTGTCTTCTGGGTCATCTGAGACCAAGGCTGATATGATCTGTCAAAATGCCACTTCTCCAATGCTTGTAAAAGCCAGCTGCTCATGCCAGGATGCTTTACACTGCACATACACCGGTGACACTTCCTGTTCCAAGCTGTCCCATGTGCCATCTGCGTCCTCCCTTCCAGGGGATACAGTATCTGCTTGCTACTGCTTCATCAGAGCCTTCATTGTTCTCCCCAGAAACAGCCCTTTTTTCCTCCAGCCCAGCCCCTCATCATTCCTGCTAGGAGCCACTCTCCTTTTCAAGATGGGCTTCTCGATGTCCACTGGGCCTGATCACCCCTCGCCCTCTTGGTGTTCTGGGGTAGGAACCACGCTCCTGAGCCCTGGACCTCTCCCACCTTCCACAATCCCAGGGTCTATGGTGGCCCTGCCAGTTGGGGGCAGCTTTGTGGTCACTGCGGCTGAACATCAGGTTCTCCTTTTTCCTGCCCCGGGCCTCAGTCCCTTCCTCTGTGCTCCATTTCTCCACGTCATGGTGCTCCTCTTTCAAGTCCACAGTTTCTGTTGCTGGTGAGGGGTCTTCATGGCACAACTCCTTTCTCTCAGCCAAGGGAGCAGCCCTGCTTCTACTGTGAGGCTTTGAAAACTCCTGGCTGTGCCGTCCAGCAGGTCTACGCTCTGATCTCTGGTTGAAGACCCTGGGCCCCCTGGAGCCATGGAGTGGATGACAGGCTTCCTCTCCTGGCTCCTGGGGGCCACTGCACAGCTGCCTGCCCCGGCCTCTGGAGCCTGGCCTCTCTCCTCTGTGCCTCTCCCTCTTGCTCAGTTGCTCTCTGGGCACAGCAGCCCTCTCAGGCTGCCCGGGTTCCACCCTGGCCTCTGATGCCCCAGCTGGCTCGGGTGCCGAGGCTTGGCTGGGTGGCTGGGGCACATCCGCAGCGCGGGCACTCACCGACGGCTCCGAGGCAGTGGCTGCTTGGCCTGCATCCACAGCAGCTGGAGGCTGAAAGAAAGAAAGAAAGAAGCCACCGGTTAAGAAAAGGACGGGAGTGTCCCACAGCAGATGACGGTGCTTGGTCCTGCAGCCCCCTGAGTAGCCCTCTGCCCCCAGTGCCGTACCTCCTGGAGGCTGATGAAGTATCGGTTCCTCTCTGCCTCGGGGTCGATGATTCCCCCTTTCTCTTGCTGTCTCTTGAAAATCAGGCGCAGTTCTTCCTGGTGCTGCAGCACTTTGGCGTCTGGCTTGTATGGCTCCTGAGCAGAAAGCAAGGCAGGGTAAGGGCTCTCTCAACACCTAGTACAGACAGGCAGTGGCAGGGCTGACAGCTACTCCCCAAACACTTCTTTGCATAGTGTCTGCTTCCTTCTGCCACACTGACCAGGCCTACAGATGCATGGGAAATCCCTGGACAGAAGCTGAGCATCTCAGTGCAGACCCACTGTTTCTGCAGTGACTGCCTTGGGCCATCCTGCTGTGGGGCAGGATGCAGAGCAGGTACCATCAGCTCACTCTCCTGACCTCATTGTATCCCAGGGAGTGCAGGGATGTTCCCCACGGCAGAATCACCTCTCCCTCAGCACATCTGCTCAGCTCAGGGCTAAACAACTGAATCCACTCCCTGTGAGCTGCCCTTTGGATGGGACATCTAGGAGGACCTGAGGGAGAGTGTGCATGCATTCATCCCTTGCAATGTCCCAGGTGAAACTGCCCAGTGAGAAGGCACAGCTGGGCAGATGAGCCCTCATCTCTTACCAGAGGGTGCTGCGGGGGTGGCGCCGCCTTCAGAGCACAGAGGTCGTAGACCAGGGTCTCCCGGCAGACAGGGCACTGCACACCAACCTCCTGTGGGGAAGCAAGACATGCTAGCAAACCCTGTCTGTGATCCAGCTCATGCACTGCCCCATAACCCCACCCTGGGAATGAAACGGGGTGGTCATCTTCACTCTTCTGCCAAGATAAGGAAGCCCAGAGGGGCTCCAGCAGCATGAAAGCAGCCTGGGGTCTCAACAACTGCTATGGAAGGTGTCTTCACATGAAGCATGCTGGGATTTGTACTCCAGCAAATGACTGCTTTACAAAGCACCCCTGTCACATATGGCTTCAGCCCTCAGCCTAGGATCTAATTTTTTCTGCTCCAAGGTGGAGTGTATCATCTAGGCAGCACCTCTTTGAAAGGGTTTGTAAGAAGAAGCCTTTGGTTTGCTCCATGCTCAGCTGTGCTGTTTGCTCTGCAGCTGACAACTGTTCCAACACTTGCTAGGCAGATTTTACCACCCCAAAACACAGATGATTGTGTTTATCTTGTTGCAACTCCCCACAGTTCAAGAATTAGGACTAGGGAAGGCGCTCTCTTTTCTAAGTTCTGTGGCTCCAGAAGTCTAAAAATGCAACTCCCTTACTCCCTCACACAGTAGGCACTGACTCAGAGATCCAATAAATCATCATCTTGTTTGGTTGGAAAGGGCCCTTGCAGATAGCTTAGTCTAGTCCCTGCTGATTCTCAGCACAGGCTCTATGTCCCAAAAAGGGTGGTACCAGTGTTACCAGGGTCTGCGCAGGGGGCCAAGGAAGGAGGCACAGTACCTGTTTGGGGGATGGTGCATGGTGCTGCTCTCTCTCCTCCTGCTGCATGAGGATCTCCTCCTCCATGTGCTGGGCATAGCGGGCCAGACAGTGGGAGTGGAAGTAGTGGTAGCACTGAGTCTTTGTGAAGGCTTCTTTCTCCTGTCAAGAGAAAAGGGAATCTTTGAAGGATTTCTAAGCAAAGAGTTGTGTAACCACCCAGCTGAGCTGGGTTTTCCCTTCCATGTCAGTGGTATCCATGGGGAACTAGTGCTAGTACTGGCAGAACCACCCAATATCTTCTGTTGGACTGCATCTCCACTCCTTAGCAATTACTGGGAAGCTGCTTCTTGTTTCAAGTGTTAGATTGCAAAGATTTTATGACTGATTTCTCCGCACGTGTTCCTGTGTAGTCAGCAATCTTCCCACCATGTTCTCCTTCCTAGGCAGGTGCTGATCTTTCTTGCGACCCCAGTTAAGGCCTGCTCCCCTGCCCCACAGACCTCAGCACCACCTGCATGGATCTGTTATAGTCTCTCCTGACCACCTGTGTGCTGAACTCCAGGTGAGGTGTAGCCAACACAGGGAAGCTGAAATGCACCATCAACTAGCCCCAGAGCCTATGCTTCTCTAGAGATGCTCCTGCATCTCTCACTGCTCCATTTTTTGTAGATTACATAGAGGTTGATGATGAGAGCAGCATGAATTGCACTAGGAAGGACCCCGTGCAGAATGGGAGGCAGGGGGCTGCCGGGGTGGATCTTGGTCCCAGGCTGATATCCCAGTGTCAGACTTCTGGTTCTCTTGCCTCACTTCCCAGTCAGCTTGCAGGGTCAGGAGACACATGCCTACCTGGAATCCATAGAGGCAGATTACACACTGTCCTTGAGGAATATTGTTGTCAGTGAGGATCTCCTTTCCCTTCTGTGAAAACATTAAAGCAAATGTTTTACTCCCTGGCCTGCCCATGGGCTCAGGGATATCCCACCCCTTGGGCAGTCAGGGATCAATGTCTTTGGCTGGTCACACCCAATCTCCTCACTCTCACCTCGATCAGTTCATAGAGCACCTCTGTCCCCAGCCTGGCTTCAGCAACACTTCTGAGGGTCTGGGAAATCCTACAGCAAAGCAGCAGAAATCCTTAACACAAATTTAGCTACACTTTTTCACTGTGCCACGTACCTGCCATCCTGCCATGATGACAAGAGGAAGAAAGAGAACACTGGCCTTCAGGCTTTGCTTGGAGCACAGGAGGGCACACATTCACACACATATTCCCATGCTGTCCTGGCTCCCCCCAAGCCAGTGCACAGGAAGCCTTTGTCAAGACAGGACTTGCAGGAGCAGGTTTACTGATGGCCTCAGCTTGAGCTCACCCAGCACCCTTGGGTTTTGGTGAATCCCAGGCTTTGTTTATCTGAGGGCAGCCCCTGAGCAGGTCTGCTGGGAGACACGTCCTCTCGCACTGCTGGCAGGCACCAAGGTCTCTGCACACATTCCACTGCTCCAAGGACTGAAGCACAAAGGCAACTACCGGCTGCCCAAGGACTTGGATCAGTCCCACCCCCGTCAGGGCAGGGCCAACAACTTTCAAGGCCCTGGGAATTCAAGTAGCATTGCAGGGAGACCTCAGGGGAACAACCACAGGGTGGACCCCTCTGTGTCAAATTCAGCACCAGTGGCTCCTGAGAGATTTAGGAAAAAGTGATTGAGGGACGTGCTATATCTGTCTGCTAACCAGATATGGGAAGTTGCACAAATTAGAGAAGGCTTGTCCATCAGTTCTGCCTCCCGGATCTCTGGAAGAAAGGATCACCACTCCCCACCCTCCTGGCACTCACTTTTGAATTTGCTCATCTGACAGCCCCCGTGGATTCCTGATGGAGAGCTCCGGAGCTTTGTCAGGATACTAGGATAAAAAAAAGAAACACGCAAAGCACAACAGGGAAGGTGGAGAGGCCCGAGGCTGGAGGTGCAGGGGCGCGGGCAGCCTACCTGAGGGGGCACGGAGAGCACCAGGGTGAAGCGGACGTACTGGGACTCCTGGTCCTGGGCCGTGGCAGGGTGCAGGGTGATGCTGATCTCCCAGGGCTCCCACCTGGAGAAGGGGCAGGTCGGGGTGAGGAAGGCGGCGCGGGGCCGGGCCGGGGATGGGGAACGCGGGACGTACCTGCCCTGGCCCCGCGCCACCTGCAGCTCCTCCAGGTAGATGGACTCCAGCACCTCCACCTCCGGCGGCAGCGCCCTGCGGGAACCCACCAGGCGAGGGTCAGACGGCCCGGCGGGCTGAGGCTTCGGGGCAGCAGGGGTGCGGGGAGGGTGCGGAGACCGGGGAAGGTACGGGGNGGCTCGCCCCGCCCTGGAGCCGGTGGGCACCAGCAAAGCCTGCGGAGGGAGGGGTGGGGGAGAGGGGACGGCGCTGGCCCGGGGGAACGGGCGGCGGGTGTAGCCCCGCCGGAGGGCAAACGCTGCTCCTCACCGGCCTTTTGCCTCGGCAGCTCCGCGGCCCCGTCGCGAAGGATGGAGAGCTACCACATCCTGGAGATGATCGGCGAAGGGTCCTTTGGGCGCGTGTACAAGGGGCGGCGGAAGCACAGCGCCCAGGTGAGGGGAGAGGGTTGGGGCTCTGCTCAGTGTGGCCGGGGCTGATTGCTGGTGCCTCTTGGGCTCCGAGGCTCTGCCAGGATTTTGGGGCTCGGCATTCGTTCGGCTTTCTGCTGACGTTCCTGACCGGCTCCGGCTGGCACTAAGTTATCTGGATTCAAGGCACATCAGGAGCGACCTCAAAGCAGGCCCAGCACTAAATTTAGATCCTCTGAAACTCCCAAAACACCCCACAGCTGGTGCCTGATTATTACTAGGATGAATGTGTTTTCCTCCTATCAAGTTGAAACTCCCTCTGTTTCAAGCTGTAATCCCCGTGTAGTCCTCTCACGTGCTTCAGACCATCGTGGGTCTCTCTGCTGTACCCATTCCAGCCTATTGATGTATTTCTGGACCAAAATCCTGGCCACAATATTCCCAACATGGTGCACAAGATTAGAAATAAAGGTCAGTAATCACTTTGCTGCAGTTCCTGCCTGTTGATCCGGCCCAGGGTGCTGCTAGAGTTCCCCATTTCCAGGGCACACTGCTGGCATGTTAGGCCTGCTGTTCACCAGCATCTCGAGGTCCTGTCCCATGTTTCTGAAGTCCTGGTTTTATCTGTGTCAACTGATTACATTTCTTTGCTTTAAANGCGGGGCCGGAGCGGAGCGGGGCTCGTCCCGCAAAGGGACCGCTGCCCACGGGGTTCGTCCAGCAGAGGGACCGCTGCCCCCGGGGCTCGGGGCTCGTCCCGCAGCNAGATGATCGGCGAAGGGTCCTTTGGGCGCGTGTACAAGGGGCGGCGGAAGCACAGCGCCCAGGTGAGGGGAGAGGGTTGGGGCTCTGCTCAGTGTGGCCGGGGCTGATTGCTGGTGCCTCTTGGGCTCCGAGGCTCTGCCAGGATTTTGGGGCTCGGCATTCGTTCGGCTTTCTGCTGACGTTCCTGACCGGCTCCGGCTGGCACTAAGTTATCTGGATTCAAGGCACATCAGGAGCGACCTCAAAGCAGGCCCAGCACTAAATTTAGATCCTCTGAAACTCCCAAAACACCCCACAGCTGGTGCCTGATTATTACTAGGATGAATGTGTTTTCCTCCTATCAAGTTGAAACTCCCTCTGTTTCAAGCTGTAATCCCCGTGTAGTCCTCTCACGTGCTTCAGACCATCGTGGGTCTCTCTGCTGTACCCATTCCAACCTATTGATGTATTTCTGGACCAAAATCCTGGCCACAATATTCCCAACATGGTGCACAAGATTAGAAATAAAGGTCAGTAATCACTTTGCTGCAGTTCCTGCCTGTTGATCCGGCCCAGGGTGCTGCTAGAGTTCCCCATTTCCAGGGCACACTGCTGGCATGTTAGGCCTGCTGTTCACCAGCATCTCGAAGTCCTGTCCCATGTTTCTGAAGTCCTGGTTTTATCTGTGTTCACTGATTACATTTCTTTGCTTTAAATGCCAGTGTGAAAAGAAATGTGAGCACCAGTATTGATGTGCAAGGGAGAGCCCTAGGTCCAAGAGGCCCAATGAACAAATGTCTCATTGTTCTATTGTCTGTGTTCAGCTGGAAAGTGCTGAGCCCTGTTTGGGTTAAAAAGGGCCTTTTCCAGGGTGGGTCTGACCAGGAGCCTGGTCTGATCCCAGCTTTTCCTCCTTTGAAAGGTGGTGGCCTTGAAGTTCATCCCCAAGGTGGGGCGGTCTGAGAAGGAGCTGAAGAACCTGCAGCGGGAAATTGAGATTGTGAGAGACCTCCATCACCCCAACATCATCCAGATGCTTGACAGCTTTGAGACTGCTAAGGAGGTGAAGGGCACTACTCCAGGCATAGGCTTTTGCTTGACTGGGACGGGGAATAAGGGCTGTTCCCTGCTGTTGTAGGGACCTCTTTCTCAGGAGATGCTGGTGACTTCATCCCAGGGTCTAGTTAGTGTTTTTCAGAGCCCTTTAGTATGTGCCATGTGGGGAGCCAACACCTGTGTGGCTGCACTAGGTCATATGCAGAGGTGAAGGAGCTCACCAGGGGCTATGTGATGCAGGAGGAGTGGTTTGAGATCCCAGGATGAGGGTGACTCTTCACTCATCAGTCTCTTCAGAGACCAGCTTTTCACTGATTTAAACTCTCATGGATTGAATATGATGAGAGAATTAAAGACTGTTCTGTGGTACATGGGAACATGAAATAAAGTCATTGGGCAGCAGATTCAAAACAAGCTCAGGGGAGTGGGCTTGGAAAGTACCATTCTGGGCTAGTCCTGTCCTTCCCTCTTCCCTTGTTTCTGCTGGCTCTCTGAGAGAGGGACAGCTACAGCAGCTCTGCCAAGTGCCAGGTCCTTGCTGCAGTGCAGCCATGGGAGCTCTCTTCCTTTCTAAGTCCAGCCCAAGCCGATGGACTTTGCTTGATGACACCCCAACCACCTCCCTCAGATTTCTTACCTTGCTCTGTCCTGGTTCCCAGGGCCTGATCTCACCCTGCTGCTCTTCCCTCCAGGTGGTGGTAGTGACTGACTACGCAGAGGGAGAGCTCTTCCAGATCCTGGAGGATGATGGGAGTTTGCCCGAGGACCAGGTGTCTATCATGGCAGTGGCCATGCAGCGTTTGCTGCAGGCTGGAGAAAACAGGACTTGTGTGCCTGCAGGCAGAGAGTGTCTGCTGTGAGCCAGGAGATGTCAGGAGGGTGAGGGTGCCTCTGGGGCTTTACCTGGCAGAGCTTCTGAAAAGAATGGAGAGGGGGTCAGGTTGGCATTGCGGGACACTGGGGGCCTGCAGAGACCTCAGTTTCTCTGTTCTCTTTACAAGGGCCGCAGCACCAGACTGCTGCCTTGGCTATCGGCCCACTCCAAGGGGCCGGTCCCTGCCCCAAACAGGACAGAGGTAGAGGTAGTGTGGGAGCCAGGCCATAAGGAACCTGGTCCCGGTGGCTGTGCCAGCAGGCGGCACCAGGGGACACAGGGTGAGGCTTCTGCGTCTCCGGCAGGTCCAGGCCATAGCTGCCCAACTCATCTCTGCTCTCTACTACCTGCACTCCCACCGCATCCTGCACCGCGACATGAAACCCCAGAACATCCTGCTGGGCAAAGATGGTGTTGTCAAGCTCTGTGACTTTGGGTGAGTGCTGGGGGCCAGCTTGAGGGACACGCTTGGCCTTGGAGCAGCCAAGGGGTTTCCTGGATGCTGTAGAGGGGGAGTGCAGAAGGGGGCCTGGATTCTGTGCATATTTAGAGGTTAAACAGAGAGGGGAGATTTTGTCCTCCAGAGGGAAGAACTATTGGTAAACTCGTAGGGAACTCCCTGGCAACTCAACAGACGTTTCAGCCCGAACTTGTGATCTGTGCTTTGCTCTGAGCAGGTTTGCCCGTGCCATGAGCATCCACACCATGGTGCTGACGTCCATCAAGGGCACCCCGCTGTATATGTCCCCTGAGTTGGTGGAAGAACGGCCGTATGACCACACAGCAGACCTGTGGTCTGTGGGCTGCATCCTCTATGAGCTGTTTGTGGGCACTCCTCCCTTCTACACCAACAGCATCTTCCAGCTTGTCAGCCTCATCATCAAGGACCCTGTCAAATGGCCCATGACCATGAGCCCAGTGTTCAAGGTAAAGGTCGAGTCCCTTGTCTGCAGGGTGAGATCTGTTAATTCAGTTTTGGCCTCACCTGCTGCCCTAGTGGGTCACTCTTAGCTTTTATATCCCCTAACAGGGACTTAGAACACAGAAAATCAATGAGAGCTGGACCTCTGGAAGGGGAATCCTTATCATTGTTACCAAATGTCTGCTCTCCATAAGCTGGGAAACTGGTCCAACAGCAGAGGAGTGATTTACTGGGCTGTAAAGGGAAATGTCTTCCCATCTGCCCTGAGCACTAGAGCAACTCCTTTCCCAGAGCTAGGCAGGAAAGGCAGGTCCCCTGGGTGGGTGCCCTCAGTGGGGGGACTGGTGGGTACGCTATGCTCACTGGTGGGTGCTGAATGTGTCAGTGATCCTGCTGCTCTGCAGAGCTTCCTTCAGGGATTACTAATGAAGGACCCCCACCAGCGCCTGTCATGGCCAGAGCTGCTTTCTCACCCCTTCATTGCTGGACGGGTTACTGGTGAGTGCTTCTTTTCCAAAACTGTCCAGGTCTGTTTCCTTCTACTACTCTATGGAGACTGGGAAGACCTCAGTGCCCTGCTATTTTTACTATCCTGGTCTATGCCTTTTTCCTGTCAGCTTTTTCCAAGCACTGACTCCTAGCTCCTGCTCCTGGTCTTGATCTGGGTCCCTTCGGATTCCCCTGAGATCTCAGGAGAGATCACTCGCTCTGTGTCCCGAGGGAGAGCTGCTACTTAAGTTTTCTTCTTGCCTCGCCAGTGATTGATGACACAAAAGAGCATGGGATTTCAAATCCCTTCACCACCAAGTTGTCCCCAGAGCTGCAGGCCCTGAAGGAGCAGCAAGTCCATTCCATGGCCCCCAGGAGCAGTCAGTCCAGGATCCTGAGAAAGGCCCAGCAGAAGATGGTTGAAGAGACACAGAAAAAGGTGGAGAAAAATGTGGGGTTCCCCTGGCTGTGTCTCACAGTCAAGGCAAAGGAGGGGGCTCTGAAGTGGGCCCTGGGGGGAAACACACTACTACATGGGTCAGGCTGGGGTGTCAGCAGCACACAAGGCAGGATACAAGGCAGGGTGTGGGGTGGAATCTAGGGGACTCGTCTGACTGAATAACCCTGCCCTGACCAAACTTCTCCGCCATCACCAGGGGCAACTGAAGGCAGGTGATACATCTGTGAAGGATCCTGTCAACGGTCATCCCATGCATGGACCCAGAGCAGCATCACAGAAGGCAGCCCCTGAGGAGAGCGAGCCATCAGCTGCCTCCAATGAGAAGAATCCGCGTCTCCTGCAAGGAAGGAGCAACACAGCAGAGTGGGAGTTTGAGGAGTCTCCTCCCAGCCCAGGGTGAGGGAGGCAGAGGCTGGGGCAGGATGAAGAGGGAAAGGAAAGGATTTTCCCTGACTGTACTGTTTCCTTGGCCAGGCAATACAACCTCTCTCGAGACTATGAGTGGGAGTTTCCTGGAGCAGGTTCCTCTCCACAGCCTGGTGCTGGCAGGGCAGAACCCTGGGGCAGGAACAGCACTGAGGCCGTGGACCTGGAGAGTGAGGTAAGATGAGTAAGGACAGCAGGACCCAGTTGCCAGGGGCTGGTACAGTGACCCTGGGACTGGCAGGGTCTGTGGTGCTAGTACCCTCTCCTCCGTGGCTAGGAGCTGGAGAGCGATGAGGAGTGGCAGCACCTGATTGAGGATACAGAGCCCTCAGCCATGCAGCTGAGTGTGCCTCTGAGCCTTCTGAGGGACCCAGCCTTCCAGCACCGTGTCCAGGACCGCCTGGCAGACTCTGCTGAGCAGGTAAGTGGTGGCTAGTTCAGGCAACTAAGACTGGGGACTTGGATGCTGCCTTCTTCATCAGGATTAGGTTGGAAACATATGGAGAGTCCTCAGTCCAGCCAGCAAAAAGATCCTCTGCTTCTCCAGGAGTTGGAGCTGTCTTGAACACTTGATTTGCCATCTGATCCTCTGCTGTCTCCTGCCTGAATGCGTTGAAGGACTGCTCCATGGCTGGTGGAGACACCAAAAATGCTGCTCATTATGAACTCTTCTGACTTCTCTGTGTCCAGGTGCTGGAAGGGATGCTAGAGGGAGCCTCCCATCTTCGTTCTGTGCTTCGTGTTATGGGCAACCTCCTGTCGACCCAGTGTGATGCTGAGCTGCTGGACCACTTCTGCCGAGAGCTGAATGTGCCTCTGTCCCTGCTGTGTCTAGCCAAGCAGATCCTGGAAAGTGGTGTCACCAAGCAGGTGGGTGTAGAAGCCCAGAGAAATATGGGCACCTTCCAGCCCTGCAGAGTGCTGGTGCTGAGGAGGCTGGTGTCCTGCTGGATCCGGCTCACAGATTCCTCTTCTAGGCACTCTTGAGAAGGGAGAGGTTCTGGTAGGGGAGGATCCTGTCATAGTGGTGTGGGAATGGCCAGCAGACAATCCCTGTTTGTGCTTTCTTTCTGGATTCTGCAGCAGCCCTGGTGTATCGCTGTACTGACAGACCTCCTCATGGTGACCAAGGTTTATTTCAGCAGTGAATGTAGCCTGGAGGAGAGTGGGCAAAAGGACAGGTAGGGACCACCTTCTGTTCCCTGAGGTCTTGTGTTTTTGGGGACCTGGCAGTAGGTGGAAGGGTGGTGTTCATACTCTGCAGCTGGAGTTGTCTCTGTGGGGAAGCCTCATGGTCGAAGCGCTTCGTGCCATATTGCTGTGCTAACAGAGGAGCACTTTCCTTGAATGGGACTAATTAAAGGAAAGGCACAGTTGACAATTCTAGTTGTGCTGCCTGCTGACAGCAGCTGACAGTGAGTGTGGGCTGCCTGCTGCATTAGCCAAGGGCATGTGGGCCTGTCCTCACAGCAAGGGGCCACATTTCTCTGCACTCATCTGCCCCTGCTGCCCTCCCCAGGCTGCAGGCCATTCAGGAGAGTGCTGTCTGCTTCCTCACCCTGCTGCCAGAGCTGCTGGCTGTGCCACTCGACAGTGAGATGAGACTCTGCCAGCAAAGTCTCCTGGTAAGGGTGCCCCCATCTCTGTCCTCCACACCCTCTGCCCCCAGAGACAGAAGCTATGGGGTTGTCTGTTGTTAGGGGAACACAACCTGGGGATCCTGCTCCTAACTATGGGGTCTGATGCGTTCTTGTCAGGGCAGGCTGTCTCACCAATTGGGATTTTTGTGGGGAAGGCCATGCACCTTTGCTGGCCTTACCATTCTGGTGTGGCTTTACCAGCTGAGACAATGGCAGGTGCAGTCCCTTGTACACACCCTGGCACAGAAAGTGTCACTTCATCAGACATGCCCCTGGCTCTGCTGCCAAAAGTTCTGCTGCTGAGATTGTGATGGGTGGGCACAGCGGGTTCTCAGCATTGGAGTAGGATTCACATGTGGCTCAGGCAGGAGATGTGTACAGGCTTGCATTTGGTATCTTTTATCCTTTGTTTTCAAGCTGCATATTTTAGCGCCAGAGTCAGCAAGAGCAAAAATAGCTGTTGGGCATGCTCTGCCAGGCTGTGATGGAGGTCACATGCCTCCACGTGGACCCCTCACTTTGGCAGCATGCAGCCAGATGTGGGTCCCATACAGTAACCCGGCTGGAGTGGACATTTGGAGGTCCCTGATGTTCCAGCAAGTTCTTCTCCCATCTCTGCTGTCCTCCCACAGCTTCCTCCTGTGCTGTCCTTCTGTTCCCTCTCAAACTCAGTCTGCAGTGATGGCAACCCCTGTGTCTTCCCCAGTGCTTCACCCAGCTCTGTGAGAGCCTGGACATGACAGACCCCTCTATCTCTGCACACTTCTACACCAGGCTGCAAGAGGAGCATCAGCCCCTGCTGAACAGACTTCTTCAGGGATCCATCTCAGAGCAGCCTGCTTTTCGAGGTAGCAGTGGTAGCAGCTTGCCACATCTTCCTGGGGTTTCTTCTCCTTCTTGCTCTTGGGCTGTCAGAGCACTGACAGCCATTGTAGTGCTGTTGGCGCCAGGAGAGGTGGCTGAAGCTTATCTGTCCAGACTCCTGCTAACTTGGGCTCTCCTCCCTCAATCCCAGATCTCAGCCTCCTCATGTCACAAGCCTGACTTTTTCTCTCTTGCCAGCTGACCCCATCCTGCTGCCCCTCAGTACCTTTAGCGCAATGACTCCCAAGCTCTCGTCCCTGTGCAGGTGCAGCAGTGGAAGGCAAGTCAGCCCATGACCAGAGCCCATGTGTGGCAGACCTCTTCCTGGCTGCACTGGCTGCTGCATGCAGCATCCCCCTGGAGAGGAGCAGCTGTCGGGAAGCCAAGCAGCAGGTCAGAGCAGCTCTCTGTACATGGTGAAGAGGTGTGGTCTCCACAAGGGCAGCGGCCTTTTCCAGGGGGATCTCTTTGTCAATAGTAGAGTGGAGGGCTGGGATCCTCTTGGCTTTATTGGCTGCAGGGTTCATATTTGTGGGCTGCACCTCCCTAGCCTACAGCTGACCTTAGGAATGTGAGGATTCTTGAATCAACTAAGAGGCTCAAACTTAGGATTTGAATGTGGTTGCGCTTACAGTCTGAATGGAGAAAACTCTCAAGTTAGGCCATTGATTTCCCATAACACTCTCAAGGACACTGTTATGGGAAAGCAGAGAGAGCTCTCAAAAACATCCTGCACCTGTTATTGTGAAAGAGATAGCTTATGTTGAGAACGTGAGGTTTACCCTGAAAGCTGTTACCTGTCTTTCACCAGTGATGTGAAGTGTAGTTCGAGACCTGTGCTAGATGTGTGTAAATATTTGGACTTTTCTCAGTAAAGAACTTTTCTTGCCTCCTTCTCCTTAGAGCCAGTTCGTCGTTATTGCAGCATTGCTAGGCTCGAACAGCGACATTTGAACTGTGAGATGGGCTAAGTAAAGCATGGGAATCATGAAGAATTATTTTATTACAGTGATATAAACTGTAGGAAATCTGGAATTGAAGGGGCAGTAAGAGGGAAAACAATTACAGGTTTACATTTGCTTCTTTAACTCTGAGTCAACAAGGAGGGAAGCAGAGGAGGAATCTTACCTTGCTCATCTCAACTCTGGGACTCTGCATCAAAACCTTGCTAGGTCAGGGCATATAGGCATCCCTTAGTAGACACAGGCAAGATGAAGGAAGCAGATGCTTTCTTTCATTAAATTGTTGCTTGCATTAAACTTCTCTAGTCTGTGCAGTGCTTCAGGCTCCCAGAGTGCAAAACAGGCTGATTTCTGCAGGTTGCTTATGCAGTAACTGAAAAGCTTATGGAAGGAGAGAGCCAGCAGCTTGCAAGACTGCTGGGGAGACTGGAGCACCCAGGCTGCTCCTTGAACGTCGTGAAGGTAATGGCCCCATCCTTTTATCTGGCTCTGCCCAGAGGTGCCTGGGCCTTTGCTCTTGGAATTAGGAGCATGGGGAAGAGGGAACTGTGGGCTTAACCCTCAATGATTCCCATCTACCTGATGTCAATTGTTGAATAAATGAGCCCATGGTAGCCACGGGGTGAAATCTGTCTACAGGGGCTGGCAGGCATCTCTCCCCTCTGCCTTGCAGATCCTCTACGCTGGCTGCCATGCCTGCCCGAACCTGTGCCAGCACCTGGGAAGGAGCCAACCACTGTGGGGTTCCCTCATACAGCTCTTGAAGGGGGAGGTAGGACTGACCACAGCCCTGTTGGAGGGGTAAGAGTGTGAGCCAGTAGGATGCATCCCTCCGAGCACTGGTCAGATGAATCTGTGTAGGGGGAGGAGTTTAGGGAAATTTAATCTGAAGAGTGCAGTTCTCCTCTGGGGCCCAGAAACACCTCATTCTCCCTGACTGGTTTCTTTGGTAGGTCCCTGTGGTGGGGGTGACCCAGAAGGCAGCCTGTGAAGCCTCTGTCCACCTGCTGGCCCTGCTCATCACGCAGCTTCAGGCATCCCCTCCCAGGTAAGCACACACTTTCACTCATGGCTGGGAGAGGTACATGCCCTGCCCTATACATCCTCTGTCTTGCACACTGCCCAGAGCTGGGAACCTGCTCCCACTGATCCCTCTGATCCTAACATACCAGCAGAATGCTGGACAGTGTGGGTGCTGGAGATGTGGTGAGAATGGCCCAGTGCAGACAAGGAGATGCTGTGAAGCAGGGCTCTTCCCGAGATGTGTCTCCTTCCCAGCCTTGTGGGTATTCGGGTGCTGCTGTTCTGCATGATGTGAAGCTGTGGAAACATAGTGTTTCTCTCCTGGCCCCTGCATTTCAGGTGTGAGGAGGTGGTTACCCTGGCTGTGGATCTCATCACCCAGTCTCCTGTTGTGTCCCTTGTGGTAAGCCACCTCCCCCCCGGCCAGAGCCACTACTGAGAGCCTTGCAGACCCCTGCATCCTATTTGGGCCTTAATGTTCCTCACTCAGGGTGGGATGAGGCCGAGGGATGAAGGGTAAATAGTGACCGAGCTGATGGGAAAGTCCTAAAGGTGCTGAACTCTGCTTGTCCCACAGGGTGCTGCAGCATTTCTCCTGGCACAGCTCAGTCAACATGGGGTGGCTTTGAAGCTCAAGAGGGAAAAGATCCTACCAGTGATAACAAATGCACTGACAGCACCTGCTGAGGTATGGGGTGGGGACAGAGAAGCTGGGGACCCATGCATACCCGACTGTGGAGGTGTGCAAAGATGAACTCAGTAAGGGTACAAGTGTGATGCTGCTACCTTCAAGCCCAGCACCCAGCTCCAGACTCTCTCCCACTCTCTTACAGCTGCAGCTCCCCCTGCCAATGGGTGCTGGCCTCTATGATGGGTTCTTTTTCCTCCTGCTGAAACTCCTTGAACAGGTACCAGTCTGGCCACTTCCTTTGCCTGGTCCCTGCCAAAAGGTGTGGATGGCAAAAAGGCCTGAATGCAGATTGGTAATGAGGGAATGATGAGGGAGTGAGGGAAACCAGGGAACTGTGCACTTTTGGTTGAGCAGTACAACCCCGTGAAAGTCACCTTAGGTCCCTGCAGAGTAATGGGAGAGTGGTGGAGGGGGTGTGGGTGATCCATGGTCACACTGGAGTGAGGAGGGCAGAGATGCCCTGGGACTGCCACTGTTGAGAGGTGCAGTAGGACCCCTAGCCCATGCCTGGCCTTCACAGGACCCTGGGACTGAGAGAGCCATGTATTAGAACCCTGGGGAACCATGGAAGACCATGAAGGCCTCTGACATCTTCCTTCCTCTCTGCCTCTAGGAGGATGTGGTCTTGGAGCAGAGCTTTTCTTCCTCAGAGCTATGGAGCCTGGTCTGGCATTGTGTTGCTGTGGTGCTTCATGTGGGCACCAACAGGGCAGCGTTGGAGGGAGACCCACGGCCAGCTGCTGGTCACCCCATGGCAGAGCCAGACTGGAATCTCCTCTCCCCTCAAGGTAGGAGCTGTGGGACAGCAGGCCCTGGACCCTGCTTCACATCCTGCCTGCCCTCAAGATTTGCCCATGTCTGTCCCTGTCCACATCTGTTCCCTGAGTGTTTTTTCTTGAGGATTGCAGTGTCTTCTGGGGGGAGAGGGCTGGGCTGGTCTAATTGGCAGCAGCGCAGCTGAGCTGGCTGTGGAAGAACAAAAAAGGCTGTCTATGCTGCAGGGAATGTCCACTCTGGCAGGTGTGACCATCTGGGTGGAGATTTTCCCATTTTGGGCAGGGAATCACAGAATCTACCCTGGAGCAGCCTTGAGGTAGCACAGACAGAAGTGTAGGGACTTTACAGCCTTCTCTAGCTTTGCCCTTTTTCCTGGTGTTTCCCCTGCAGGAACCCTGTTATTCCTTAGCCTGGCACTCAGCGTCTTCACTCGTGAATCCCACCAGTGTCTGCCTCAGCTCACCCAGTGCCATGGTGTCCTCATGATGACACTGAAGACACTGCTGTCCCCTGGCTTCTTGGCATGCCTGGAGCAGATGTGAGTTGTGGCAAGGGCTGAAGTGGGGAGAGCTCAGCTGCTGGATGGGGCATGGACATGAGCACACCAAGGGCTGGGAATTTCCTGACCAGGCACTTGCAGAGCCTCTCCTTAGTGCCTGGCACAGTGCCTGCCCCTTGCCCTGAGGTTTTTCTGATCACCTCTATATTAAGCCCTCTCTCTTTCAAAAATCCAGGCAAGCAGAAAAGGATGGGGACTCTGAGGTTGTCCCAGATGTGGTTATCCAGGTCTGCCAGCTCCTCTCTTTCCCTTTTGCCCTGGATGTGGATAAAGACACCTTAGCACTGTTCATGGAGGCTGTGAGAGATACCCAGATCCCTGCTCAGCTGCTGCAGGTACTCTCTTGGCCCTGTGTTGCTCCTTCCCCTCATACTGTGGTGACCCCTGCCTACATTGCAGTCCCCAATGCGTGGCACCACTTCACGTCACGCTGGCAGTTCCTTCCCCCACAAGGATGTCATTTGGGTGCTGTGCAGCCCTTGGAGAAGCTGGACTGGCTGCTAAGCTTGCGCTGACCTTCTGGCTGCCTTCAGCTGCTGCTTGGCTCGGCTCACACGTGAGTGCAGCGCACTCAGCAGTGCTGTCTGTCCTTTTGCCTTAGGTCTGCGCTCGTCATCTACCCTTCTCGTTCACCCAGCTGCCCATGGGCCTCTTGTGCCAATTTGTGGTGTCTGACACACAGGTCATAGACCAAGTGGTGAGGGAAGCTGCTGCCTCGGAGCACACTGTTGCCTTCTTGAAGTCTGCCTTGTTCTCAGACAATGTTATACTCACAAGTGACCTCCTGTCTCTCTTGACCCACGTGGCCCGGGCCTGTCCAGAGCACCTGCCCTTTCTCCAGAGGATCCTAAGGGACTCAGATATGGCTGACCAGACACTGACCTACCTGGTCAGCCACAAGCAACACCTGATACGGGCCAGAACTTGCAACTTGCTGGGCAACCTGCTCCGTCACAGCTTTTTCCCGGTGCTGCAGAGCCAGCCCGGTTGGCTGGAGAGGCTGCTGGAGTGCCTGTCGGACCCGGAGAGCCGCGTGCGCAGGGCAGCCACCTTTGCAGTGGGCAACGCCGCCTGCCACGCGTCTTTCCCGGCGGGGATCCTGGGCAGGGCCGTGCCCACGCTGAGCCGGCTGCTGAGCGACGCGTGGGCCAAGACCCGCTGCAACGCGGCCCTGGCCCTGAGCAACCTGGGCCAGCGCGGGGCAGAGCTGCGGGACCTGCTCATCCTGAACAGGGTCCCCGACCTCCTGCTGCAGGTGACCTGCCAGGACCCGCGGAAGAGCGTGCGGGAAGGAGCCCTCGAGGCACTGCGAGCCCTCAGCCAGCACCCTTCGATCCAGCAGGTACTGCCCGAGCACCTCGTCCCCTTTGGGGCACCTGATGGAGTTGTGGGGACAAAAGGTCAAGCTGGCGGGTGACTCCTGTCCCTCCCTTGGCTTGCAGGTCCTGCTGTCCCTCAAAGCCACCGAGAGGCTGGCCGCACTGGCCGGCGACAGTTCCCGGTCGCCTTCTTCTACCCGGCACTGCGAGCTGCTCCTCCGCCGCCTCGCAGCTCTCCCCGGCCCCGCGGGGCCCAGCCAGCTGTCGCCGCGTCCCGGCGCCGAGCGGTGACACCCGGGCATCCCGGGACGCTTCCTTTGCCCT
>VWZN01017408.1:19676-46889 GCA_013396955.1 Regulus satrapa | reverse complement strand
CTGTGCAGCGGGGCTTTGTTCCCCGCCTGTCTCCCCGGGTTGCACCTTCAGAGTTCCCTCTTCGGGGCGTAGTGCCCTTGCCCTCCCCGGCCCCTGCGCCCCACAGCCGTGCCCGGGCCCCGAGGAGGCGCCTCGCCCCACCCCGGGCCTCCTCGCGGGGCTCGCCACCGTCTTGCCCTGTGACCCCGCGGGGCCGTGGGGACGGTTCCGGAGCGCTCTGTGGCCACACGTGCTGGGGTTTGGCGGCCTGGGCGGCGCTCCGGGCCCGGACAGAGCATCCTGGTAGCACCTTTGGCTTCAAAGGCTTTCACTCGGAGAAATGAGGCGCAGAACATGCTCCCCGGGCGAGCGACAAGGGAGGAAGGGCTGGCTCCCCAGCCGCCCACGGCCCCACGGAGCCGCTCCAACGGTACTTGAAGTGTTAGGGTGGAGCTGGGATTGACCAGGCCCAGGTGGGGTGCCGGGACACCTTGGTTGTCCATCCTTTCATTGGGGTCTTGGCTTGGCTGCTCTTGTAATAAGGAGCCGTTGAGCCTGAGAGATGAAAGGCAGAGCTGAGTTGAGACAAGCCTGGAGCATTTCCTCAGTGCCTCCAGGGTTTGGGCAGGGAGTGAGGAGCTGAGGCGTGGGGAAGCCCAGTGGCACTGTGCCAGCCTCCTGTCTCCCTGTGCAGCTGGGCTGTGGATGTCTCACGGGAGGCAGAGTTCAACCCCACAGCTCCACATCAAAACCCTGCCTACATGAATCCCTGAGGCTTGTCTTTCTTACTGTGGTGTTCTCACAGAATGTGCAGATGACATCTAGTGATTCACAGATAGTTTGGGGGAATTAACAGCGGATCGTTTGCCTTATTACAGTTTTATAGAATAATATTTCCACAATTTTTACTGTTTGTACCCTGCAGATAGTAGCATTTGCCTGTCCTCTGTCCTTTTGTTGCTCTTTTGCTGCAGTTGTTTTGTGTTAGGTAAAGTTTGTTGATGACGGTTGCCCCCTCCCACACCTCAGTCAAGGTCCTTCTCGGCACAGCAGGATCACATTTCAAGGAGGAGCTGAGGGGACAAATGTCACCGTCCCCACATAACAGTGCCTGCGTGGAGATGTCAGATCCCTGACACAGGTTGGGGGCTTTGGCTGCTGTACCAGCCTGGCTGGGTGCCACTCCTTGACATTTCCCAGGTTCCTGCCATACATCAAGTCTGGGAGTATTTGGCAGCTTCTCACCTAGAATCTCGGTTTCTTCTCCACTCCTGAGCCCTGAGAGATTGCTGTATGGAGTGAGGGTTTTGCAGTGCCTTCAGAAGAACTTTTCCTATCTCTGTCAGGACACGGAACAGCCCTCAGCACATACGGAAAGACAAATCCGAAAACCTGTTCTTCTGATTGCAGATATGCTTCAGTAAAAACTAACAAGAACAGAAGATGGACTAAGAAATTGTGTATTTTGGACTAATTCGGTAGCTGTCTCCTTACTACGTGTTCATATTTTATACTTGTTTCACTCACTCCAAATCCTCGACTTTTATTTTTCTGCTAAAGGCTAGTCTGCTTCAGACCAGATGGAGCTGTGCTGACTGTCCTCAGATCCTGCACTGGTGGCCAAACTCTTCCCCAAACTCTTCCCAGGTCTTGGCACTTAATTCTCCTGTACCTTTTTCCCCTCATGAGGCTCAATTGAAACTGCTGTCCCTTCAGTTTGGATCTTCAGGAACGGGCAGACCTCCTTGGTGAAAGGCTGTTAAACACCTCATGGTTTTAACTTGTTGCTTTTAACCCCGACTTGTTACTCCTGTTTATGTTGCAGTACAACTGCTTCTGTTGGCCATGTGATGAATTAGTAAAATCCGTGTGGGAGCGATTGCAGGCACTTGACAGCTTCACTGCTGAGGAAACAGAGCTGTGTGATCTGCTGTCACTGTGCACTGCATCTGCTTCAGGGCCTGGGGAGTCTGCCAGGGAGAAAAGCTGATACCCTTTGATAGCGATAGGGACTCCATGCTCTGCCCTTTGCTGTGGCCCCTGCACTGTGGTCACTGCCAGGTCAGCCCTTTATTTTAGGTGTCCCTGGTGCACTCAAGCTACAGCCCTGGATTTTCTGCCTACTCTGCCAGAATTGCTCACCTCGTCTGGCCACTGTGCTTCAATGCCCTCAGAGTGGTGGGAAAGTCCTTTGTGAAGTCCAACACACGAGCTGTCAGTCCCCAGCCCATCCTGTGTGCAAGGAGGGAAGCATTTGCTGCAGTGCAGCGTGAGGTAGTGGTTGGATTCCAGCTCTGCCATGGCTTGAACCAGCATCCTGCAGTCCCTGAGGTCTGCCTCCACCTCGGGAACAGAAGCACACACCTGAGCTACTCTTTCTCTTGCAGGACAGTGCTCTGCTTAGATAAAGGGTCATTTTGGGCAGCTGTACACTCCTCATACTTTCTCTATTCAGTGTGGAGTGGAGTTCAGCGCCATGGAGAATGGAACTGGCACAAATGTAATCCTGGGATGCAGATGGGATTTGCTGGTGCATCCTCACAGAGGTTGTGAGTGGCCAAGCAAAAAATTGATGTCTTGACTAGGACAGAAATTGGTTGTCATCCTCTGGATGTGCGCACAAAATGTGGTTCTGCAAAGGGTGATAGTGAAGCTGAGAGGCGACGAGTGATGCTTAGCTGTGTGGCAAAGCTGCATACTCGGCTGTTGCACCCAACAGCATTTCTGCAACGGCCAAGCTGTGTTGTCCTCATGGACAAATTTTGGCCAGCAGCACCTTCTGCTCTTCAGCTTGAACTTGCTGGTGGCTTCAGGTGCTTTGGCTTGGTGTGCCCTTGAGGCCACTTGTTTCTTGGAGCTGATGTAAGGGAGGGAGAGCTGTTTCCGTGCTCTTGAAACAGACATTTGTACCTAGCTACCAGCTGGTGGAGCAGTTTTAGACATTCAGTTGGTTTCAGATCAATGTTATTGATCCTGTTCAAAGTTTAAAATTTTTTGAAGGGATACAAACTCTTATTTTGAGGTGTATATTAGTTTTTAAACCTGTTTGTTTTTGCCATTGTTGTTAACTTGCTTGTTCAAGCTTTAATCAAAAGTCCCAGAACTTCGAGTAAGGAATTTGGTGTGAACTCAGATCTTCTTTAGAAAAAGATGTTATCCTTTTTAATCATAAAGAGCAGAGCAGAATATGTAGCCTGCAATGGCATAGAAAACAATAGCAATTGCAGTTGTCTAATCTCTCCTTGTGACTTTAGGCTGTGTGTGGTGACAACACATTATCAGTCAGCTCTCGGTGCATACATTTACAAGCTCTTGTTATTTTAAGTGTGTCACCAAGCTGCACTTAAAATAACCTCCACAGTCAAACTGCTCTAGCAGTGGCATGATGTGCGCACCCGGGCTCTTAAGATCTTGTCCTTTCCTGTTTGGAACAGGACTGTGAGGAGCTGCCACGCTGCCATTAGAGGAGAGCGTGCTGCGGCGGGGCTCAGGCTGGAAGAAAGGATTTTGACTGATGCATGCTGGAGCACACGTTGGCCCCGTGCTTTTGCGATGTGACATTCGTACAGGCTGTGGCAGTGCTCCAGCTGACATCCCAACACTTGTGAGCAAGCTGCGTGGCAATAAAAGGGTGCTGGCAGAGTAATTGTCAGCAAGTGCAGCTGTATAGTCACTCGAAGAGTGACAGCTTTGGCCTCTGTACTGTGTGTCAATAAGTCCAAGCCAAAATCCATTAATTACTTGGTTGGGTTTGAATTCCAGCCTGGTCAGTTCACCCAGGGTTTTTTTCTAGCTCATGTTTCTACAATAAAATTTCAAAGAGTGTTGTTTTATTGCCATTGTGAGATGCAGAACAGACTCCTTTGTCATAGAGTTGGCTTGGCAGAACTAGGGATTGCATCAAGCTGTGACCTTCGTGCATCCCAAAACTCCAACTGAATTAAAACATAAAGGGAAACCTTCCCAGTTACCAGGAGGGATTTACCCTGGGGCAGGTGCCGTTGTTCTTACCCAGAGCTACAGACACGTGGCAGCTGCTGTCCTGTTGTGACCACAGCCTGGCATGTGAAGGTGCCTCCATCTCCATCAGGTCTTCCGGATGCTCAGCTGCTGCTTTGTCAAGCTGTCCTGGCAGTAAGGATGGGAGGCAGTTTTCACATGCACCTTAGGGTAGGCTGTTCTGGCGTGCAGGAGGAGGTGTGAATGGGGGAAAGGACAGGCAGCATGGACTGGTGCTATCGGTCTGAATGTGTCCTGCCCCCTGTGGGGGCATCTTCCTTTCATGCTTCCTGCCCCTCCTGCCCCTTTCTCTGAGCTCCTGTGTCTCTAAGGGAAGCAGTGATGGTGACCAGCTGTTGGCCAACCTAGGCCTTACCTGAAACCTGTGCTAAAGGCCCTGTGGCTTTCTCATGCAGCCGCTGCTTCCTGCACACCCGTCCCCTGTGCTGCTCCAGATGCTTCTGCAACTCCATGACAAAGCTGCTCCGGACAGGGGCGAGCTCAGCACATTTTTGTCTGCTGCTGTGGGGCTGGGTTCCAGGCAGTGTTAGCTAAGGCTGTGCCATGTCCATATCTCCACCCTGGCAGCCACAGCTGTCAGTAGTGCCCCTCGGGTCTGTGTCAGTCACATCTGCGCTGCCATTGTCACTTACCCCAGATCAGGGTCACACGGGGTTTCTGCTGGCATTTTCACACCTGTGTATAAGCTGACTGTAAGATTCATGGCCCTTGTTACAGCTTCATTAGGCCACATCACTTTTATTTTTACCGCAGGATGATCCACCGATAGCTGTAAAGCCGGGTGGAGATGAGGTACAGATGGCTTTCACTTCAGGCTGGTTTTACAAGGTCATTCACAGCCGGGTGAGAGTGCAGGCGATGGCCAAACTGGCAGCGCTTTGTGGCGGTGCCACAGTGATAGACCCCCCCTAGGCAGGACACTCTCATCCTCCTGGGGTTTTAATTTGCTCTAGAATCACCTACGTTCGCTGGTGTGCTAGGGTCACTCCGTGGTCCGAGTGCACTTGTGAGCTGGGTGCGTCTGGGGGGGCGGCGTGTGGAAGCCAAGCTGCACTCCCTCGTTTGCTGGTGGAAATTGGAGCTGGGCAGATGGCGGCATCTGAGCCACAGCTTCTTGGCTCTGTGCTAATCGCTGTGAATGTCACAACACGGCCAGGTTTGCTGCTGGGGGCAGATTGGGTAGCAATGGAATGCTGTTGTACGTCTCAGTTGTGGGATTCTCTTCCCCTGGGGCTTGAAGCCCCTCTGGGCTGCAGCTCCCACTGGGATGCGGGTGCCCTGTCCTCATCAGGAGTTCTCAGCCTGACTGTACAAGTGCTAAAAAGCAACGCAGCCCTATGGGTGTGGAATGGGCTTGGCACCTTCCATATTTCCTTGTAGAGCTTGGCAGGGTAGCAGCTCTCCTTGACAATGTGTAGCTTCTGTAGGATCCTGCATGGGATGTTTCATCTCCCACATCCTCTGGCTGAGATGCTGCTGACCTGGTGTGTGCTGGAGGCTGGAGCTGATTCACAGGTTGAGAAGGTCTGGCAGGTGTAGATCTGTCAGAGCCAGCCCTGTGGTGGCGTGAGCTGCTGTGATGGTGCTACAGAGCAACCTCAGGGTATCCAAGCTACACTTTAACTGCTGCATCTGAGGCTTGTCTTTCACGTGAGAAAGGAGTATGTATGTGTATGGCAAGAAAAGGAAGAGTGCGACGGTTGATGTGCTGCTTATCCTTCTTTTATACCTTTTTAAAAAACCATGTGAGAGCTGGAAGGTGGAAGAACCAGCCAGCCTGCTTGGAATACAAATTCCTATCGCAGCTGTATCCAGGGGCCCTCCAGGCATGTGCTAAAGCAATAACTGGCTAGTGGTTTGTTTTCTCTTTTTCCCTTCTCCTCAGGCAAGAGGATGTTGCAGGTATGGTGCAATAGTTCAAGCTAGGAAGATTCAGGACACTTACATCTGCAGCTCTGTGGTCTGCCAGTTTGCTTTTTACTGTAGTACCACAGTGGGGAGAAATGTATGTGCACAGTACTGCTGAGATTCTCACCTAGTTGTGTAACATCGTGAGCTGAAGCTTTAAGGAGCAGGGAGAAAAAATAAGCAGAGATTTTGGGGCTTGTGGTGGAGTCAGGACACTGACGTTCGAGACACAGACCTGTAGGAGTGGGCTCCAGCTGCCATGTGGGTCCCAGGCAGGCAGCCTCTTGTTGCAGACTGGGTGACCGTGCTGGGGCTGCTACCCCGTGGTCCTGGCTGATAGTCAGGCACCCCTGTGTGTTTGCAGGGTACAAGCTTTCCTGCAGATGGCTCTCTTTGCATTGTTCTTTGCATCCTCTGGTTTCATGTGAGATGCCAGCCGTTCTTTGACTTGGTCTCAGGAGACTCTCGGTGAGCTTAGTAAATGGAAGATGTGGTTTTCATCCTGCAGGAAAAGCATCTCACCCTGCTTTCCTCACGTGGCGTTGGGCTGGGTGCTGTGCCCGGGCAACAGGGCAACGGTTTCTTTCACGCTGTCCTTTTGTTTCAGGCCAGCAAAGATGCTGCTGTAGATGACTGATGCGCTTGTGCCTCACGTGCTATGGCTCTACATGGCGTCTGCAGGACCAGACCATGCTAATCTGGGCCCCAAACAGCAGAAGAGCATTGGGCTGGAGTCAGGCACCCTTCCTGCAGAAAGACCTCAGCCGTGCTGGGCCTGGCGCCTTGCTCAGCAGCAGGCGAAACCTGTCTGGAATTTAGAGAAGGGATATGTGAGAGCTTTCCAGGATCGCATCCTGCTGCCCTCAGGGATCCGTCTGCAGCAATCCTGCTTCTTGTGCTCACCGTCACTGTGCCATGCGCAGCCCACTGAAGACAGCCTCCAAAGCCCTCCAGACACTGGCTCTATCACAGAAAGGGTGATGTCTTCTGTGCTGATGGAGCCCTGCCTGCTGGCAGAGGAGTGCTCTGGAACTGGGGTCAAAGACTCTGCCCTCAGCTCAGGTCAGCAGGCTGCCAGCTCCTGTAGACCAGTGCTCAATAACAGTTCCTTCGTACGGCCAAGCAGTGCTAAAGTGCCTTTTCTGCAGTCACTGAAGATGAAAAAGGTGGAAAACACCCAGACTTTTCCTGCTGCTTCATGGTCCCATTCCGGGGACAATAGAGACAGCTTCCCTAGCAGCCTGATCAACAGAGCAGTGACAAACAGCAACGTTGTGTCAGAGCAAAACACAGTCCCCTCCCTCACCCCTGTGCCAAGCAGTGCAATCCTCAGGAAAGACCAGTGCTCGTTGAAGGACGCTGAGGGGAGACTTCACAGCTCAAAAGAGAGGGAACCGGAGAAGAGCCTCTTGAATGCTGTGCAGCAGCTGCCTTGTCAGGCTGCCACACACAGAGGTTTTGGGTGCCAAGTCGAAAGTTCTGGCCTTACGATTGTGGGCAGCCTGTCCAACTGGAACAGCAGGAGGAGGCAGCATGCTGGAGTGCAGCTCACCCGGAAAGAAAGCGTGGCTTCCCTGAATTTGGAGCTGGGAAACCATCGCCTCAGCAGTAACTGGAGCCTCAAGGGCCCCCGCGATGCCGTTGCCCGCGCTAAGCGGATCAGTGTCCGTCCCTCGGCCTCGCGTGCCGGCGCTCTCTATGCTGGGGACTGCCTGGCTAGGACAGAGCCCCCGCACCTGGCTGCCATCTCCGAAGTGGCAGCACAAGTGTCTACCATCCAGCTGGAGAAAGAGGAGGAACAGGCCCAGGATGTGGTCCCAGGAAAGTAAGTAGAGGCAGGAGGAGGAGGGAAGCTGTGACAGGATGTGCCAGGCTGGCTGTTGTGCCTGTGTGTGTTTGGAGAGGGTGCACCGTGGACAGTATGAGGTAGCTGTAAGGAAAACCATGGGTTCTGTCCATGAGCAAAACCCAGCTGCAGCATCCCAGTGGGTGTGGCACCTTCCTGCAACCCCCAGCTCGACGCAGGCACTTGGGATGGCTCCAAGCTGTTCCACCTTCTCATTCAACCCCAGCATGGAATTGCTGTGTGGCATTTCTAGTTTATTCTCAGCTGGGGGCCCTGCCTGTGCTGCTAAGCTCTGCACATATGTTGAATGAAGCCTGCTGTTGAGCCAGGCCTTCCTGCTCAGAGACATGGGTTCCTAAAAGAACAGAGAGCTAATACAGGATAGAGAGGATATGAAGACATGGAGCTCCTGCTGAGAGAAGGTGTCCTTGTTCATCTTCTTTCTAGCTGCTCTGGAACATGTTCCTTCTCAGTGTGGGCTGGGGCCTCTCCCTCTTGCTACCTTAGGATGAGCACTGGAGAGGGCAGTGTCCTCATTCCCACATTATCTCACGTTACCTCAGGAGCTGTGTTTTTAGCCCCAGAAAGCATGTGCCATTCCTTTTGATGTGATGTTCTTTGTCCCAGTGCTACTGCTGAGAAGTCACTGCTAGAGCTGAGCCATCCCCAGGATGAAGCGGAGGAGGAGCTTCCCGATGGCCTGGACGAGAGCTACAGTCCAGAGGAGTATGAGGACAGTGAGTGCTGGTTCCCCAGGGAGGGCTGTGCTCCGTGCCTCAATGTGGGGAGTGCAGGAGCAGTCTGGGAGCTGGGGGTGAGCACAGCTGCCCTCCTGTCTACATTTATGCTGTCATTTCAGGTTGTATTGAATCCAAAAGTGGTGTAAGAGCAAAGAGGAACTGCATGGGTTCCTTCCGGGTAGCAAGCTAGGGCTCACCACTGTCCTTCTCCAGAACTTACCCATCTCCTCTGTGTGCAGGGCTCTGTGTCAGCTCTGCTCCCTTCCCCATTGTTACGACCCCAATTGGTGGGTGAAAGCCAGGATCCAAGGATTTGGGGCAGCTGGAAGGTTCTGTCCCCTGGAGCATTTGTTTGCTCTCCTCCCTCTGTGTGCATTCATTCCTCACAGAGACAAAACTCAAGTTTGTTCCCTCCTGCAGGTGACTCAGATGCTTCCTCTGATGCCGATGTGTTGTCCAGTGGGTCTGTGACTCCTGTATCCAGGTTAGTAGCTGTAAACAGGGCACTGAACTTGGCATATTTTTCCAGACTTGCCCCAGGATCCAAGGGAATGGCCTGATGTTGTGTCAGGGGAGGTTTGAGTTATTAGTAAAAGTTTCTTCACCCAGAGGGTGGCTGGGCACTGGAACAGGCTCCCTAGGAAGTGGCCACTAACACTGTGGCCAGCACTAAGCCTGACAGAGTTCAGGAAGCATTTTGACAATGTTCTCAGGCACACGGTGTGGCTCCTGGGAATAGTCCTGTGCAGGGTAGGGAGTTGGACTTGATGATCCTTGTGGGTCCCTTCCAAATCAGCATCTTCAGTGGTTCCATCATCTTTGTCCTCCACGGTGACAGAGGAGATGGTGGCACGTGGGGTAAAGGAGTGAAAGTAGGAACAGATATCCCAGCCAAAGCAAGTTTCCTTGCTACCCTGCAGGCTAGAACTGCCTCTCTTGCTGCAGGCAGCAGCCTGTAAAGTGCTAAGGTTGCATCCACTGCAGCAAAACAGGGGTCTTAATTTCACTGGCACTGACAGTTGCTGAGTTAGGTTTACTAGATTAAGATTACTTAGATTGTGCTCTTGCAGTGTCATTGCCTGGCAGATAAAGCAGAGTGTAGGTGTCTTGGGCCAGAGATTGCAAAAGCTCCTTGGACTTTCATATCTCAGCATAGCATCCTAGAAACAAGTCCTGGAGCCTGGGTTTTTCTTTAGCTTTTGGGAGAATCTTTCTCTTAGGAGGATTGGTCAGCCTGTGGTCATCTGAGGCCTGTGGTCATCTGAGCCCTGCCTTCATGATTCCTGGCTGACCTTTGTTGGACCTGTTTTTGCCCATCCAGCCGTGGGAGCTGGTCTTGCACCAGGGCTGCCTCAGGCTTTGCTGTCTGCCTGACATCTTGCTGCTTCCCATCATGTCATCACTAATCTGGGAGACAAGCAAGGCTTTCTGTGAGCAAATGTTGAGCCTTAGGGTGCTGCAGGGCTCTGGGTGTGCACAAGTGGTTGTGAAAGTCCTGCAGAGGTGATGTAAACTAGCCCAGTAGCTATTTCTGGCAGGATGTGTCTGGTTGGCCTCTGGGTCAGATGGAGGAAGCAGTGCTTGGGCTAAATACCTCTTGCAGCAAGGAGGGAGGGATGTTGACCACTTCATTTGTGCAGGCTGTGTGCTGACCTGGCCTTGAAACCTTTGCAGCTGTCTCCTGCCTTCAGTCTGTTGTAGGCAAAACCAGTTTTGTACCAGAGAATGTTAATCAATATAATCCTTTGCCAATTAATGAACTTATAATTATTGATTTCAGTACTGAAAAGAAAAAAAAACCAAAACCAAGGACTTTGAGAAAAGACCTCTTCTTCCCCCATCACGGTCTACAATTCTTTTGCAACAGGCTACACTCAGTCCCTTCAGTGAGGCAAGGGGTGGGCTGAGAGATTGGCAATAGTGTGTTGTAGTTCCTTGTCTTTTGCTGCTCTTTGTTCCTTATTGGATTGCTCTGGTGTGACTTCTTCTACTGTGGCTGCAGTAGCTTACATTTGAATATATATTCATTGCAAACCCTACTTTTTACTTCATCACAACCATAATAGAAACATTACCAATTCTATCCCTCCTTCCAGGTACTGGGGCTTGCTGTGGTAAGGTGTACGTACAGTGGGTAAAACTCCATCCCTCCTCCCTGCAACACAGCAAAACCATGAGGGTGGCAGCAATTAAATCACATGTATTACAATTTCCACCCCTTGTTCCCTTAGACTAGGTTATAGGGTTTGTCATGTAAAAAGCTCCACTCCTTGCTTCAGAAAATCACAAACCCCACAGTGGTTACTTGGCATGTGCATTCACTGCAGGCTCACCCTCTCATTGCTGCAGACTGAGTTACTGACCTTAGTGCCCGTTGCTTGCACCACATTGCAATGATGGTGCGAATTCCTGGTACTCAGATTAAGGCTCCTTCTGGCTTCCCTCTTCCTTTGTTACTTTTCCCTTTTAGCCAGCTGCCTACTGCTTCATGTTTCTTAGGAATTGTATCGAGTGCCTGGCCCAGTCTGCTGAGGCTCAAGACAAAGTGCTCAAACCAGCTCTTGTCTGCAGTTTATTCCCTAATGTGCCTCCAACTATCTACTTCAGTACTCGGGATGAGACAGGTGAGCCAGGGTCTGTTTCTGCACGGGGTGAGAGTGGCCAGCCCATTATTAGGGAGCAAGTGGTACTAGCACACAGCCTGGAGCTGGCTGGCAGTGGCTGCCCTTAGCCCTTCCCATGGTGGGACCCAGCACTGCTGTGAGATCCAAACGACTCGGTAAACTGTTGCTTCCATTGTCTGGAGCATGACTCAGGGTGCCACTAAATGTTCCAGTGTCCTGGATCTCCCCCAGCTCTGGAGTCTTCTGCTCCATGACTGTTCTGCAACGAGGGCTATGCACCCTCGTCTCCAGGCCTGGTGCCTTTGCAGCATACTATAAGAACTTTGCAGCTGTAGTAAATCCAAGTGTTGTGTTTGTTTTCCTTCAGTCTTTTAACTTTTTGCCGTCCTAGTGGAAAAGCTGCCTTGGGAGCAAAGGAAGCTGCTGCGATGGAAAATGTGCAGAGTCACGCCTAACATAGTGAAGCAAACCATTGGCAGGTCCCACTTCAGAGTTAGTAAAAGTAAGTTCTGGGGGGCAGCACTGTGTCCTTCCTTGCTTCCTGTGCAGCATAAACACAAGAAGGCAGGATGTCTGCAAAGAACAGCAGAAGCAATACAGTCTTGGCACTGCAGGATGCTGGGTTCATGTTTTTGCCTGTCTGACCCGCAGTGTCCGAGATCTGTGGGTTGCAGCAGGGTCTGATCTACCTCTTGGCTTGTTCCTGGCATAGACCACAAGGACTCGCTCTTGGGCTGTCAGGAACTAAGGCAGATGCGAGGCAGGTTTGCTCTGGCTTGCTGCTCTGAGGAGGCTGGCCCTCATGTAGTGCCAGGCCCGGCTCTGCTGCTCCTTGTCCTCGTGTACTGAGGAGCAAGGCATCTAAGGCATCTTCTCTGAGCAATAGCCAGAGTTCTCTGGGTTGGGAATCTTGTCACTGAAGAGGTGTGTAGGAGAAGCACTGAGCATTTGCAGCTATGATCCATACTCTGGAATGCGATCTCCTGGGAGGATTTTTGTGACTCCTGCATGTATCAGGAGACATCTGCACAGACTATTTTGGGGCTATAGTGAGACATGGAGGGCAGAGAAGTTTTGGCATCCTACATGTCCCTCAGCAGTACAGCATTCATTAGCCAACTGCTTCATTTGCCAGCTGTGATACAGAGAAGTGAGGATGCTGGGGAATTAAAGGTATTCCTTTGATCCTGTGCCTCTTCAGGTCCTTGCAACTGTTCATGTTTGCAAGGATATGACCCACTTGGTTAACTGGATGCCACTCATAGCCCTTGCTCTGGCAGCTTGGCAGTAGCAAGGATGAGTGCTTTGTGCTATAGCTGTGCAGCATCCCTGCCACGCTTCTGCTTGCCCAAGGAGATGGGGCACTGTGGGTTGAGAGGGTGTTGTGGGTGGCAGGGTACTCAGTCATGGACTTTTCTGGTTTTCCTGCAGAAAGCAGTGACTGGCTGGGTTGCTGGGGCCACCACATGAAATCCCCTGGCTTCAAAGCCATCAGGGAGCACCAAAAGGTAGGGGCTGGTTTTGGCTGACCTTCACTTTCAATGGAGAGTGTGTTGTAAGCAATTTGGGTGCCCCTCTCCTCAGGGTCAGCTGTGCAAGCTGTTCTGCAGTGTCCCTTCCAGAACTGGGAGAGGAGTCCAAGAGACAGGCATAACTGGACGAGCATCTGTGCTGTGAGGGTGGCTCTTGTACAGACTGAGGCTGTAGCCAAATTGTGTTTATTTGTGAGCTTCTCTGAATTCATTCATTGCTGCCTAAAGCAGTCTTTCTTCTGGCAGAACTGAGGGCTGGGGACAGTGCCCTCACTGCCAGTGCAGCGGAGGGCATGTACCTTACTCTGATCACAGGTATTTATTTCGTACATGCCCGTTCTGAAGAGCTGTGATGCTCTAAACTATGTGGTTTGTCCCTGCAAAGCTTCAGGAGTAGGCAGAATCAGTTTGGGTACAGTCTTGAGTGGGGAGCAAAGACTGTCGCCCTGCACTGTATTCAGAAAGGATTTATCCTCTGCCAAGGGAGCAGGAAAGGGTGGGCAAGGAGTTGGGGGGAAGCAGAGAGATCTCATAGCGTCTGTGTTCCTCTCCAGCTAAACCACTTCCCTGGTTCATTTCAAATCGGAAGGAAGGACCGTCTGTGGCGCAACCTGTTGAAGATGCAGGCTCGCTGTGGGAAAAAGGAGTTTAATTTCTTCCCTCAATCCTTCATCCTGCCCCAGGACATCAAATTACTCAGGAGAGCATGGGAAGAAGGAGCTAGCCGACAGAAATGGATAGTGAAACCAGTAGGTGTAAAGCAAGAACTCAATCCTCTGTCATTTTGTAGGTGCAGGAAGAAGATCTGATCCTTTCTTGTTTGTGTTTTGTAGCCGGCATCAGCAAGAGGCATTGGTATCCAGGTCATCCACAAATGGAGCCAGCTCCCCAAAAGGAGACCACTACTAGTACAGAGGTGAGTGAATGTAAAACCGAGGCTGACACACACACACTGGGACCTCTTAATATCTTGTATGTCTGGCCAATTCTGGGCCCCTGCCACTGTGTGGCAAAGCAGAAGTACCTGATTTGTATCTGGAGACTGCCTGGTTGTCCTACTACTGGAAGTTTGGCTCCGTCAGCTGCAGGTGGGCTTGTTAGAGTGCTGCTGTCTCTGTGTAGATATTTGAGGTCTCAGACACAACTTGGCTTAATGAGCTTCTGTCTGGAGGTGCTTCTGTCTGGCAGGTAGACAGCTTCAGCTCTACTGTAATTCAGCTCCCACTGGTCTGTACTCTGGGGTTTGGCATGTTTGGAGAAAAACAAACCTTATCCAGTTCACACAAGCACAGTGGGAAGAGAAGCCCCAGGGAAGAGGTGGCAGTTGTGAAAGATTTGTTCTTACCACTCTCTCCAGCTTCCTGAAAGGGGGTTGTAGTCAGAGGACACAGTCTTAAGCTGCGCCAAGGGAAATATAGATTGGATATTAGGAACAAGTTTTTTATGGAAAGAGTGATAAAGTACTGGAATGGTCTGCTCGGGGAGGTGGTGGAGTCACCATTCCTGGATGTGTTAAATAAAAAAGATTGGATGTGAATGTGGCACTCGGTGCCATGGTTTAATTGAGGTGTTAGGGCATGGGTTGGACTCGATGATCTTGGAGGTATCTTCCAACCTGGTGATTCTGATTCTGTGATTAGTATAGAATAGTTCAGTAAGAGCCTCAGTGCATGTAGGTGTTAGTCAAAGGACTTTCTTGAAATAAGAGAGTTCTCAATCTCCTTCCCCTTCTGCAGAAAAGTGGAATAGTTCATCTTGATTTGGGGTTGCTTGCTGGGAAGCTTCTTGTGAGGGCAGGAAAACTGCAGTGTTTGGCAGAGAGGGAGCTGTGGTGTTTGCTTGTTAGTTTTCCCTGTCCACTTTCCATGCAAAGAGATAAACTTTCCTATGGAAAATCATGAGCTTATGGGATGAATAATCAAAGGATTTAGATTAAAATACCCAACTGTTTCTGCTCACTGTACAAAGCCATCTGTGGTGTATTGCATGTTTTAGATGTTCCTGAATATCGTGATCAATGTTGTGGGTGTGGAAAAGCTACTGTGCCTTAAAACTGGGGAAAATCTCTTCAAAATGGAACTGAGCAGAAGGAAACGCTGCTTATGTACTGCAGGAACACCTTGAGAAAGGGAGAGCTGCTCTTTCTCTCATTTTGTCTGTGATGTGATTAACTTGGAAATGCTGAGCAAAAAGGCTTCTGCATTGTTCCCTTGTTTTCCCAGGGCTTCTGAACTGGGGGTTAGAGAAGTTCCTGCATATGAAAATCATAACCCTTATGTGCTTACTTCCCTCTTCAGATACCTGCACAAACCCTACCTCATTGGCGGGAGGAAGTTTGACCTGAGGATCTATGTTTACGTCACTTGCTATGATCCCCTCAGGGTTTACCTGTTCAAGGATGGATTGGTTCGCTTTGCCAGCTGGGAGTAGGTTGTGCAGGAGAGCAGCGCTGGAGGCTGCCTCGGTGCCCAGGCATCTGTGGCTGTGGTAGTACCCGCTTTGGGATGCTTGGGTGTATCTTGCTTGCTTGTATCTATAAGGGTGATGCTTGAAGCTGTATCTTGCTTGCTTTAGAAGCAGTGTGGAAACACATGGGGTCGCTGCAGGTGACTGTTGAAAGGGATTGTGAGAGAATGATGCCTCCATCCAATCTTCCCGGTGAAAGATCAGCTCAGTGCTTGGAATACGTCAGCATGCAAAAAGCTGGCACAGCAGAAACTGAGATGTTTCTTCCTTTTTTTTTTTTTTTTGAGGCAATTGTATTACCTCAGGGTGCTGTAATTCCATCAGTGCTTCTGCTCACTGATGCTCTGGCCTTTTCCTTGGGGACATGCTGTGAGGGTGGGATTGCATTCCACTGTCCCAAGGCAGCCTGTTCTGTCTCATGTTTTGTTTCATTAGCTCTGGTTCTGTGGGGACAGAGAGCTGCAGGCAGCTGGGCTGATGAAAGGCTGAGAGTGGTTTGAGATGAGCACAAAGTCTGTCCCTGCCTCATGGACCTAGGGACAGCCACTTCTATCTTGAACAGCTTGTGTTCCTCTTGCCTCCTCCAGGTACTCCTCCTCAATGGAGAGCCTCAGCAACAAGTTCATGCACTTGACCAACTACAGTGTGAACAAGAAGAACACAGAGTACAAATCCAACTCAGATGAGACTGCTTGTCAGGGACACAAATGGTAGGTGCTGCTTTTAGGGTACAAGGTAGCTCTTTCTCTTTCCCATTAAGTCAGGCTTTTTTCAGTATTCTTACCCAAAACTTAAAATTGCTTTCTGCATTATCTGCTCCCACTTGGGAAACGGAAAGAACTGAGTGATTTTAGCATGATTTAGTGGCGATGGAATCTGGATGGTCTCCCTGGCTTGGGACTCATCCTGCCCCCTGCTGCTTGAGCTGTAGGTTCATTGTGCCCGTGTCTGTGCCATTCCCTGCTTCCAGCGCTGCACTCGTCTCTGCTCATTCATCCTCTTCCCTTATTGTGGGGGTGATGAAATGTGGTTAAAGCAGAATCTGGTTGGTTTTTGTTAGATATTGAATGGGTCATGCTTAAATTTTCTAGATGGGAGCTTCTGCTCATTTCACTCTTGGCTTTGCTGTGGAGGCAGAGAAGGGGACAGCCCTGGTTCAGAACTGTTAATTTTTGTGCTACTCACAGTGGGAATAGGAGTAGTGATGCCATTTCTAGGCCTTTGAGAGTAGGGCTGCCATATTTCAGGAGTTCCCATTCCCTTTGTCCCATGGGTGTATGGATGCAGGTCCCAGGAACTTGTCCATAATTCCATGGTGGTGTTTGAACCTTTTTAAAAATAGTGCAGGATAGAGTTTTCAATTGTCAGCCTGGGCAGGGCTAATGCACTTCAAAGGGAGTTGCAGAAGGTGTTCTGCTTTGGTGGCCAGATTGCTTAGCCCTGGACTTGCTGCACAGTGGTCTCTTCCTCCACTGGGACTTTTAGCAGGATCTACTGCCTCTCAGCAGTTGCAAGTGCATAGGGGTGGGATTGTGTGGGTTTTCTATACTTGCATGCAAGTCAAAGCTGGCTGCTCCTATGTTAAAGATAAGTGTTGCTGTAATCCACTCCATCTTGTATGCAGGAAGCGTGACCTTTAGATTCCTGGCCATTAGCCACATGGTCTCACTTGAGAAATATCTGAGCATCCTTGGCTCAGTGTCAGAGTAGCTTGCAGCACTCATTGTGGTGTGGGAAACTCTTGTAAAAGCATAGAAGCTCCCCCATAGCATCTTGTTCCCCACATTTTTTAGAATTTTTTTTAATCCCTGAAACCTCAGTGAGGTGGCTGTAGCTAAAACATTTTTGGGGTCTTGTTGGATTCCTGCTGAGCTTCTTTGCAGTGCTGCGGGGGAAGGCCTGCAGGAAGGGAAGGTTTGCTGAGGACATGGAGGGGGAGGGAAGAGAAGATCTGGGCCTGGTTTACCTTGCTCATGGGCTAATTTAGGACTGTGCTGAGAGAAATCTATGACAGATGCATGTTCCTAGTAGCTTGGGCCTTCAAGACCAGGGGCTGGGGAGGGCAGCATGTAGGAACTGAGAGGTTTGAGGATGTCAGGAGGATTGCCGTGCCAGGGAAGAGTGCTGTCAGGGTTCCTCTCTGTTGTTTTCACCACTAGCAGCAAGGGGCTACAGAGCTACCTCCTTTGCTTTCTCCCTCACAGGGCACTCAAGGCTCTCTGGAGTTACCTGACCCAGAAGGGAGTTAATAGTGAGGCAATCTGGGAGAAGATTAAGGACATCGTTATCAAAACCATCATTGCGTGAGTCTTGGCACCCCTTGCTCTGTGTGTCTGAGGTGCACCCTGGCCCCTTTGACTGTCCAGTCCTTTCTCAGCCTGGTCCTTTTACTCTTCACTGAAATGGTATCACTGCTGCTGGCTTTGGTATTTCTCTGCCGTTCCCTCCTTTCATCCTGTTACTTATGCTCCTGCTGCAGTAGCTGCAGTGGGTAAATAGACCTTACATTTTCCTGACCTGAAAGCAAGGAAGGTGCGGTGTACTCAGAATTGCCCAGCTTGCCACCTGATCCCCTGCTTTGCCTGGGAGCCTGAGAGAATGGTCCCTGGTGCAGGATAAATCTGTATTCAGAGGTGGATGCTACCTGACACAGCAGGGATGCTCAGAATGCAGTGCTGGATCCATATGTGGTGAAGCAGCAGCAACTCACAGGCTTGTGTTGGTACCTCAGCCCACCTGTTCCCGCTGCACGTGGCTGCATTACACTTCCAGAACTGTCAACACGTGCTGTGAGCAGCCAGAGCTCTGCTGTCTGTCTGACTGCTGGAAACAAGCATTATCTTTTTTTTTGGCTTGCAGTTCTGAGCCCTACGTGAACAGCCTGGTGAAGATGTACGTGCGCCGGCCGTATTGTTGCCATGAGCTGTTTGGGTTTGATATCATGCTGGATGAAAACCTCAAGCCCTGGATATTAGAAGTCAACATTTCCCCAAGGTAAAGTATATTCTGAGGCACAGCAAAGTGGATAATGGCCTTTCTTTTACTACACAGTGCATTTGGCTTGTGATGTCCCCTGTAGTCTGTGCTGAAAGACCATGGGCTTTGAAGCCTCCCTCTCCAGATTGCAGGAATCAAAGCCCTCCGTGTCTGTGAAAGCAACATTCATCTGCAGTTCAGAAAGCTTTGCTGGGCATGCTCCAGCTAGAGCCAGGGAAGAGTATGTTAAAAAAGGAAGGCCAAGGAAGGATGTGTCTTGTACAGAACGGGTGATGGCAGAGATTTCTTTGCGTGGGCAGAAGCAGTCAGCAGTTCCACTGCCTCGTGCACCATTCGTTGCTTCCTGACGCCATCCGGCCGCATGGTGTCAGCTGTGCAGGGAGGGCCAGGAGCTGCAGTGTAACCCAGCATGGCCCCTTCTGTCTGCCAGAGTGGGTGGGCATGAGCTGTACACAGAGCCATGCACGCAGGGCTCTGGGGATGGATTTGCCTATTCTAGCAAACTTGGAAAGAGATGGAAAAATTAACTGTTTCTGATAGGAAGCCCCCCATTCAAAGAGCTATTGTCAGGATTTTTCTCCCAGTGTCTTATGGCTGGTTTCATGATGCAAGGGACAGGCTGGTGTTTGTGTCCCAGTCAGTAACAACCCAGGAATTGATCTCAGGGCTATGGGGCTCGACACCTCCATTCCAGCACTCAGGCTGCTGTGATGCTTCCTCCCTGCAGCCTCCACTCCAACTCCCCACTGGATGTGAGCATCAAGGGTCAGATGATCCGGGATCTCCTCAACCTCGCTGGCTTTGTTCTGCCCAGCATGGACAGCGTGGCCTCAAGGACACAGACCGGAAGTGGCTCTACCTGCAGGTTAGCTCCCTTCTCTGTTAGAGAAGCAGGCTCTTTTCTTGAGGGATTTCATCTGGGGGTCTGCTTGGAGCCCAGCAAATACTGGCTTCTAGCTGTTGAGAGCCTGTGCTTGCTGGTGCTTCAGCTCTGGGTCCAAAGAGCTTGCCTCACTGCCCGAGTGTCTGGTTCCTCTGGTCTCTTCAAGGCAGAAGGATTTATGCTCTTTCTGCAGGTCCATAGTTGGAAGTGAGGCCAATGTAATTTGTGCTTGCTCTGCAGTTAGTCAAATTGTGCTCTCTTGTCCTTCCCCCTGCCAGAACTAATATGATGCTAAGTTTCACTGCCTTTCTGTTTGCTGGAGGACTGGCTGGCTCTGTTGGAGCTGGATCCACTTACCCTCTGACTTACCAGAACTGACATGCTGCTGCCTGGAGCAAGAGGAGCACCTGTTACTTTGCAAATGCTGAAGTGATCAGTTCTTTAGGCAGGACTGCAGGTGTCACACGCTGCCAACCTATGGGTGGAGGTGTGCACAGTCTTACATTGCAGCTAACATGGCTGTTTCTTGCAGAATGCTAATTCCTGCGTGTGTATCCAGCCAGGCTCCTAATCCTTCTGTGTTTCACCACAGCTAGGGCTTATCCTGGTTTCAAACCTGATGGCTGGAAGGAAATCAGTCTGTTCCCTGCAGTACAGTGGCTGCTGGCTATATGTCACTGAAGGATCAGCTTGCTGCGTTAAGCATCAGCATGCAGTGATGTGTGGGCATGCCAAAAGATGTGACTCTTGCCCTCTGAGTGCCCTGTGCCTTCAGTGGAGAAGTTTGAAACATGGGCCTGTTCCAGATGGGGAGCTCTCACCAGCTTGTCTGCAGTCCTTTGATCACATGCTGGTTTGCCACTTCCAGTGGAAGTGCTGAAGGGCAGGTGTCCTCAGAAAGACTTGCAGGAGATTAAGTGGGTCCTTAACATGGTTCAGATGATGCGTTACCAGATTTCTTGCATCCAGAGGCAAGCTTGTTTAACTGTATTTCCTGCCCTGGGAAGCATATTAAGGGGTATTTTTGCATATGGACAGAATTCCAGTAGATTTGTATGTTCCCCAGGCATCATGCAGCACAGACTCAAGGTTCTGCTCTCCCTGTTTGGACCTACACACAACTAATAAGTTTTGTAGCAGCAGAAAAAAAAGCTGTGTTGATAGATGGGTTAAAAGGTTTTCAACAAGTATCTCCCAGATTCTGGTATCCCCAAATGGTTCAGCTGGCACTTAAAATAGGTGGTTGCTGGTCAGATAGTACAAAAGGCCAGGACTTCCCACGGCATGTGGCTGATTTCAAGTCCTGAGAGTACTTGGATATTGCCAGATGAAGTTTTTGATCTAAGAGTTCTCTCCTTCCTTGTACAGTACCAATACTGAGTACCAATAGTGAGTGTGAGGTGATGGCTCACCTTTTGGGTGAAGGGCCACTGAAATGCCTTAGTGAGGGCCTGGCAGAGTCCTCCTAGTTTCCCTGCCCACATCCTTCTCGGGCTCTGTGCTGATGCACAAGGCCGTGGATCCATCACTGATCTCAGAACTAGTGAAATCCTCGGAGAAAGTGTTCTCCATGTCATTTTCATGAGGGTGCCATTACTCTCTCAGAAGTTGTTGGGAGCAGCTCTGCCATGGCAGGACTTTGTTTTCTCCACTTAAATGCCCTGTTGTCTCTCTCTGTGTGTTCAGTCTGGGCAGTGCTTTGAAGGAGAAGCCCAAGCCATTATCTGAGTATTTGAAAGCAGAGAAGATGAAGAGGGCCTATTACTTGATGCAGAAGATACCTGACCAGGTACAAAACAACTGCCTCTGTTACTTGCAGCATCATGCCCAATCCATGTCCCAGCTGGTCCCACATGTCTGTCCCTCTTCCCTTTTCATATTATGTTCTTCTCTGGGGTGAGCCATATGATGGGGTGCACTTTGGCTCCAGTGGGTTACAAGACAGTTGGTCAGAAATAAATTGGGTTTGCTAAAGCCACTGTCTCACTGACTCATTTGTACATTAAAATAGGCGTGTGTTGAGTGACACATTACCCACCAGTCCCCAAAGAGAGTCTGAGCATTGACTGTTCCCCCTTTTGTCTCTATGCAGCTCTTACAGCCTTTGCCAGCTGACCCCTGTGTAGGTTAGTAGGGCCACTGGCCTTGTGTGCCTTCTGGCAGTGTACTTGAGAGAGGTTGGGCTTGGTGTTCTCTTCAGTTCTGGGCAGTGTTGGTGTCACCATTGAGCCTAGATTCCTTCCTTCCTTCCACTGTTTCCACCAGGCCTTTGTCCCAGAGATCTCAGACATATACTTGATGGATGCTTCTCCCTGACCTTGGGTTACTCTTGTCTGCAGGATTTTTATTCTTCTGTCTTGGACATCCTGACTCCAGATGACGTTCGCATCCTGGTGGAGACAGAGGATGAGTATTCCCGGCGTGGGCAGTTCGAGCGGGTGTTCCCCAGCCACATCTCCACGCGGTACCTGCGCTTCTTCGAGCAGCCTCGTTACTTTAACATCCTGGTGACCCAGTGGGAGCTCAAATACCACTTGAATAGACACAAAGGTAATTGCCCTCCAAAGTCTGGCACAGCCACCTGACTCGGGCAGGCTGCCTGCCAGCAGTCGTGGGAGACTTCTGAGCTATGCGTGTTGGGGGGAGCTGCCTGCCTGCATACTAACCCCTAGGAAATGTGTTACCTTCCCAGACTGCTTCAAATATCACAAAAAGCTTATTCTGACTTGATGAGAGCTGATGACTGTTCTGGTACGCACAGCACCAGCACTTCTAGGTGCCCTGGGCGTGAAGCAGACTGGGATTTTGCCTTCAACCTGTAGCTTTGGCCTCTTACTGTGTTTCTCTGTTCTCTTTTGATGGAGAAACAGCTGTAATTGCTGAGCTTCCCTCCTGACAAGTGATCTGTGAAGGAAAAATTTGGCCTATTCCCTGGTCTCCTGCAGCTTTCTAATGATTGCAAAACAGTCAGCATACAAATGGAAATTTTTCCTAAACACTAGAAATCTAGCTGACGTTTCCATCCTTTCAGGACACAGTTCTGTATTTTAATAAGAAACATTATCCTTTAATGAGGCATATCTAGGCTGGACCAATTCCTTCTCACCCTGGGTTGTCTCTATCAGGGCAGCAGTATGAGCTATTTGGGGGAAGAGAGTCAGTGAGGTCTAGCATGAAGGGTTAGAGAAAATAAAAAGAGATTGTGGGTCAGGGCTTTCCATTCAATATCTGATCTAGAGGAGCTGGCCCTCCGCTGCAGTGTGTGTGCTCCTCACCTGGCTATGAAGGAGAGAAAGAAGAAAACTGCTTTTGTCACTTTTCACTGGTGTTAAAGCAAGTATCAAAGGGGTCAGTAACAGTCTTTCACAGAGAGATGGTAACTTCATAGCCTTCTCTGGCTGTGTTGTCAGCATCTGTCATCCTTTGCCTTGCTAATACCTTTGCTGGATGATCTTCCATCAACTGGAAGAAAGATTCTGTTATCGTGCTCACTGAAGTGCTGCCCTGAACTTTGCCGCTCAGGCAAGGGTCCTGGTTCAGTGCTCCAGCTTCCACAAAGAAGCCAAGTGAGCAGATTTGCTCTATCCCATCATTGCTCTTTACCTCTGAGCAGAGCTCACCTTCCCCCTATCCCCTTCCTGTTCCCGTGTGTTCCATGCAGCACTCCTCTTTTCCTGGCCAGCAAGATGCAAAGCTGGTGCACAGACCCAGGACGAGGCATCTGAGCCACCCTGCTCCCCTTGTCCCCCAACATGTGGGGGTTTTTTACAAAGTTCAGGGGCTTGCTCAAAGGTCACCAAGGAACAGGTTTTGGACAGAAAGGATTTCTCCTGGTATCTTATAGAAAACCACAGTAATCCCAGTTGGACAGCATCAGTGGACTAGCCATAGCTCTGATGGTTCTTAATTCTCAAGTCACCCTAGCCTTCTGCTATGACCCTAAGACTCTTAAATAAGAAAACAGGATGGGAGTAGTCCTGGATTTCTCAATAATTCTGGGTTGGCCAAGAGCAGGGTACTTGGCTGTAGTGGGGACAGCTAGCAGGAAACCCTGGAGGAAGCAAAGTCTGTTCAATGCAGTTGAACTCATGGCTCTGCTTCTGCAAATGACCTCGCTGTGCTTTGGAGCACATGTGTGTGGTGAGAGGATTGGTCCCTTCCAGTCGTACCAGCAAAGATTTTGGCCTGTGCCAGTCTTGTCCTCTGTCAGGGATGAAGTCTCAGCCCTTTAGCTGGATCCCTGTGGGGAGGAGGTGATGCACTGGGATGCTGCAGCTGATGAGTGCTGTGCAAGGAGGAGGTTGCCTGAGCTGCCCTCCTCTGGGAAAGGGGTCGATGACAGCAAAGCTGCTCTACATTTGCACAGTGGGAACTTTCACCAGTGCAGCCCAAATCAGGTACTGCTGTTGACAGGCACTGGGCTCAGGGGGACAGCCAATCTGGTCTAATTCGGCAAATCCTGAGTTGCCCCAGTTTCCCTGTTTCGCTGAGCCTGCTGCAAGGAATGTCTTGGCTCCCCGGGAGGAAGGCAAGCACTGCAGCAGCCCACGCACTGATGTTTGCTCGTACAAAGGGTGAACGCCCTTGATTTACCCCGTGTTTGCTGGCGCTCAGGCACGTGTTCAAGTGGTTATTGCATGTTCTCTGTGGTCAGGGCAGCATATTTGCATGGCCCGAGCTGAGATGGCTTAACTCTCTGTAAACCTGGCTGTTTGTTCTCACTTACTGTCTTCTGTCACTTCTCAGGTCTGGAGCTACTGAAGAACTGGTGTGTCAAAGGGTACCACACTGGGGCAGGGACGGATTTGGCCCAGATGGTGCGTATAACAGTGGGTAAGGTGGGCAGAGATGGTTGTTTACCTGCACAGAGTTGGATAGAGATCCTGCTTGTTCTTCTTCTCTGGCTCCTGTCTTACCTGTTTGCCTTCTTCCCTCTTTGCCAAGGCCTCCAGGAGTCTGGAAAAACCCATGCTGCCCTATTTCCCACAAAGATGAAGTCATGAACAGTATATCAGATCTTCAAGTATTTTGCATCTGAATATCCTTGGGTGCACTGGGCACAGCCCTACATATTTGGCACCTGTCCTGCCCATTGTTCATCTCTGTAAGGCAGTCATCTCTGTCCCTCCTGTGCCTTACAGCAGAATGCTACTCTGAAAGAAACCCACTCTTTTGACCTCGAGATGCTCTACTCCCACTTTCAGCAGAGGGATTCATTAGGCAGAGAGCAAAGATCGCTCTGTTTGCTATTCTGGGAACAGTCTGGTGGCAGTGACAATGCGCAGCAGTGAGGCAGCTCTAGCTGAAGCTCTCTAGGGCAGCCTGTGGCAAAGCACAGCAGGCTTGAGGGATTTTTGCCACGACTTAAATAGCCATTCTGTTGTCTTCCTCTCCTCCTACAGTGGTCATTGCCAAAGTCGCTCTTCCTCCAGAAGAGTAGCATTCAATCAAACGGCTTCAGCAAACTGGAACTGGGCAGACTGGGGTGAGTTTGCACTGGCTGTGACGTTCATGGTGTTCATAGTGTGGCTTTTGGACTGGTGTCCTGGTAGAAAACTGGCAGCCCAAAAAACAGCTTTATTTAAAGGGAGAGGAACAGGTTGGTTTGCAGGCTCTGAAGCCTCTGCTCTCTGGAGAGCCAACAGATGGGGCTGGCATGATATCTGTGCAACTGGGCATTTCTCTTGGCACTGTACACCCAGCTTAGATGGGAGTGAAGCTCAGAACAGCCAGATTAGGTGATGCTTGGAGCTGTCATGGTCAGAACATGCTGACACATGATATTCCCTACATTGGAACTTCTTTTCACTTCTGGGGACACTGATGTGGCTAACGGTGAGCAGAGGCTCTCAGCTGCAGCACTGCCTGGGAGGACAGTGATGCCTCCAGTTCTCTTGCACTATCCTGACTTCTCCAAGCAAAGCTGGTCTGCTGACATCTTCCTGCAGGGGAGCACTGGAGTTTGGGTCAGCCAAAGTGAAGGGGAGGCACACCCCTGGTCTCTGGTTCTTAGAAAAAGGTCATCACTGTTCCTGTGCTGAGGCCAGGGTGGAGTTGGGTTTACACACAGACAGGGAGACTAAGCTGTGACCCTGAAGTCCCACTGATGCTGGAATCAGTGGTGCTGCCTGGGATGGGAGATGGACTAGGTGAGCCTGGCAGCCCTATCTCTGAGTCCATGTCATGATACAATAGATACTTATTGCACTCTGATCCTTTTGATCCTTTCTCACTGTCCCTGACAAGCTCACGGTCTCCTTTTTGTTGCAGCACATGCCTCCCTTCAGCTGGTGAGGATCTCAGAAGATGCCTGGAGCCCAGCCCTACTCAGAGTTTACCTCTCGACAAGTGCACTGGTGGAGCCAACCAGAGACCTGCTGGCTGCCTCTCTGACACTGCCCTGGTGATGTGACCAAGCAGCCACTGTCCCTCCCTGGGGACACATCAACCTACCTCAAAGGAAGAGACAGGAGCTGGCTCTGTAGAGCAAGGACTGCGGGAGCCCCTCGCACTGCACACTTGTTTTGGGGCTGGTTGTAGAGAGGAATGTTTTCCTGGGCAAACAGGAGACATGTGACTTCAGTTTCTAAAACAGGGTGCAAAGCCTGGGGAAGTGGAGGTTATCTGGCCTTTGTTCTACACCGTTCTTAAAGCCTGACACGGTGGTTTCTTTGCTGCGTGGGAGCCGGCTGAGCCTGCCCTTCTTGTCCCCAGCCATCACAGGTTGAGCCCTTGCTTGCCTATCTCTGTGTCCTGAGTTGCTGGCAGCTGAGTCTGCTCTTGCCCTGCTGCAGCCTGGCCCCTGGAGAAAAGTCCCTCGTCCTCACGCATGGGAGGGAATAAAACTGCCCTGTTTTATCTTTTCTGAATGTCTGTGCCAACATCGTGCCCTTGCCCAGAAACAGGCCCTGCAGGAGACCTCAGGCTTGCACATGGCAGCTCAGGAGAGACCACGGGTACCTGTGTGGCTCCACTTCGGTGTGGGGGCAGCAGGGCTGCTGGGGAGGGAGCATCCCTTCTCAAGGCCCTTGGCTCTGGTGTGCCCTGCAGCATGTGTGCATGGATTGGAGGCTAGTGCTCTTCTCCTGGGTCTGCTCTCTATTTTCCCTTTGTTTCTCAAGGATTTCTATTAAATTTTGACACTCAGCTATTCTCCTCGTTCTCATTTGCCTTCCTTTCTCTGACCTGTTTGTGTCTGGTGGGAAGCTCACCCTGTCCCATGCTTCACTGGGCTCTGGTACAGGGAGGGTTTGTGCTACCACCCCACTTTGCCCTGTCCCTCCCAGAGCTGGGGGTAATTCTTGCTGCCCTATGTCAGGTAAACCTGCATGGAAGAGCAGCTCCCAGGATAACTGTTCTGGTCTGGGGTTTTTCTTATGTCTTAGGGACTATCCTGTGCATCATTAACCAGGGGGAGCAGTGCAGTGCAAGAGGGGTAGGAAGGTTTGGGTCCCCAGAGCTGGCCCTTGCTGGGTCAGGGTTCTGTCCCCGAGTATGGTAGGTGAATGCTGGCTGCTTGGGCAGGTTCTGGGGGCCTAAAAGAGGTGCTGATGTGTGGGCCCTGGGTCTAGCAGAAATCCGTTCCCTCCCCTCTCCTCACAGCCCACCATTTCCCAGCACTGGGCCCTGTTTCTCTGGTCTCCTTGGTGACAATCTCATCTCTCCTCGGCTTCTCTCCAGCACCTGAAAATAGCCTCCGAAAGTGGAGATGCCTGCTCCCTTCGCTGCTGCCAGCACCCGCGATGGCCAGGCTGGAGCCCGGCTCCTTGCACAGCACAGCTGTAAGGGCCTGGCCCCGTGGGCCCCTGCACCACTGCAGGATTTGGGCCATCCTGCGAGGCGGCACCGAGGCCCCGGCCTCGTCCTTCCTCTTCCTGCCTGCTGTGAGGCAGCACCAGGGCGCTGCATGGACCTCACCACGGCCAGTATCCAGCTGTCCCCTGCCTTGTCCCCTTGGCCCTGTAGCCACCAACCCTGTAGCTCACCCGCAGCTGCCCCAGGCCAGCCCGACAGCCTCCCAGAAATAGAAAACGGAGCCGGGAGCGGGCAGAGGGCGAGCAGGAGCGGTGGCCCCGCGGCAAGGAAAGAGTTACCCCACAGGCTGGGCTGCCCCTGCGAGGGACCAGGGTTAGGGACAGCGAGCTGCAGCAGGACCCCGCGCAGGGGCAGGCGGCGTCGAGGACAAAGGGCTCGCATCCAGCCAGCCCATGGCTGGGAC
>VWZN01017408.1:8455-19634 GCA_013396955.1 Regulus satrapa | reverse complement strand
CCCGGGGAGAGGGGAACGCTGTCCCCCCCCCCCGCCACGGGCCGGAGCAGCACCGGGCAGGCTGGCCCGCGTCCCCACGGCGCGGAGCCCCGCTCCTGGGGGACGGGGGTCCATGGAGCGGGGCGTGCCTCCGCTCTCTGCCCCCAGCCATCCCTCCATCGCCCTCTCCCTCAGGTCCCCAGGGCTAGCGCTGTCCCCGGGGCCGCGGCCACCTACTTCAGCCCGGGGCTGCGGGGTGGCTGCGGGCGCTGCTCGGCGGTGTCGGCCGCGTCCCCCCCCGCGGCAGTGGGGGCATGGCTGGCATTGCTCGCTGACACTCTATCTGCCAGGGCCACGCCAGCCGCGGGCCCAGGATAGCAGCGCTGCCTCGCAGATAGCATGGAGCGGCTCCGGGGCCCCGCCGCGTCCCAGGTACCGTCCGGCTGGGTGGGGGGCGCGGCCCGAAAGACCCCCGACTGGGGACAGGCCACCCCTGGGGTGGGAGAATGTGGGCGGCTGACAGGCTCCTTCCCTCGGACATGCAGCCGTGGGGACAAGGACGTCCTTGTCCCAGCTGTGCCAAGACCCTTGGGAACGGCTGGGGCAGCTGGTGCGGGGTCTCTTCCTTCTCGGTGCTGGTTCTAGGTTCCTTAGAGAGGTCCCTGTCCCTGTGCCTCCATCATTATAGGGTGGCCTGTAAACTTTGGCTCTGTCAGGCAGGTTTGTGTTTGGGGTAGCTCTTCCCTCTGCATGTGCTGCTGTGTTATAGTAAGGTCTCCTGGGGGCTGGGGGAACGGGATCAGCGGTCAGGCTGTGTGGATTACCTTCCTCCTGGGCCTGCCGCTTTGTTAATGCAGGTTTCCTGGGATGGACCTGGTCCCCGGGAGGGGCCAATGGGGTTGGTGAGGCTCTTGGCATGGGAAGAAGCGAGAACGGAATTTACACCTTGGGATTGAGAGAGGATGGGTGCAGAGCCGCCGTGGGACATGCTTGTCCCACAGAGAGAGAAGGCAGAAGTCCTGCCATCCATGCCTTGTTCTGCTCTGGACACCCCTGCTGCGTCCCCAGAGGAGGAGGACTAGCTGGGTGTCCTGGACAGGAGCCACCATGGAGACTGCAGGCTCGGGGGGTCCTGGGCTGGTGGGGGGGTGCCCACATCCCCTCCCCGAAAGAACAATTCTCCCTGCCTGGCTTGGGTGGGCCAGAGCATCTGGGTGAGTGCAGGCAGAATCCATGGATGGAGAAAAGATTGGTTTGACTCCTGCTGACCCCTCCTCACTGTCTGCCCTCTCAGGTGGCCCTGCTGGATGCTGTTGCATGCCCTGAGGAAGAAGGTGGGTAGCAGGAAGAGTCTAGGTGTGTAGGAGGGAGGACTGCCTTACTCATGTGACAGGTGCATTGGTCCTCTGCCCACCCTGCCCATAGCCCTCTCCTCAGCTGGAGTCCATCCCAAGCTGGAGAACTGCAGGGCTATGTGCTGCCTCTGTGGAATGTGAAACGGGGGCTCTGCCGGGAGCATCCCCTGCTGCCCCCAGGCAGGAGGGTGCTGAGACCCAGCAGCTGAGACCCAGCAGCTCAGCTCACTGGCTAGGGCTGGGGTGACTTTGCCTGCAGGGTTTCCAAAAGCTGTATGCCCCAGGGAGGAGGAAGAATACAGGAGACCTGTCACCTTCACACTGGGAAATGAGATACTGGGGCTGGGCCCAGAGACCGAGTTTCAGAACCCTGATGCTGAGGTCTATATGCACTTCTTGAGGAGCCACTGCTGTTACGATGCCATCCCCACCAGCTGCAAGCTCGTTGTCTTTGACATCTCCCTGGAGGTGATAACCTGGGGGATGACTGGGGATGGGCAGTGAGGAAGAGGGCTTGGGGATCCTCTGAACCCCTCTGCACTCTGCCAGCAGATCAAGAAAGCCTTTTTGGCTCTGGTGGCCAATGGGGTGCGTGCTGCCCCTCTCTGGGACAGCAAGACGCAGAGCTTTGTGGGTGAGTGCTGGAAGCAATGCCTGGCCCCCTCCCCTGCCTGGCAGAGAGAGTACAGGCAGTGCTGCCAGCGCCACGTGTCTCCACACAGGGATGCTCACCATCACTGACTTCATCAACATCCTCCACCGCTACTACCGCTCACCTTTGGTGAGTGCCGTGAGGAGGGCTTGGGGGATCAGGACAAGCATGGGGTAGGGAGCGGCTGTCCCCACTAGGCAATGACCAGGGGATGATTCTGGGACAGACCAGGATCCACTTGTTGCTCCCCTGCTTGGCACCCAAAATGCAATCCCTGTGCTCGGTGATGGGGTGCAATGCCCAGGGAAGAGGGCAGTGTCTCAGAGTGTCCTCAGGCTGCCATGGAACCATCATGACCTGGGCATTTCTCTGCCTTCAGGTTCAGATCTACGAGGTAGAGGAGCACAAGATTGAGACCTGGAGAGGTAAAAATCATGTGGGTGTTGAGCTGACGTCACACAGGGCATGGAGGTGGGCTCTGGGGTTGTGGGGCTGCAAGAGAGGGCTGAAGGACCTCCACTCATAGCTCTTTCCCTTGGCAGAGGTGTACCTGCAGGGCTCCCTCAAGCCACTGGTCTACATCTCTCCAAGCAATAGGTGAGAGCCTGTCCACTGGGGGAGAGCACATCCCTTGGAGAAGGGGTGTGCGCGTGCCTGGGACACAGCCCTATCCCACCATGATGTCCACAACACCCACAGCCTCTTCGATGCTGTCTACTCCCTGATCAAGCACAAAATCCACCGCCTGCCTGTCATTGAGCCTGTCTCGGGCAATGTCCTGCACATCCTGACGCACAAGCGCATCCTCAAGTTTCTCCGCATCTTTGTGAGTGCTGGGGCTGCTTGTGCACACTCATGGCTGGTGTGCAGGAGCACAGACAAGGCTGTCAAGGTACATACATGCAGGTGCCAGCCCAGCTCTGCCCTGTCCCATTGAAGGATTCTACCATCCCCAAGCCACGCTTCCTGAAGAAAACGGTGCAGGAACTGTGCATTGGCACCTTCCGTGATCTGGCCGTCGTGCCTGAGACTGCCCCGATCTACACTGCCTTGGAGATTTTTGTGGATCGCCGTGTGTCCGCCTTGCCTGTCATCAATGATGCTGGTACCTGGGAGGGGAAAAAGGGACGTCCTCATCTCCCTCTGCTAGCAGATTCAGCACCATCCCTACCCAAACCCCCTCTCCTGGCCCTTGGGCTGCCCCTTGGGGTGTGGGGAGGAACATGGCAGGTGGAACAGGGCTCCTTCTGCAGCCCCTGCACTGTTTCTCTCTGCAGGGCAAGTGGTTGGCCTGTACTCCCGGTTTGATGTCATTGTGAGTACCCTGCGTGCGTGCCCAGGCTCACGTTTGGCCCCTTGCATGCGCTGGCGGGGCGCTCATACCTGTCTGTGCCCATGCAAACCCACCCCAGAGTGCAATGCACGTGTCACTGCACATCTGCTCTGTGCATCTCCTGCGTTCGGTGTCCCCTCTGTGCTGGCACAATGGGGTGCAAGGACACCTTGGGGTGCTGAACGGAGTCACGTCTTATCACAGCACCTGGCGGCCCAGAAGACCTACAACAACCTGGACATGAGCGTGAGGGAGGCTCTGCAGCAACGCAGTGTCTGCCTGGAGGGGGTCCTCACCTGCTACCCCCATGAACCTTTGGAGGACATAATTGACCGCATTGCCAAGGAGCAGGTGAGTGCCCGGGGTGCCTTGTGGCAGCCACCACTGCCAGCTGCCCAGCCTGTGATGCTCTGCCTGCACCCACAGGTCCATCGCCTGGTTCTGGTGGATGAGAACCGGTACCCACGGGGCATCATCTCCCTCTCTGACATCCTGCAGGCCCTTGTGCTCACTCCTGCAGGTATCGATGCTCTTAACTCTTAGCCCACGGTGCTCCATCTTTTTCCACTTGCACCCTCAATTCCTCTCCGCTTCAGGTAGGCTGCACCCCCGCTCCATTGCTGTGTGCCTGTCCCCTCCCTGCTGCTGGGTTACCTGCCTCTGCCCCATCCAAAGTGGTCCTGGGGGATGGAGGAGGCTGGGGCTGGGGTCTGGCAGCGCTGGGTGCCCAGGTGGGGACAGCAGGACCCAGATGCTGCTCGTCCCAGGGGTACACAAGGATCACAGGGGACCCCTGGTGACTGTGAGGAAGGGTGGGGGTACCTTCCACGGAGACACTCTGCCAGAGCCCCATTCAGGCAGCCTGTGGAATGTAGGTTTTGCAGGGCTTTGGGCTGGATGAGGGTTTTGGGGTGTGATGCACTCCAAGACAAAAGCCTTTGATCTTGCCTCAATTCTCGCCGAGTCCTGAATCCCCTCCAGTGCCATTCCCAAGGGACAGAGAGCAGACAGACCCCCACTCACACACCCCAGACATGCTGCCCCACCATTAGCCATAAGCAAAACATGGCCAACCCATGGGCCCTGGCTGGCAGAGCCCCCCACCCTCTCCACTTGCAACAGCCCCAAAACTGTTCCAGAGACTGGGCTCACTCCCAGGTGGCACTGGAACGACACTGCCTGGCCACCTGCAGCTGGTGAGTCCTCACTGGCTATGGGTGGGCGTGCTCCTGGCACCCACTGTGGCACCTCTTTAGGGGTGAAATGAGGAGGGGGGAGATGGCTCCAGTTCCCAACTGCTTCCCAAAGGTAATTACGCTTTTTGGGGTGGTGGTGGGCAATGGGTTGGGACAGGCCTGTGCCTACCAGTTTCCCAGCTGCTCTGAACAGAAGGGGACTGCGAATGGTGTGTGTTTGCCACATGGGATACCCCCTATCCCCCTTGCCCCCCTTCCTCACATTCCCCCATTATGGTGCCTTTGCTCACCCAGTCCCTGGTGCCCACAGGGGTGGCTGTGTCAAGAGCTGCAGGGGGCTTCCCTCCTACCCCAGGGCTTGCAACACAAGAAAGGAATGGAGGAAAGACCCTAGTAATCCACTGGGATGGTCGGAGGGGCCGCATCGCACGGTGCCCAGTCCAGCACTGAACTGGGCTTATGGTCTCACACGCTCTCTTGCCCCACAGGCATCGATTGATCCTCACTCTGAAGACACCAGGGAAATGCCACTGTCTTGTCTGACTTGGGGATCTCTTGCGTGACCTGTGAGAAGGAGGCCTGGGCTTGAAGGCTCTCTGTGAGGAGAACATGCCTGTTTGCCCCAGTCCTCAGGCTCGTCTTGAGTCCAGGGCTAGATTCTGCCAGTCTTGGAAAGGCAGAAACACTGAAAATGGGACCCAGGGGTGCCTCCTGCCAGTAAGCACACAGTGATGCTCACTGGGCACTGTGCTGGAGGGCCTGCAACATGGGCAGAGACCCATACAGCCCCAGAGGACATGGCCACCCCTCTGCCATCTTGCTACTGGACTGGATTTGAGTGTTTCTATTGTGGCTCCCTCCTACTGAACACAGTTCCACTGTCTGTGGCCGGTGCCTGGTAGCGTAGGCTCAGCTGCACACACGGGCTTTTTTATTTTTAGGGTCACACAGGGCTGGAGCTCTCTGGCAGAGGCACAGTCTGTGCCGGAGCTGGCAGCACGATGGACACTTGCATGGAAGTGAGCACGTTTTGGGGTGGGGAGGAGATATTTATTTGTTAGTCTGTTCAGCCTTGCTGTAACAAAGCAGCCTGATCCAAGAACTGCCTCTTGCCTTTCTGGGGTAAAGCTGGGTATGACTCCTCTGGAGAGAACCGGGCTGGGGAAGGTGTACTGGCTGCTTGCCAGCAAGTTTGGCACTGGCAGAGTAGCACCTCTGCCCATGTGGGTTGAGCCGAGGGGATGGGGACACAGGGCGTGCAGCCTTAATCATCTGGGTGGTGTGCAGGTCCCTTTGGGAACACAATGAGGGACAGAAGCTTTGGTACCAGCAAGGTTTCTGCCTGCCTCTTCCCTCAGTCTGAGAAGAAGGAAAGTATGAGGGGGTTTCACTGTTAAAAATATCCCATGCCCCATCCCTCAAGAACCCTGGGCAAACGGCAATGCAAGCCCTGCTTGTGGCTACGACCAGCTGTGAGATTTGCAATGGTCCTGGCTTGGGGGTAGGGGATGCTGAGCTGATCTTTCTCCTCCTGCTTTGCCTGCAGCAAGCCCTGCCATTCCCATGATCCCATATCAGCATCTCAGCGCAGTAACAGCTGACAGTGGAAAGCCCCAGGAACTAAACACCCCTCCTGTGCTGGCTGGCTCTGCTAGAGGACACAACACCAGTGCTGGGTGGTGACAGGCCTCCTCCCATCATGGGGAATGTGCTTTGTTATTGCTGTGCCTTCCCGGGACCGGGGCTGGCTCTGTCCCTTGGGAAAGGCACACATCCCAAACTCCGCCAGCACTCAACCCTCCCCTGGGGGCAAGGGGGAAAGTGAGGCACAGAGAAGCTTCTGAGGCCAAGGTCAGCTGTTCAGAGAAGACCCAGATGTCCTGGCTCCAGGCACAGATCCACGCGCAGCTACACAAGGACGGGATGAAGGAGACACCGAATGGCTGCAAGCCCCCTCCCTGCTTTTCCCCAGCCCCAAAAGAGCTCCCAGGTTCCTGGTGCAGCCCAGCTGGGCACGGGATAGGGGAGACACAACCCCCCTGCAGTCTGTCGAAGGCACAGCAGCTCCCCAAGCCTCCTGCTGGTTTTGGGCAGGGGGATACTAGTGCCCCAGGGGTGATTCGGGGGCAATCTCTCATCCCCCCGACCTTTCCCACCGTGGGGCTGCGAGCCCTAGGGAAGGGGTTTGCCTTCCTGTCCTCCTTGTGGGGCAGTAAGGGGGGATCTCCATTTGGCACCCAGGGTGGGGGCGGACGTGCAGTCAGGGGGCTCCTGGGCGAGCGATGAATTCGAGGTTGATGGGCTTGTCAGCCACCAGGACAATGCGGGACACAGATGTCACTTCCACGCCAGTGGGGTCTGGCCGCACCTCAAATGCCTGGATCATCTGTGGGGAGAAGGGGGGTTGTTAGCCTTGGGGGAACCCTCAGGGAACCCCATCCCAGCTCATGGCAAGATACCCGAAGTGGGGGGATCCCTACTTACCCTGGCAAGGGCCAGGTGCATCTCCAGCTCGGCGATGCGGCGTCCGACACACGCGCGAACCCCGTAGCCGAAGGGGATGGAGCTGAAGGGGTGGTGAGGGGAGCCGTGGCCCCGGAGCCAGCGCTGGGGCAGGAAGCGCTCGGGCTCGGGGAAGTAGGTCTCATCGTGGGACATGGCGTAGTGCGCCAGGACAAAGAGGGTCTGCAGGGCAAGAGTTGGGGTTTAATGAGCCCACCTGGCCCCACTGAGCGCAGGGGGGGTCCCCACAGCACAGCCCCCACTCACGTTCTTGGGGAAGAGGTAGTCTCCGATGACAATGTCCTTCTCATAGAAGACCCTGGCGTTGGTGGGCACCACAGGGTAGACTCTGGGAGATGGGGAGAGTTAGTGGGGCGGCAGGACTCATCTGGAGATCCCGGAGAGAGCAAGACACGTGCAGGCATGACAAGGCCCAGCAACACCCCGGGGGAGAGGTGGATGTGTGCAGTCCAGAGGGACTGAAATCCAGCCTTGCATGCTGTCTGGTTGGTGTATCCCCCCTGGAGAAGGGGGCTGGTGACCAGGACCTCAGGGGCAGGGACAAGGCTAGGATGTACCTGAGAGTCTCCTTGATAACGGCCCGAAGCATCGGCAACTTGGGGATATCCTCAGCAGCAGGAAACCGGTCGGCAGGCACGACAGCTTTCAGCTCCTGGTACAGGGACTCCTGGATGTCTGGGTCCCGGGAGAGGTGGTACAAAGCCCAGGACAGCGTGTTGGAAGTCTAAGGGGAGTACAGCACCAAGGGGAATGAAGAAATTTGGACCAGTACCTGAGCAGCCTTGTGCCAAACACAGCATCAGTACGACACCAGAGAGCCCCTGCTCCGGTGCACAGAAAAGTCAAGGGTGAGGGGCAGCAAGCACAGGGGAGAGAGAGGCAGGGAGCAGAGCACGAAGCAGAGCAGAGGACAGGGTCTGTACTGACCAATCCCTGAGAGTTTGTCCCTGTGGGGCATCAGCCCCACAGCAACCAGGCTAGAGCCCCTAAGGGCTGGGTGGAGCAAGGCCCCGTGGATTCCCCTGGGCATGGAGCTCAGCAGGGATCCCCTGGCAGCAGCTGCCTGGCTCTCACCGTGTCCACACCAGCCAGCAGCAACTCGGCCACGCTGCCATAGACCTCGTCCAGGCTGAGTCTGCCACTGGCTAGCAGGTAGCTCAGGTAGCCGGACACCTCCTTGCCACGCTCCACCTGCCCCTCCAGCTCCTCCATCTTTCGGTCAATCAGTCTCTTGCCTGCAAGGACAGAGAGTGGGAACCAGAGCTGACAGGGCGAGGGCTGCCAAAAAGACATTTGGCCAGGGAGTGCCCCGCTTTTGAGGGTCCTTAGGGAGTTCAGTGCCAGCACACTGGGTCCCCATCATTACGGCTCACCAAAGGCGAAGATGGTGTCCCAGCTGTCCAGGTAACGGTCCCAGAAGGGCAGCACCTTGCGGCTCCATCGGGGCAGGACAGTGGCAAAGATGGAATTCTTGAACATGAGGTTGATGGAGTCAATGAAGTGCTGTGTCTCAGCAGGGACCTGCTGCTTGAGGCACCCGATGCGGGTCTCGAAGAGGATATAGGAGATGCCTGCGGGGGACAAACAGCATCCAGACCTCCGGGGGAATAAGGAGTGGGACAGGGCAGGGTGAGGGGGGGACGGGACACCCCTACCTTCCAGGGCAAAGCGGTAGAGCAGGTTGGCCACGTCCCCCACCAGCACCCCCGAGGGGCTGCGGCTCCGCTCCTCCCGCAGCCGCACCATCAGGTCTGACACCACCTCCCCGATGGCATCCGCGTACAGCAGCGCCTCCGAGGGCTTCAGCAGCCGCTTGTTGAGCACCTGGCGCAGGCGGTACCAGCGCTCCCCTTCCCTGCATGGGCACGAAGCTCAGTGCTGGGGGCACGGACGGGCAGGGGGCAAGGCAGCAGTTCCCCAGCTCCTGTGCACATCCTCCCCGCCCCAGGCTGGAACCATCCCGGGGACATTCCACCCACCGTGGCCACGCCCTTCTACTTGGTGGGGACACGCAGCTTGCAGGAGTGGGAATAATGCAAGCTGCCACCTGGGCCCTACACCTAAGGAAGGGACAGGAAATGTGTGCTGGCCCAGGGAGCAGAGCCAGGGCAGGACTCACTCGGTGAAGGGTCCGTAGGGCAAGCGCCGGGTGTCCCGGTGCTCCTTCCACAGGGCCATGTCGCTCCGCATGGGGTACTTGCCCTCCTGCCGTAGCAGCTGCTCCAGCACCACTGGGCTCCCAATGTTGATGTTCCTGTAGTGTCCGAAGGTTGACTTCCAGATAGGTCCATAAAGGCGTCGGGATATCACCTGTGAGGCACAAAGCATGGCTGGGTCAATGGGATGAGCTGGGTCAGATCCTCCCTGTCCCATTGCTGCCCTGAATGTGCCTAACTGTACCCATCCCATGGACCCCTCAGCATCACCTGAGCTCAAGGACCTGCCTCTGACCCCCCCAAGCTGGCAGCATTCTTGAAGTGCTCTGCAGATGGCCTGGGCTGGCGTCTCTAGGCTCATTTCCTCTCCCAGCACTAAGTACACCAGGCACTGACCCCCCCCCAGCACAGACTGACACATCCTTCACCCATCCCAGATATTCAGAGACAGCCTGGTGGGTCTTTTGGGGAAGGAAGACCAAGAAGAGACAGCAGGGACAGAGACAGCTGCTAAGTACAGGACTGTGCTGAGATGCAGGACCATTGCAGCAACCACCAGCAGGACTAAGTCCGGCTGCTTCCAGCCTGGCCCCAGCTCTGCTTAACCTGGGACAACAGTGGCTGAGTGGGTCGTTGAACTCACCAGCCAGTATGAATGGTTAATGATCAGCAGTGAGAGGGCAGCTTAGCCTAGGGCATGACTGGGCTGCTCCCAGAACAGGCTGTCACCTCCAGGGCATGGCCCTGAGGCCACAAGCCAGCGAGGGGACATTGGCCAACATCAGCCCTGCTCTGTCTGCCTCCCCTCTCCTTGTCTGTAGCCACAGGTGCCATGCTGCTTCCCTGGCAGGGAGCACCGTAACCCCCAAGTGCATCCCTTGGGGGCACCCCTTTGCAAGTGGATCCGCACAGGGCCATGTCCAAAGGTCACCTTCCATCCCACCCAGGCACTGCCAGAGCCCCTGCAGGGCACGGCCAAGCATCGGGGGGATGCAGGGGACTTAGCAGAGAAGCCCTGGTCCCCATTCCCCGTGGCTGCGGGGATGCACGTGGTACAATCTCCCTTGGTGACTGTCTGCATCGCAGCCTGCGCCTGGATTCAGCTGGATTCGTCATGATGGGGAGACGTTCCTCGTGCACGGTGGCAGGAGGAGGGGGAGGGACGGCCGCCCCGGCACTGCAGGCAGCTCGTGGGCATGGGACAGCTGTGCCCCGGCTTGAAGCCTGCCCACCAGCATCTGCTGGCAGCCAGGACCCGACACAGTGCAGGCCTTGGAGAGCCGGGCTGTGAGAAGCTCGAGCTGCCTGGATCTGGGGAAAGGCACCTCCAGAGCAGGTGGGCATCTTTCCGCAAAGCCAGGCTCTGCTTGGAGTCCCAAGGGCAGGAGGGAGCAGGAGAGAGCTCCAGTACCCACGGCCCGAAATCCCACTGTCCTGTGACAGCCTCTTCTCCAACCAGCAGTGCCTGGTGCTCTGAGATCCCAGGGAGGCCTGATCCCGCACGCTTCTCGGGCTGGTCAGAGCTCCAGGGCGCAGGAAGATGCCGCCTGGCTTGCAGCCAGCCAAGCCCATTGCTTGCTTCATCCGACGTATGAGGAAGTGTTGACAGAAGAAAACAAGTACCTCTGTCTACCCCTCCCCTGCCTTGGTATCATCTGCCCAAAAACATGCCCGGTTACCTGCACCCAAAACCGCTGCTCCCTCCAGCTGTCGCAGCCGGGAGCCCGGGGATGCCAGGACCCTGTGAGATGCCCCCGAAACCTTTGCCCTCAGCTGCCTGGCCGCCTCGGGGGTGCTGGAGCAGCCCCGGGCCGGCTGGACTCTCCCGAGGTCACTCGGTTCCGCTGGCCCCTCTCTGCCTGCTGGCCTCAGCATCACCCTACAGTGCCGGGTGCCCCCCACCGCCCAGCGCCTCTGCTCCCCGGCTCTGCCGCCCCCGCTCAACTCCCCGCCGTCACTCGTCGGCAGCTAACCCCCTCCCTGGA
>VWZN01017407.1:387850-412070 GCA_013396955.1 Regulus satrapa | reverse complement strand
CCGGGGGCACAGGGCACAACTCCCCGGGGGCACAGGGCTCAGCACCCCGGGGGGACAGGGCGCAACTCCCCGGGGGGACAGGGCTCAGCACCCCGGGGGGACAGGGGACAGTACCTGGGAGGAAGAGATCAGTGCATGGGGCACAGGGCACCGTGTTTCAGGGGACAGGGACCAGCGCCCCTGGGGACTGCGGACACCACTCTAGGGGACAGGGCATAGCACCTCAGGGATGGGGCAGAGTGCCCTGGAGAACAGGGAACAGTACATTGTGAGTGAGTCTGCTCTGAGTCAAACTGTTACTGCTTCCTCAATGCGTTCCAGGAAACACCGCTGAGGAACAGCCCCAGCCCTCCCAACAGCACTGGAGGCACGATTGACAGTGATAGCTGGGATCCCCGCTTCAATGACACCCCCTCCTCTGTCTCTCTGCCCGCCAAGAACAGAAAGAACTTTAGTCAGCTTAAGCGAGCAAAACCGTACGGTTCCCTGTTCCAGCGGGCAAAGACCAGCAACTTCCTACCAGAGCGAAAGCAAATCGATAAGATCAGGAAGAAGAAAAAGCTGAAAAGGAGGGAAACAGAGGTGTCTGCTGAGGAGGACTATGAGGAGAAGCTGCTGGATCTGGAGGCAGAGGACTCTTATGCAGAGACGCCGATGAGCCCCTCGTCAGAGGGCGACCCTCAGTCTGTGACTGAACACTGCTCGGTGTGGGACTCTGACACCCCGTCAAGTGTCTCCTACCCTGCTGTGACGGCCGAGCAGACGGTGGAGATCCAGAGCGTGGGCAAACGAACAGTCATTCGGCAGGGCAAGCAGGTGGTCTTTCGGGATGAGGACGGCACCGGTGATGACGAGGACATCATGGTGGATTCAGGTATGGGGCCTGGCTTGTCCAAGAGGATTAGCCAGGTGGAAGTAGTACTTTACTTGTAGCCTGAGGGTAATGCTGAGTAGCAGTGCCTGGGTGGAATTCGGGAGCAGTTGGGTTTTCGGGGGGAGGGAGGTGGGTTGGCTCTTTCTGTAATAAACTGAGTGAAAAGCTGCAACTTTATAGAAGCAGCTGGTTCTCTTCTCCTTGATTATGGCCTTCTGTGTACTGCTGACAGTCTCTTCCCGTGCAAGAGACCTGGAAAAAGCAGCAAAGTGCCTGTCTTTGAAACCCAGGTAGTTAATTTAGTGTGAAAGGAGAGAAAATTCCTGATGTGAGAGGCGTCAGCTGCTAAAAACCCATCTTTGACATTTGTCTTTGCAGATGACGACTCGTGGGACCTGGTCACTTGCTTCTGCATGAAGCCTTTTGCTGGGCGGCCGATGATTGAATGCAACGAGTGCCACACCTGGATCCACCTCTCCTGCGCCAAAATCCGCAAATCCAACGTCCCAGAGATCTACATCTGCCAGAAGTGCCGGGACTCCAAGTTTGACATTCGCCGTTCGAACCGCTCCCGGACGGGCTCGCGCAGGCGCTTTCTGGACTAAGGGGGAGGCACGTGCTGGTGCGCTGCGTGGGTGGGCGAGCCATGGGTGCTGGCCAGGAGGCCGGGACGGGCTCCCCTGAACTGCTGCTGCTCAGGAGGGAGGGCTGCCCAGCCGGCCGGCGGCCCAGGGATGGGGAATCGCCGAGGCGTGGGCGGCCGGCTGGGCAGAACTGCGGCGAGACTGTCTCGAGGGACAGATGAAGCTCTCTGAGCTCGGCGGAGTTTTGTCTGGTTACGATGACTGGGTGATGTACAATACCTTTGCCAAGTAGGTTTTCTCATCCCGTTGGGAAACTGCAAATCTCCTCTGTGCTAGAAAACTCCTCCTCCTCCCAAAGAGGGAGGGGAGGAGGAGGGAATCTGTGTGAAGAGTCTGAAAAGTAAATGGCCCTGTGTTTTAAATTCAGTGTGATATTATACCTGCCCATTTGTTCATATAGATCAATCTTAGATATATCCTAAGGCTCCGTAGGAGTCAGCCTCAGTGCTACCAGCCTCTGTGTGATCTGCTGCTGCTTCCACGGGCCTGAGCATAGTGGAGTTCTGTCATTTGGCATCATCCAAGTGCAGACGAGACTCGGGGCTCCCTCCTGTGCTAAGGGACAGCGCCCTGGCAGGAAGGAGCAGCTCTTTTCCTGGACAGGCAGCGTGGGGGATCAGCAGTTTCAGATTCCTTCCTAGAAGGTCTCTTCTTACAGTGATTTTTTTGTGGTTTATTTGCATGATCAGCTCAAATGTGTGTATGGGGGGAAACTGCTCCATTTCTTGTCCCTTCATTAACCTCTATGGTGCTGTTTTAAGAAGATGACTCCCTTCTCTCAGCCCAGAATTCAAACATGGGCTGTAAAAGGAGCCAAAGGAAATGCAGAACCTGGTTTGGAAGGTTTGGAATTTGATTGTGTCCATCCAAGTGGGACAGCTGAGTTGATTTTTGCTTTCACTGTTTGTTTCTTGAAACTGGACTGTAACCAAAAAGCCAGAATCTTTATCTATTGGTAGCAATGGCACAGATCAAAGTGGATGCAAGCAATGCAGCTACAGGATGAAGTGCAATGAGGATCTGTCTGGTGCAGAGTGGACAGGAGAGCGCTGGCCAGCACTGCAGACAGGACCTCCTGGGCCTTAGCCCATGGGAAATCCCTTCAGGACCACGATGAGAAGTCACAGCTCATACACAAGGCCAGAGAGATGCTGGCATTGTTCCTCAATGACCAGACAGATCCACGTGGATCACACAAATCGGGTTGATGTTTTGAGGTGTTTCTCTGAAGTTATGCCTGAAGAACAGTGTGTGCTCTGTCCAGTAAGAGGCTCAGAGAAGCACTGGCTGCCACAGTGGCTGCAGCCAGACCAGCTGTGCCAGCAGGAACATGTCCCCATGAGTTCTGCAGTCACACAGAATTGGAGCACTGCCTTGTGTGAGGACTGGCTCAACGGATGTGTCCTGGGGAGGGTCTTACTAGCACACCAGGGTCAAGTGCCCTCCTTCAGACACTGGCCCCACGGCTGCCAAAACCACAGGCAGCCCAGTACCACAGGGCCCTGGGGCTCCACTATGTGGGGCAGGGTGACAGAAGTACACAACATGCAACTGTTCTCTCCTGGTTCTTGACAAAAATCTCGTTTCACCAAGCTGTAACAGCTGACTGGGTTCAGAAAACCAGCTTCTATGAAATCTCTCAACCATGACTGTGCTGTGCTGCCTTCAGAAGCTATGTGGATACCACCAAGGAGTTCGCCAAAGACTCCCCCCTCAATGGCTGCCTGACTGTCCTTTGCAGCCTGAAAATTAACCAAAGTTCTCCAGTGCTGCCATTTCCCCAGAAATGCTTTGGAAGATCCTGGCCACAACTGTGCAAGAGTGGGACCTGATCTGAAGTTGGTATCTCATGTTTACAGCATGTCTGCAGTTCAACTGGATCTCTGTGTTCCTGAAGCTTTTATGGGAGAAATGGTGTACTGTCAAGTGAACTGGCTTTTTTTCACAGAGGTTCAACACTAATCAATGTGACTGACTCTTGTTCTGTCCCCTTTTCAGATTTATCCCAGTGGATGGTGTCCAGCACGTTACAATATCAGCAGAGAGAAATAAAGTAACATCTCCGTTCTTTTAGTTCATCACTTTCAGCCATGTATAATTATAGTTTAATTCAGAACTTTATTTTTTCATTAAAACTTTTAATGAACCATGTTTTTTTTCTTAAATGTGAGACAAATGAACAATGAGTTTGTTATATTCCAAACTCGGGAGTCTGCTGTTATGATTTATTGGTTTGTAAGCTGTTGTGCCAGGCAGCAGGAAGACTTGACACTTGAAGTGCTCTTCCCCAGACAATACAACTCAGGTGGGGATAGGAAGAATTGGCAGGTATCTGCAGCGTTCTGTGGAGCAGCTGCTCCTTGCTAGCCTCTGTTTAAGAGTGTGGGATGGAGCCCTGTGGCTGGGCAGGGTGGAGGGTTGGGAGGCAGGGACACTGCTGGGCTTGTGCCAGGGCCCTGCTGAAGGGTGCAGGGACTGAGCTGGGGACAGGGCTCAGGGCAGGATGAGTCAGAGACTCACAGACCTGGCACCAGGTCCCTGCAGCCTCAGAAACAGCCCCGGGGCAGCACTGCATCCCCTTGCAAGGACTGGAGGCTTGGCCAGACCCAAACCAAGCCCCCTCTGGGAGCTGTGTTGAAAGAGAGCTCCCTCCCTCCCTCCTTCCCCACCCCTGGGCAGCACTGAGGACTCCAAACCACCCAAGAGCTGCTGGAGCCTTGGTGCCACCCCGCAGCTCGTGTATGTACCACAACCCTGCAGGCACTGCTGCTCAGCCAGCTGCCATCAAAGCAGCAGCCTGAACACCTTGGCAAACTGAAAAAGTGGCTCAACCTTTTGGAAATGGCACTAGGTCACGCCAGAAAGCTCAGCTCTGCTTGCTTAGAGCTTCTTTTTTAATTCTGTTGATAATTTTGAGTTATAGAGTTATTAGAAGAAGTCCCACAGGAGTTGTGGCTGTAAAATGGCAGCTGCTCAAAACAATATGGTGGTGAAGGCTGTGGGGCTGTTCTTACAGTTTTGGCAAAACTTGGCACTGACAGAAAACAAGGAAGAAAGGAGGAGGGGGCTGGGCAGATTGACTGAGCATCTGGCTCTCAGGCATGCTTTTGTGCCATGTCCTAGTCTCTACAGGGTGGTTCCTCACTTGTGACCATACACCTCACACAGTGACATCAAAAAGCAACTGAAGGAGATTTCAATTTCTGCCCAGTCCCACCCAGCAGAGGTCAATAAGCTGGATGGGGAGTACTGTTAGGTTTTCAAAATCTGCAACCCTTGCCTTCCAGGGGTCTAATCTCAAGAACTTTCTACAGATGCAAAGGGAATAGGAGCTGCTTTTCCGCTGAATATAATTTATTGCACATTTTACATTTAATTTCATATTGACAGAATGCTGGCCATAAGTGAAATAAAGCCCTGCACCAAGAACTGGTCACAACTGAGAAATTTTGGTTTTAATTAAAACAAATGAACACCCTTTCATAATATGAACTTGTTTTTTTCCCAGGAGAAAGCATTTCTTTTGGAAATCTCATTCTCCTGGTGCAGTGACCTGAGCAGAGAGAACCACAGCTGCCCAGAACAAAGGCCAGGTCCATGTCAGGAAAGGAGTTATGGCAGGAGTTGTGAAAAGCAACTCTACACTGCCAAAACACAGGTGTTTTCCCCTCTGCTCTCGCCCATGAGCAATGAAGGCTCAGAGCTTAGCCAGAGCAAACTACGACCAAGGAACAGCCACCAGATTCCTTGTGTCTCTGCAAAAGCCTCAGCTGTGCTGATGTACCCAGCGTGCAGCAGATTCTACAAGGTGCTGTTTCCAGCTGCTGTGTCACCAGCCCAGGACTGCCCTTCTGCTGGAAATCCCTGGCAGGGCTTCTAGGCAACATAGAGACAATGCACCTATGCCCTAACAGTTGCTTTTCATAAAGGGCAGATGAGCGATACATTTTCAGCTCTTTATCCATTTGGCCTGTCCTCACTTTGGTATGGTTTACTTTATGAACTACATTTATTTTTGCTAGAAATAAACCAGATGTGAAGAGATAGCTGCAGCATCAGAATCAAATTAATTGCTATCCTTATCCCTTACTTGTTTTCCTCTTTTCTTGACAAATACATGGTTGTGGGCAGCAGAAGAATTAATAAAACTATGATACACCGTGTCCTTGTCTGGAAGAGCAGTGTCAGAAATGAGCAGCTGGACAGATTGGTGCTGAAGAGGTCCACGTTACTTCAAAAGGCAAATTCATTCATATTTAAGCACATACTTTTCCTAACAAGTGCATTTCTAACACAGATTTGAGATTGTTTCAATCACTGACCTCTCTCCAAAAGTATCTGCACAGGGGACTTCCAGGAGGCGGCCAGAGAACTGAAATTCCCCTGATGAGAAGAAGGTGTGTTACCTACCCCAGGAAGTACGTGGAAAAGTGAGAACAACAGGTCTTCATCCCTGCTGGGCACCAGGAGAAGTGTGAGTGCACGAACAGGCCGTGGCCAGCTGGGAGCAGGACGCCTGCTCAGCCTGCTCAGCCCACTGGCAGAAAGCACTGTGCACTCAGAGTCACGCTGCTTTATTGGGTACCGAGCCACAACTCAGAGATTGCCTGGGAACCGCCTGGAGCAGCAGGGTCTGTCCTTTTGTCCCTAAGAGAACGGGCAGGACACCGCCTGCTATACAGACAGTAAAAATAAAAGTGTCTCTGTTCAAACTCGCAGTGTCCGGGGGAGGTTTTGCAGGTTCGTTGACCCAGGTACCGTGAGAGATGCGTGTTCCCGCATTAGCCATCAGCATCGATCCTGTGAGCTGTGGGGGAGAACAAGGGATGGACACATGCTGCAGCCCACCACTGTACCAAGGACAGGCAGGAACATTTCTGGCCACTAATTAGACACAACTTAAATACGCCTCCAATGCACTTCTGGAAGCTTTGTCAGTCGGATGTGCTGCTCACACTGGGCAAGGAGCTGGTCTAGGGCAAACAAAGATCTGTGCCCTTGAGCCAAGCCACCAGACCCACAGGGGTGCCAGTAAAAGTTGTCACAAGCAGATATTAGTTTCACAGAGCTATTCCAGCAGGGAAAATATTTTGGCAGGCAAGATAAATGGGGACAAGGAAAAAAATCTGACTCAGGCCACCAAATTCAGTCCCCAAATGGCCACCCAGTGCTGCAAACTGCACAGAAGGACACTGGCACGTGTGGGAGGCCTCTGCTCCCAGCCCCAGTTAGAGATACAGACTAGCTGGCACAAACAGCTGCAGAGCTGTTGCTGAGCTCTTCTGGGCCTTACTCCAGAGGCAAGTCATGGCCAGTCCATTCTAGTATCCCAGTTCTGAACCCCAGTTCTATGCACTTCACCACAGGACTGAAGTAGTGGATTACTGGTCCCCCAAGGAAGGTGCTGGGCAGTCTGTGCCACTTACATTGCTTTGGTATCCTAAGGGCCTCATTGTCAGCTGACATCACTTGGTGCAGAACTCCTCGGAACTGATAAAGCACTTTCAAACTCTTCTCCTCACCCACGCAGGGGTCGTAGAAGCCTGGCAGCCCAGCCTTGAACCAGAGAAGGACAGACTGAGCATCAGAGAATGGACTTTCACAACTCTCCAGCTGTCCAAAAACATTTATTAGTGTCAGGACAAGGTGTCATTAAAAAAAAAAAGAAAAAAAGGAAACGAATTTTGCTGCTGGCAAGGTGAGACACTGGAGAATCATCTCCACCAAGTTACCAGTGCATAAAAGTAAACCGGGGGGTTTGGAAGTTACTGGTGCACAGTTCCAAGGTTTGTAACACCCACTGTCCCCACACTGCAGACACTGGCATGAGAAAAGCCCCAAGAAACAGAAGTTCCTGGAAGTTTGTAACACTTGGTATGTAAATGACCAATCTGTGAATTGAACCAGGCCACTGGAGAGATCCTCTGGCAGGACACCACATGGTTCAAACAAAATTCTGGGCCACAGATTTGAGTCCCTGAATGTGGGCTCTGACAGAACAGCTACGTACCTTGGAGGCCTCTGTAAGGATGAGTTTAGAATCCTTCACCAAGCACTGCAGAGGCACAGTCACATCTATAACCTTCACCTTCTCATTCTTCCTGCTGTTGTCGTTAACAAACTTCCCGTACCAGGCATTCACTACAATCAGACCTGCATTTCCCAGGAAATTACAACTGTGATAGAAGGCTTCCACTGACAAAAAGACCATCCCAGCATTTTCTCTTGCTTTCAGTGAGATTTAGCTCTCCTGGCCTGGATCCATGCTTCCCAACAAAGAACAACATTTTTACTTGGGCATTTGTTAGCAAGCTTCAGCACTCGAATGGAGTGACAGGACCTCAGTGCCACACTGATGGGACAGTCCAAGTGGATTTCAGTTCACTTTGGAACATTCTGTGGAAAATTGCTAGTAACCATCAGAGATGAGATTCCCACTATAATCCAGGAGCAAACCATATAAGGGAGAAATCAGTGAAAGCAGAACTTCAGACTACAACTTTTACACCTATTTGTGCACACACCTCTCTCTGAGGAAGAGGTGAATTCCAGACTGTTGTCTTCAGTCTGTTGATCCACTTCACACCATGTCCCAAGATAATATTCTGTGATCCCTCCTAAGCTCAGGCACCTGGAGCTGATTCATAATGGGCTCCCCCACTACATGTGCAACAGCAACTATGCTGTACCTCGTCAGGAGGGGGAATGAAGGAACAACACCTCTGCATCGTTCCTTCTTCTCTCCAAATTTATAGAAAAAGTAAATGATATCATAATCTTTACCCATTCTGGCTTCTTCTGCTTCAATTATCCTTCGGACTGACTCCTGCATTAACCGGACCTGTCACAACACAAGTGGCAGAAATCATGCAGGGTCACACACTGTGGCCAAAGGAGAATGGTCCAGAGTGAAAAGAGTTTCCTTTCACTAAGGGAACTGAGTTACAAAAAAGACTCACTGCAGCTTCAGCCTCCTGCTTCTTCTGTAGGATGTCACTGGCTGTGCTCTCCCGCTGCTTCTCCAGCTCTCTGGCAGAAGGAAGGCAACATCTCATCAGGAATACATGGCTGGGATTCAGGCAGAAACTGGCAGGGTCCACTTAGCCACCCCAATCACAACTGACCCAGAACCTCACACAAAGGAGCCCGAGTGAGACTTCCTCAGGAATGTGCAAGCTCACCTCTCCTTTTGCGCCCTGAGGTAGGGTTTGATGACCAGCCTGTGCATGGCAAAGTAGATAACGAGAGGTCCCACGGTGGCATAGAACACGGCGCTGGGAAGCAGCTGATCTGTTAGATGGACAGGGAAGAAGTAGGTCTGGCTGGCCCTATTCAGCCTACAACAAAGAAGAGCAGAGGGATGGTAAGAGGAAAAGCAGAGCTGGATGTGCTCGATGAAGCACACTTAGCAGCAGTGCATGCTGATGAATCAAGAGGAGATGAATGAGGAGCTCAAAAAGGTGAAAGCTTGATAAACTGAAAAAGCCAACGGCAGGAAAGGCAGCTGACACCAGCCAGAGCCAGACTTTGAAGTAACAGCTCGTGATAGTACCTGACTATTTTAAAGTTCTTTTTTTAATCTTAGGAGAATTTGCTCAGTCATTAATTTCAACTGAAAAAGGGACAAACATCCTCACGAAAGAAAAAATGTTTCTAGAGAAGGCCTGTGTTCATAACACTGGCATGGGCCTTCAGGGCAGGTGTACATGAATATTTTTCTGACATCTCTAAAAATATTTATTTTAGAAAACATGAGTTTTATTGGGCCTGAATTCTTCAGGCCCTTTAGCAGTTTCACATCCCATCTGTACCTGGCCCCAATTCAAATGCACCTCAACACAGGGACACTTAATGAGCTCTGTCCCTCTGTGAACTGCACCTTGCTAATGGTACAACCACCTGCATTAGGTAATGGTAATTTCCTAATTCAACCATTCACTTGTATACAGCATAATACACATGGAATCCATCTCTACTAATATTTTCAGAAATCTTCTACTTACCAGAGTGCTCCAAATCTCACTTTAAGCTCTATTTCAGAATATTCTGATGCACACACGCGCGCACGCACACACACACACACACACAGGTGGCTCAGGCTATGACTCACACCAGTGGAAGGCACCCACTGCTTACAGCTTCCATTAGAATTGAGGGCATCTGCACCCTCTCCCAGTGATGTATCAATACACCTGTATTGACCTGGGACTGGGACCTTCCCACCTGAATACTGGAAATAGAATCATGGAGGTTATGGTCAGCCATTGCAATAAAGAGTTGAGATCTTGAACTGACTTGATTTTCAAGGACACTCCTTGAGGAACACCAACGCTGACAGTGGCTCCTAAAACACTGTGTCTGGAAATCTTCCTCTCTGCTCCATACTCCACTATGGTCCCAAAGAAACCCACCCTGGAATGACAGAAACATGAACTGTTAAGACAGAGAAGACACTTGAATTTCTCTTTACTGAATCCTGTAATTCCCAAACAAGTAAAGCATGGAAATGCATCTGTTTGCAGCAGATATTGTCCTCTGGAAGATTCATAGTGTATCTCCAAGGTGAGATTAGGCCTTCCAGCTTGCTAAGTAGTAAACAAGAACTTCTGGCTTTCTTGTTGGGGATGATATAGAGACATCATACACAAGTATTACAAGTTCCACTTAACTGCAGAGGCACAGAGCGCCAAGCCTCCAAGACATTCACTTCAGCCTTTACCAGATTTAAAGAGTGAAAAGCAGGCTCCCAAAGGCCACAGAAGCTTTTGGTTTGTGTGGAACCTGGAGGCCTACAGTAGCAGCAGAGGACAGAATCCTCAGGCTGTGAGCAATGTGAATTCCCTCTTGAGCACTTACTTGAGAGAACCTTTCACTCGTGTTTGATCCTCATCCTGAAACTTATGCTGGTAACTGACCATCATGAAAGAATGGGGGATTCCCAGCTGAAACACAAGAGACACAAATGTATCAAAACGTACCCTCGGCCTCTGCTGCCTCCCAAATTCCTTCCTCAACTTTGAAGCAAAGAACACAAAGCCGTGCCTGACACTTACAACCTCTGCTGTCCCTGTTGTCCCGACCCTACTCTAAGCTGACCCACCTCACCTATCACAATGCCAAGAGCTGTGCTCTGCCAAACAGCTGGTTACCTACATCATGTCTAACAAGAAATATCCTAACTGCTTCCTTAACCACGAATCTAAAATACTAACCTAAAATACTGCTGGGACAGGGAGGCGAGGCCGCTCTCTCCCACGGGGGAAGAGCTGTCCTGCCTGTGGCTCTCACCTGCATTGCCACAGTGAAGTGGCTGGTTTTGGTGTCCCGGACAATGCTGGTGTTCATGGCTGACTGGATGCCCCAACGCCACTGCAGGTAGCCCATGGTGTTCTTGTCCAGGTTACGGGCCAGGACTGTGGTGAGACCGGGCCGGACGCCACGGGACGAGAACTGCAGGGCACAGTTTGTGGTGATGAAACTAGAGAAACGAGGAAACACTTGTCAAGGAAAAAAACACAGGCTCCCAGGTGGTCTCCGAGTCCTTCTTGCCCAGGGATTTTACTGAGGGCCCAGAGACCGTCCTGCAAAAAGCATGATGCTCGAGGCTTTCAGGGAAAAGTAAAAACTAACTCAGGCTGCCCTGAGCACAGCAGGAGAGCAGGCTGTGCCCTGGTTTATTGTCTGTGCATGACACCCAGCTCTCTGGGTGTCCTCTGCCTAGGCACCCAGCCTTCCCCTTCCTGCCCTGTGCAGGTAACAGCACACTGGGCTGCTGGCACAGAGCTGCCCTGCTAAATAACCCTTGAGCATCAGCTCTAAAAGCCAGTGCTAAAGCACTCTCCAGGGAACAAGAATCCTGTACAAGCTCTGAGGAATGGCAGATTCACTAAATTTAAAAATGCAAGTAGAGGGAACCTACACCAGCTCCTATGATGCTTTGACACGGGGCTCCCATCCATAGGCATTACCTTGTATTCTCCTTTGCAACCTGAGACACCTACTCATTTGTGAACAGACATGACAGTAGTGGCAAATTTGGAATTATTTCCCTAAAATATGACACATCATCTCTTGTTTTGCTGTTAGAAACTCCCTCTCACATATGGAAGCCTCAGAAGAATTCCCCATTTTTTTGTCCTGCTCCCAGAGCCAACTTCTGTTGCTCTCACTGGAGATCCTGCCTCAAGTATGATGAATCATGACAAGATGCAGTAAAAATCTAAGGATGTGGAATACAGACCTTCCTTAAACTGGAAATGTGAAAAAGGAAGGCATCAATACATGGAAAAAATGCAGCAATTTTGACAATACAAATATGACCTCAAGTCTAAACTGAAAAAAACCTTATTTTGTGGCACAGAAAACGAGCCCAAAATTAATGTGGAAGAGAATTCAAGCAATTTAGTTCCTTATTGTGGAATATTAACCACTAGACCGTTTTTAAAATATTTACCATCTTGGTGTAAGATTACGAAATATCTTCAGCCCAAAGAGAGGTCCGTGAAGGTCTCCAGCTCCAAACTCCAACTGTTGGAATGCACAGTGCCAGTGTTAGAAGAAAACATCCTTTACAACAGTGACAAAGTATGTCATGGGCCTCATTTCCATCACAGCTGTTTTACACATCTGAGTAACATTGGCCACCTCTTTCAGCACCCTCCCTTTTTCTGCAGCTTTGCATTCAGAAGAAGAAAAAGTGTCTTGCTAAACTGGAGCTCATAAAACGAACTTTTGTAAAGCTACAGGTGACTGCTATTGAGACCTGCTGCTCTACTCCAGGGAACATGGAGAAAACTCCTCCCTCACAAAATGCTGATGCAAATCAAAAGCCTCTAGTCTGTGCATCTCAAACGAGAGGAAGACTCCCACTCTCCCAAGCTGAGGAAGAAGGCTGGCAGGAGCTCGTGTGCAAGAAGGGAGGCACAGGCAGCTGTACCAGCCATGCCATGAGCACCTCAAACACAGCCCAGCTTGCAGGTGGTGCAACACAGGACCTTCCACCTGCTCAGACCATATCTGCTGGGGGAGGAGGGTCAAACTGTTTCTCCCATTACTTCTTCCTCTGCAAACAAAGCAGTTTTGGAAGCAAAGGCCAACTCTCATGCTGTCCTAAAAGGCCTTCTCACAGGATTGTGCCTTCAGACAGAGCAATCAGAAAGATTAGACATCAGGTAACAATTCTATCTGCACAATGAAGTCCAAATTGCATGGCCAAATGGAGAGGGGAGAAAAATAAGAAAAAACAAGGTTTGGTCTTCTGTTTGTCTCAAATTTCTTTAAAATTTCCTTTTTGCACATTTTACAGAACATAGAAAGTTAGAGATATGAACCACAGCTAAAGCTCCTCCCCAGAAAATAAAGCACCAGGTAACAGATTGTATATAAAACTGCGTAACAGGTGTACTCTTACCTCTCCCCATCCCTTGGCAGATGTCACTCGTCTCAGTGCAATATTAATTGATCCTCCTCCATTCCCATTCTGGGTAGAAAGGTTACCAGACAGTATTGCTGTATCTGTGGAAGTCAGGGGTGCCTGAAAAAGGAATATATTGGGATAGATCAGTAACTCTGATCCCAGTTCACACATTTAGTGCACATTCTGCAAGGACATAATCACCTCCGCAGAGTGAAAATGGTTTTGTAGTCAAACATCAAGCATGGCAAAAAGTCAGATAATTCTTACAGTACAGACACTGTAATGTATCACTGTGGAGTCCTAACCTTGAGCTTGATTCTCATCTCTCTAGCAGACTAAATTCCTACAACTCTCTGAAACAGCAAATGCTTCCCATCCTTTTCCTTACGCCCATCCTCAAGGCTGGGTGCCATTTGCTTTCACCCACTGAACACGCTGAGAGCTGGCCACTGAGCATCTCCACTGGCAGGACCACTGCAGCCCACTGACAGGTTGCCCAAAAGCTACAGAGCCAATCCCCCATTCTGCTGGCCCTAAGCTGCCTCTTCCCACCTGTGCTGGCGCCCCAAATCCCCCTGAGAGCCCCTGAGCAGCGTGTTCTGTGTTCCGAGGCGCCTCGTTCATCCTCCTCACCTCGATAGACTGGGATATGTGCATTTTGTTGATCTCAATCTGGGGAAAGCTGCTCCCAGGCACATCTTCGTACTCCTCATCATAGCGATCAAACAGGTCAGTGGCATCTATTCCCACACTAATTGTTCCCTGAGGGGTGACAAGTGAAACAGGCATTTAGCATTAGCAAACAGCTGGCGTACACAGAACAAGTGGCTGAACCATCCCTGTGTATGATTTCCACATTTTTGTGCAGTTTTCCATTGTTTTGCAATTACTTCTACCACTCTAAAAATGCATTTCTTAATGCACAAGACAAAAATGAATGATTACAGTATTTCAAAAAGCAATATAAATAATCAAACAAACTGAAGAAAAAGCAGTTTTTCAGTACAAACTCAACTTGCAATTCCAGGAGGTCATTTTTCTATTGTGACACATTATAGAAGCAGGTAGAACACATTTGCACAGCAGGTTTTTTCTTTCCCCACAACTGACTGTGCTCTGTCAGTATCTAAAAGTTGAAATAATATATCCTAGAAATTGATTTTCTTCAATGGAACTTGGTCAGAAAACTTCTACAGGCTTCTTCTTATGAGTTACCTAAACCAACTTAGTACTGAGCTGTATTATTCCCTTGCAATTGACTTGGCTAGTAAAATATTTGGATTTCTTTTCCTAGTTTATATTTTGTGATCAGAAGGAAGGCTTGACAAAGACAAACCTTTATCAAGTGGTAAACATTTCCTTTCTCGGACCATAGAAAAACATTCCTACAAAGAACTAGGCCACAGCACAATAGTCTGGGCTACCTGCTGCTTGCTCCCTCAGACTAACTGCAGGAGTGTGTTTCTTTGAAAAGAGCACAATTAGGTGCTTGTCTGGGTCATATAATTTCAAGAGGCTTTGGAAACCTTCCCTGTGGACTCATTTGACAGCATCCCAGCTCCTATAAAGCCTACTGATTGCAATAAAACCCCCCCTCTGTGCACAAGCACAGACTGAACTCTGAGCAGTTTGCATATAGGAACTCAATAGCTGGGTAGCTACCAACCCCACCCACACCAAGGCCAAGCACGGCTGGAATAAATCCTTATTTCAGCCTGAGGGAGCATTTTTCCTTGATCACTCCACTCTAATCAAATGCTGGATGGTAAATAAAGGAAGAATTGTAGAGTCTGACAGGACCTGAACCTTTTTTCTGCCTGGGCTGCCAGGCTTTCTATTTGCTGTGGAGATTCCTAACCTCTTCTTGGTGTTTATTTTCTAATTACTTATGAAGCAAAAAATTGGGTAAACATTTTTAAACTGAAAGGTGTGGTTATCTCCAGTAGAACCCTGGAACTGGAGCTGTGCCCCAGTTGTTTTCTAATCACCCTTGGCATCTGGTGAATTTCAGAGCAATTACAATCACTGTTCTGAGATGGTGGCATCAACAACCAGCTCCTGCCCTTTCTGCACTTTCAGGAACCATCTGCAAAGTCACCTTCAAGCGACTCCGCACCCTAGAGCTTCTCCAGTTTCAGGCCTCTCCCATGCCATGCTGTTTCTTGAAATGAAGCCAAGAGAAGAGAGAAGCAATGGAAACCCTCTAGCCACCCTGGAAGGGTACAGTCCTGTGCTAGCAAACACCCATTTGGAGACCACCTTGCTGTACTTGTCTTACTGGTGTCATAATGCTGCAACCCTTTGGAAAGATGCACCAAGGTCCACATGCATTCCTGAAATTTATTGCACCCCCTTTCTCTAAAATACACTCAAAATATTAGGCTTTCCTTTTTCTCACATATGAATCGTAGAGCAAATATCCCTCCCGAGGAAAAAAGGAAAACACCTAAACCTCTCCATGAAAATCCACGAGATCTGTTCAGAGAAAAGGAGCATCTCCCTGTTCCTTCCCTGCTCCCCAGCAGAGCTCCTACTCTTCTGCCCTTTCCTGAGGTGAGAAGTGGACCCTGGGCAGACCCTCCACCTCCTGCCAAGCAGGTGAAGTCACCCTCGGAGGTCTGTGAATCCTGGCAAGGAAATTGGTTCAGGCACAAGCACAGGAAAAGCAGCAGATGGTAAAGTTAAAAATATTCCCAGAGAACGAGAGCACCCCTCTGCTGCCGGATAATGGAGGGGACTGCTGCTGCTCCCAGCTCCCATCAGCCACCTGCTCCGAGCACGGGAAATGAGGAGCCCTTCCCGAAGGAAGAGCAGCAAGAGAGAGCTGGAATGCCTGCCCAGAAGTCAGTGGTGCCTGCACTGTGAGCACAGAGCAGCAGCTCGGCAGGGCAGGAAGAGGATTGGCACTAAGGAACCATCAGAGCTGGGATGAGCTTCTAAAACCACTTTCATCTGCCAGCCTGTGAATAGGAAACAGACTCCCCTGATGGAATTAGTAGGTGTGCCAGAGGAAAAGATATTTTCTCCTTGCTTTTTCTCTTAGTGATTTACCTTCAGGAAGGTGATATCTGGAAGTTGTGCCATGCTTTGTCTTGAGGGACCTGCATTCCTTACATATTGACCTTCTACAGCAGGAAAATAACTGGATTTAATTTCTCCTAACAGGAAGCAGTTCTTCTTAAACCTAGTAATGAACTTTTCAACCCTCCTGCACATCTTTGAAAGCAAAAACAAAGCTCTAAAAGCAAATAAGAGACTCAATTTCAACACTCCAAATTGCCTACATCTGGTTATTGCTCAACATTTCTGGTTAAAATGCTTTATTTTTGTGGAACTGTTTTATAGAACCGACAAAATGTTGGAAATTTTAAAATAACTTGCGCTCGTGTATAAAACGATCACAGCTGTGCTCCCCAATTCCACAGGAACACTGCCTGGAGAGGCATTTCCATGGGCTGCCAGGCAGCAATTGCTGTAAACACCCAGATGGCTAATTTTATCCCAGGACACAGGCCGGGGCTCACAGTGCAGCTCGCAGCCACGGCGAGGCGCCCAGGGAAAATGTCACATTCCTGAAGCAGGGAGCAGCAGAGTGGGAGATAACCATGCCCCTCTCCAAAAACATCTCCCTGACCCCACTCACCCTGCAGGGATAGTTTGCCCTGCCTGGCCGGTGGCACCCAAAAATCCCTTCCTGCCTGGAATAAAGCTGTCAACAGATACTCACACAACACTTTATGCTTGTTTACCCTTCCAGTACAAACCAGTTCTTGGTGTCTATGCACTACCCACAGCCTGGGGAGCTGTACAGTCCAATTGCTTTGCTAAGAGCAGTGCAGATCCAAAGGTGGTGCCGAGGTGAATGTCTCAATATATTTTACAGCTCTGCTTTGGATGTTTTCCTTAGGATCTAGTCCTAAGCACCACTGCAATCCCACATCTGTCCATTCAGAAGACACTGTGATTTTACACAAACATGTGAATTCATTTAGTTAATAGTAGATGCAGCTCTTGGATAATGTTAAGTCCCTGCATAAGAGTCAAGATTTTTGTGATTCAACAGGCTTTGAAACTTCACTGAGGGACCATCTTGACAAACCCCGGGTTTGCCTCACATGCTCATCAAGCCAAGAGCCAGCAAGGACACCACGAGTCTGAGCTATGGATACTCTGGCCAATCTCCATGTCCCTCTCTCCCTACCATCCCAATGGCATTCCTGAGAGCCACTGACCAGCAAGGTTAGCTGCAAGGTGAATCACTCAGGGTCAGTCTGCTGCTCAAACAGACCGAGATGGGAACAGCATCCAGGATGATTCTCATCAAAATCTCTCAACTTTCCAAAAACAGGCACTAACTGCAACACTGGCATACCCCCAGCCCCGTTCAGATTGACTTTGCTCACTGTGCTGCTGCCCAGCTGGCTTAGGGGATGTCTCAGATTTGTTGCTGGTTTCAAGCTGCATTTGAATAGCTCCCTGCATTGTTGTGACACTGCAGCAGTGCCAAAGGGGAAACTTGTCAGGGAACTGCAGTGAGTTACATTTTATTTAGAAAACTTGGAAAGAAATGATAAATATTTCAGTGTTAGGTCTATTTTCTGAAAATTGCTGAAAAGGTATTTTGTCTCAACATGTTCCTCTAAGAAAAGACAAACATTCAGTAGGGGATTGTTCAAAGAATGAGCTCTTTGCCCTATATTATGCAGAGAAACTGCATATGCAAAAGACAGAAAGTCATGCAGCAAGTGTAGACACCTGAGGGGCCCTTTCCTACAAGCCTTCACCTAGGCTCAGCACACCCTGCACACTGGTGACAATTACAGACCCACTCTTGAGACCAGGACTAAGTCTTTGCTTACCTTTGGATTAGTTCGCTGCTGCAGTCTCCTCTCTTCCCTCTCTCTCTGCAGACGCTCAAATTCTTCCCTGATTTCAGCTGCAGTTCTCTTTCGTTCCACAACCTGCTCAAAAAGAAATGAAAACCAAACAATTACCAGAGGCTGCTCAGGGCGTTGCAGTGCTGGGGGGTCAGAGGCCCTTGGATGCAGGATTCACTGACACTGCCCCGGCTACTGAAAGCCACCCTGCACCAATTTCACCAGTCAGAGTTTGGAATGAAGCACCTGGGCCAGAGCAAAGGGCAAGCATGAGAGAAAACCCCATACCTTGAGAAAATGGTTTTGTTATTTCCATTCCCTTGACAAAACCAGGGCAAATAGCTTTCCAACCACCACTACAAGACACTGCAGTGCAGTTGTTAACCTCAGCGATCCATTAACTGCTCCACCAGGTGTGGACACAAAAATGAAAATAACTGAAAGTCTCTGGCCTGAGGTAGATTGATTCCGTGAGAGTTGTGTGATTTTAGGCTCACAGCTGCTTACCTGACATGGCTCAGGGAATGAGGGTTTTACACAGGCACAGTTTTGGAATGGATAGAAAGAATATCAGATTTGGCTTTTCAAAATAAGATCGAGTCTGCCAAAAGCAGTTCAAAAACATCTGCTACATGTTGGATCTGCTCCACATTTCTAGCAACTGACTCCAAGTTTGACCTTGGTGCTGACCTGACCCAATACCATAAGATTCTGCTTCAAGCAGCACAGTGCAATCAACCAGGGCTGGCAGAGGCCAGCAAGGCACTCAAGAGCTGGACAGACACAAAGGCACAAGTTCTGTTTCAAAGCCCATAAAACCCATCCAAAACAAAACCAAACCAAAAATGCAAAAAACCCCACCCCCAACCCACTCCAAAAAGCCCAGGAAGAAAAAGTAATTTCAAACTCAGAAGCTAACTGATGCTGAAAAAAACAAGTTTCGGATGAAAAAGATGGGACTAGATGGACAATAATGACACATTTGTCTCAGATAAAGATGTTGCCTGTCATAGTAATATCCTTCCAGGGAACTCTGAATGTCAGGTTTATTGTTCTCTTGTCAAGTGCAAAACCAAAGGGTTCTTTGAAAATCCATCATGGTGTTCCAGCAGGGACAGAGAGAGACAGAAATAACTAACCAAGGATGCCTTCAAATCAACAGGCATTTATTACCAGCCAGGTGTCAGTGCAGCTGATAGAACAATGGCAGATAAAGGTGGGCTTAGTCAGGGCCACAGGCCATAACGTGCTCCATTTCTCTCACCTCCCAGCCTTCCATCTCCAGTCCTCTCCTCCCATATATGTCATAGATGGCTCTGGTCTGTGGATCACTAAGCACTGTAAATTGAAACCAAAAGAGAGGAGAGAACTCAGTTTTTGGTCTTCTCCTCAGACTTCTGACCGAAACACTCACGATAATCGGAATTCAAGCACAGATCCTTGTTCTACAGTTGCACATTAACCCCTTTGATGCTTCCACGTGCTTTATTGAGAAGACACACTGACTTTTCCCCCAACAAATCAAATTTTTTTCTTCTTTTTCTAGAACAAGAAAGTAGAAAGAACACAAGAGACATGCAGCTTAAGTGAATGTGCAGGGGGGGTTTCCAACACTGCTTTCTTTGAAAGTGACACAAGCTCTCTAGCAAATACAGAGATTATGAACCAGAACAGTCCCTGGGCTCTTCCTGGAATTGCTACCCAGCTCTGTCTGGTTTTCAAATCTCTTTCATGCTTCCTCTGATCTTCCTCACCATCCACGTCCACTGATCCTTTCTCACCTAGTCCCCACACATGGCACAGGCCAAGCACCAACAAAGCAATTTCCACCAGGCAGTTCACACCTTGCCAAACATCAGTAAGGGGTAATGGCAAAGCAGTGTGTAGAATCTTAACTTCCCAAAATGTCACCCAACATAATGGACAACACAAAATCAAACAGGACACTGCAGAACAGTTACTTTGGAAAAAGACTGGGCACAGAGTTAGGAAGAAGTCTCTAAAGGGTAAGGCATATTTAAATGCATAAGCTCCTCTAACACACCCTTCTGTAAGAAAAAAAAAAAATCATGACTATTTCCTCCTCCAGGGTTCCAAGACCAGCTTTATCATTATCATGTATTTCTTGAGGCTGTGGGAAAATTGATGTGTCCCCAGGGAGCTGGGGGAGTATAATAAGCAAAAAGAGGCTTATACTGGTAATTGAGTTTTGGTCTGAACTATGGAATATTATTGGACTCGCTAAATGTCACAGGCAGACATTGCTTTTTATGAATTCTGATAAAATGAATCTTTCGTTGTGTTATACTAAGAGATGGAAGAGGAGAAAGAGAAAACAGACAGGAGGTGGAGTGCCTCATTTCCAAGATGTCAAAATTTTTGCTTGTAACATACTACACTCACATTTGGTACTAAACGAGCACCAATTTCCACGTTCATTGCAGGGCAGAGCCAAGAGCAGCCAGAAAATTCAAAGGGAAGCTGCTGCCTCTAACGTAAGGCCACTTAGCACATTAAAATGAAATTACTGAAGCATTATGAGTATTTGTTCTGCATGTCATCAAGGTCAGACTTTCCTTGCTCTCCCAGCAAAAGCTTCCACATGTCCTAACACCTAACCTAGGGACAACAGGAAAGACTCCACACATGCTCAAGTCCAACTGGAATGCTTACCAGTCAAAACCAGGAGTAAAGTAAAATATTCCCTCATATTTGAGGTTGAATGGGGGAGTATTTATTCAGCACTTCGCTTTAGTTTCTCTTTGGGCTCTAGGACTGGGTGAGCTAGGATTGTAACATGGATGACTCCTACCAGCTTCTAACACATCTGCACTTCAGGTGCAACTTGTGCACCAGGATTTAAGTAAATTTCAGTTTAATTCGGGGTATTTGAAAAGGGCTTTGGCCCAAGAATAAACTCTGACTCGGCTGTCTTCCTCTCAGTCTGAGCATATAGAAGAACTTGCTGGAAATGAAGACCACGGCCAGGTGACAGGGAACAGAACCCGAGGATACAGCAAATCATCAGTACAATACGAAATAGTTTCTCTGAAGCTTTTCAGTCTTTATTCTCCTATGGAAGAGGTCTTCAGAAGTAAGGGAAGTGATGAGAAGATCATTTACAACATGCAGGAGCTAAGACAGACACTCCATATCCCATTCCCTGCAGCGTTTATATGGCGCTTCTCCCCTAACTCACTGTACAGAAGCAGGAAACAGCACTGCTAAATATCAGCAAATTTAATCGTTACTTTAACATAATAAACAGCTCCAAAAAAGCATGAAGACACGGCTCTCCCAGAAACCCCCTGCAAAGCTGAGTCTCCCGCTGACCTTCATACGCTTGGTGGACGAGGTTGAAGAGCCGCTCGGCCTGGGTTTTGAGCTCGGGGTCGCGGTGCTTGTCGGGGTGGTAGAGCATGCACAGCCGGCGGTACGCCGCCTTCAGCTCCTCCTGCGAGGCCTGTGGAAAGCACCAAAAGGGAGCTCAAGGACAGCAAGTGCCATTTCCAAAAGGCCACTCTCAAGATCAGCCCTGAAAGGGAAGTCTGTCAGCTGTTACGTCGCGTTGCTTTGGCCCAAAATCAAGAATGGATTATTGCTTCGTTACATAAGTTGTTAAAATATTGAATTATCGCACCAGGATTGTACACACTGTCTGTAGTGCAACATGGGGCCTCAACAGCTCATCAGTTGTACCCAGGTATAAAAAATTATGTAAAAACCCCACCATCCAAGCAATCCATGTTCAGACTTCAGTTGTATTAGGCAACTACTACTACCCCCTCCAAATCAGAAGAGCGAGAAAAAGCAAAGTCGCCTCAAATAAAAACACATAAATCCAGAGATGTACAACAAAACCTACTTATATTTCAATCTTAACCCTCAAGGGGACACTGTAACTATCCAAAAGCACTGGCTTTCCACGGCTGCAAAGGTTAAGAAATGTAAACTCACGGTCCTACACTCATCCCAGCACCTGCCTTGTGCTCCCCGGTACCCCACTCTGCTCCCCAGCAGGGTCTGTGCTCTGCTGCAAAGGAGGAAGGTCCACAAAACCACAGAGAGATTAGCATGAGAACAGTGTGCCACCAAATGCATCAAGAACGAACCTGCCCTGCCCTTTACCACAACCACTCTGGGACCTCAGATGGCACCTGGCCTCCTTCCAAGGGCATGGATGGCTTTTTCAGAATCAATAGAGAAAAAAACCCAGCTCCTTCCATTATCATCTCCCAGCAATGTAATTTTTGGACTCTAGAGAGTCCCGGTAATCTCCCCTCTCTCACCTCACCCTGCTACATCCCTTGCATTGCAGCTCCTGCCCATTCCTTGGAGGTTGCTTAACACCTACTTTTTAGAAGTGGAGCTGCTAAAATCAACCAGACCTTCCCCCGGGCATAGCCTGAAAGAGCCCAACTATCCAGTTCCCAAACTGTCCAGGCAAGAACCAGTTCCTGGGCACAGGAAGGCATTCCTGGAGGAACACTCAGAGTAAAATAACCAAAACCTGATGGTCCAGGCTGTCCTCAGGGGCTGCCACAGTCAGGACCCAGTGCAGTCACTAAGGAGGGCACTCAGACAGGAGTGGATTTACAGACACAAATTATATTTAAACACCCTTCAAGAAGCACAACTGTCACAGATTCCTAGCTTTTACTGGGGAAATAAAGTTCCTAAAAGGTAATTTCTTAAAGTAGCACCTTTTTCACCACTTGTGCCAAGGAGAGCTTTCATCACTTGTGTCACAACGCCAGGAGCCCATCTGGATTTGAGGACAGCTCAGAATGTTTTTTCTGCACGTTTCTGTTGTTGCTTGGTAATGTTTTGAAATGATAGAGCAAAAGGAGAGCTGTCAAATTTGCTGCTCCCAAGAGAGTTAAGGACAGCTACAATTAGCTTTTTTCTTTTCACTACCTTGTGCTTTCTCGGATATCAAATTTAAACTCGACTGGGAAAGCAGGGGAACATATAGGCCCAAAATTGCATTTTTAAATCAAATTAATGATAAATGGTTTAATGTGCTATTGATTATACAATAGAAATGAGCAGGTTCATTTTTCATAAATACCATGTTCAATAAAATGTTAGATTGGGCATTTCATCATCACTGAGTAGTTTGGGTCATTGGTTCAATATTCCACGAGCAACAGCCTCTTCCAAACCACTAAAGAAACCCTGACATCGTTTTTAGACTGCCAGGAAATGCAGTCACAAATAATCACATGCAAGTTACATTTTCATTACCAAAACTCCGGTCAACATTAAAAGGCCTCATTTAAAGTCTCAAACACAGCACCACGTTTTTAGCAGGCTAACATGCCTAAAAGATGAACCATTCACACACACACAGAGCAATTCCTGCTCACAGGACCCTGCCTCCATGAGGTCACTGCAGCTCCAAGTTCAGCTGCCCCATGACCCTGCAGCACATTACCACTGCTGCTGGAGATAATTAGCAAGGGGGAATTAACAAAGCACCCACTCCTCTCCGTTGGAACTTTGCAGAGCCCTTCAATTCGGTTTCCAACTCCCCACTGTACAAAATCTGAATATCCTGCTCCAGAAGCCTGGCTAAGTTAACCATTAAACTTTCCCCAGCAGTCACAACCCTTGCGTGGCTCCCAGCTCCCTGTTTTAACCTCTGCACGCTGCTGACGTTTTGGAGGGGAATTACGAAAGCTCCCAAGGAATGTACAAGCATGGTCCTGCCGGTTTTGAACCAGACGAGGGCTCGACATTTTTTTTTTTTTTTAAGGGAGCTTCATCATCAGGGAATTTTGCAAGCAACATGACCAACACACGCCCTTCCTCCAGGAGCACAGCAGATTCTCACAGCAATCCCAGCAGGGGGGACAGGAATCCCTAAGGGAATTCCTCCAAGCTGTGGGACTGAATCGCTTCCAAGCCTGGATCTCCAATTGCACGCAGTAGTGGTGGCTCGGTACGAGCCTGGTCCGGCTACAATGGACACACCCAGGCTGAAGCACTTCATGGGCTGTTTAAACATATTTTACACACTTATAAAAATTACACGTTTATAAAAATACAGGTTACAGACCTATACTGCAGCTGCACTTGCTGGAACAAGCTACAGCGCAGCTCTTACATCGAGATCTTTGGAGATCCGCCTCATTACTACTATTAAAAAAGCAAGCGCCTCCCAGTAAGTTCCAAACTGGTGTAATAAACCCGCACCAATTAATATCTATCTATCTCTTCTTAAAGGTGTAAATCACATCGAATCTCCTTTGTTATTTGAATTTTTCTGGCGGGAAAAATGTTTTGCGAAAAAACCCGGGCTGTTTCCGAACTGGGAACGCTGGCGAAGTCCCGGCAGCCGCGCCCGAACCCGCGCCCGAGGGGACCTGCGCGGAGCTGCATCAGGAGCGCCCGAGCCGCCGCAATC
>VWZN01017407.1:375014-387637 GCA_013396955.1 Regulus satrapa | reverse complement strand
CGGACCGGCACGGACCGGCACGGACCGGCACGGACCGGCACGGACCGGCACGGACCGGCACGGACCGGCACGGCCCTGCTCTGCCCTGCCGCGCTCCGCTCCGGCCACGTTCCCCTCATTCTTCGTCCCGGCACTCTTGACGCGTCTTCTCCGGCACGGTCGCTCCGTGCCCTCAGCGGCGTCCGTGGCAGTGCCGTGGGTGCTCAGGGCCTCCGTCCGCCCCGCTCCCGGGGGATGGCGGGAGGGACGGCGACCACGGCTGCCGGTGCCCGTCTCCGGCTCCTCTCCCGGTGCCCGTCCCGGTGCCGCAGGGCGCTCGGTGTCTGCCTAAAGGGCAGTCGCTAGCTCCGGTCATTGGCGGAACCTGTGTGTGCAGCCGGTGCCACGAGGCCTCTGTCCGCCGTATCGAGACGGTGATTTCTAAACCGTGCCGTCACCATCGAGTCGCCGTTCCGTGAGCGGCTCCCGGCTCCGGCGGGGCAGCCCGGTGCAGCGGAGGGTCCCGGGGCAGAGCTGCCTGCACGGCACGGCTGGCAGAGCCGCGGGCAAGGGCACACCGTGGGCAGAGCGTGGGCTCGCTTGTCAGCAGCAGATCTGGAACAGTTTCCCGTGGATCGATAGCACTGCTGCTTTGGCTTTTGGCGTGGAGAACACTGACCGGGCATTCCCGCTGGGCTGCCCTCCCTGACGGTGGGGTAAATCCCCGCCCCGGGAGTACCGAAATGGAAGAAAATACCCCCAAAGTGTGCACAGCTCGGAGCTTTTAGCAGAAAGGGCTGCCCAGCCGGTCCCTTAATATGAACCTTGTTTAAAGCGTGCTGGTGGACAGACTGGGTATTCATGCTGTGATAAGGCTGTCAGGGAGAAAAATAAGGCCTTTCCTGCTCATGTATGGTTGTTGCCCATGGCTGGATCTGATATGTGTGTGCGGGTGCTCGAGTGGTTTTTGGGTACTGCTGTCTGTAAAGAGGAACGTTTGAGAGACCACTCATTAACACCAGTGTGAAGCTGGAACCACATTCCCGTTTCAAACCTCAGCTAGTCTGCTTTGGATTTTATGTTCGTGTAGCTTTTATGTGAAAACAGAAACGTTTTAATATTTAATGCTTTTTTTTTTTTCTGATACAAGGGTAGTTAACAAGAAAGTATTGATTGTGTTATAGCAGTTCCTCTGTCCTCCTGATGAGTGAGATGCAATGATTGGAACAAGAGGTGCACAAAGGCTCCCTTTCTGAGAAACCATGTAGAAATGGGTCTGTTCTGCGGGGAAGCACCTCTAGCACTGCTTTTCCTCAATGAACCCACCTGCTAGACAGGGTTTTCTTATTTTTTTTTTTCCTTCCACGTGGTTTAGGAGTCATTGAGTCTGTGCAAGAATGCAAAGGAGATTCTAGCTGTGAGGATGTCAGTTGCCATGGCAACGGTATTTCCCATGGATTTTGGTCTTGTCGTAATTAATGCTCCTTTTCGAAATGATTTGGGAGCTCTGTGGTCCTTGGGGACATTAGTGCCAGAGTTACTGGGGATCCTTCCCCTCACCAGATTGATCTGACGCTTTCCTAAAAGTCCCAGCTGCTTGTTGCCAATGCTGGCTGCTGTTCACTTGCATCACAGATGATTCAGGGGAATTTTCTGGGAGCGTTCCACAGGTGTCACATCTTGGCAGGGAAATATAGGAAGAGAGAAATACGAGTTTAGGGAGCTAAATATGAACTGTGCTTTCTAAGGATGTAGAGAGAGCTCTTTAAAACCCTGCATTTTAACAGAGGAAATGTAACATCTACAGCAAAAAGCAATCTGATGGGAAAAAGAAAAAGGAAGAAAAAAAAGGAAAAGTACTTGTTTGTGCCTTACTGACTTGCCAAGGTTTGGCTTGGGGTGCAATATTCCTTTTCCCACGCTGATACTTGCAGGTGGAAGCTTTGTGGTGCTGTGTGGGACAGTCCCTGCAGCAAGGAAAGCAACCCTCAACCTTCAGGCCTTGCATTTAGCTGGGCAAGGATTTTCAGGCCTGAGACACCGTGGGTGCTGCTTCAGTGCTCTCTAGTAAGCTGTGAGTAGCCTTACTAGTGGTGATTCACCTGTGCTGTGGCAGAGGCAGAGATAGCAGAGACTTTCATCATGGAACCTCCTCTCGCGAGTGGGCTGGATGGAGCTGCCCTCCCTGTCCCTGAGGGTGGCAGGGGACACTGTGAGGGGCCCGGCGTAGCAGATTCTCTCAGTCACTGGGATCACGGAGTCAGCGCTGGGAACCTGTCCCCTCACAGAGTGGTTTTGGTAATATTAACTTTAGTTCCATCGCAGCTCAATGGAGGGAAAAACTAGAAAGTGCCATAAATTCAGCCGAGCTTGTCAAAGCTGTCAAATTACCTCCTGACAAAGCTCCTGCCTGTAATGACTACAGCATCAGCTGGAGGGGATGTCTGTGATGGGGTGACAGCGCCAGGGCTCAGCACCATCACCCTTGTGATGTACTGTCATCGGGGGCTCCTGGGTGCCACTCGAGGGTGATGCTCTGAGCACAGTTAGTTTAAAAAAAAAAATACAAAAATCTAAGAGCATATACCAGCATCCTGCCCTCTGTTCTCAGCCATAGTAATGCTGACTGCTAAATTCTGGTAAAGGTCTTTCTTGGCCCCATTTATTAGGATTAGGAGTCCAGAGAGATAATGTCTTTACACGTATAAAAGGTGTTATTGATTTCCTGTTACTGTTGTCCTGAAATGTGCATGGGGTGTCTATGGAGCAGTGACAATCCTCCATCACTAGCTTTATGGGAAAAGAATGCTTATTGAATCACTTCCCATAAAATATAATCTCTTTCTCCTTTCCAGAATTTGCTGGCCCCTGTGGGAGTTCCTTATGTTATGTCTTTGGGAAAATTGATTTTTTTTTTCTCTCCGCTTTGTACGCTTGTGTTTAGTCTTATTTTTAATTTGGCTCATGTGATATGAAGGCTTCCCTAACGCTAAACCTGCTTTCTCAGTCTTGCATTGCTTCTCTCTCATATAGATTAACGCTTGTTAATGTTTTGAAGTAAAATAAAGATATTTGCCTGGCACAAGTCTCTCTTGTTGTTGTTGGGATTTTTTTTAGTCTGAGCGAGCCATTGCCCTGCTCCTTCTCTCCAGACAGGGCTGAGGCACTGACAGCTTTTCAGCTGCTTACAGGTAAATTCGGGGTAAGTTTCTGGTGTGAGCACACACTGATTGATCATGGCTGAATGACACCGTAGCCAAAAGCACAACTTGCAGTGTTTTCTGCTCAAGGAACAAGGTGGTCTTTGAACTTTAACAGTGGCAAAAATACTGTCAAATTTGTCCTTTCCTCTGTGTAGCAAATGACTGACTATGGGATTTTTCCTTTCAGGGAGGAAACGGCAACATGAATTCATAGATGATGAGTAGGATGCCAAAGCCAGAGATGACAGTGCTCTTGAAGAAATGCTGGGTAGAACAAAAAGGTAAAAGGAACAGCTAATTGAGTGCATTTCAGAGCCTGTGGGACTTTGTGGGGTACCTTTCCTCACGAGGCAAACGGCACACCCCCTCAAACCAGAGCTCAGTGTTCTGAATTCCCTCCTCCTCCATTTTGCATGAAGTCCCAGTGCCGCCTCTCACTCCTGACCTGCTCTCTCTTTGCTCGGGTTTTCCCCAAAGTTGCATCATTCTCTACCTAAACCCCATGCAGCTCATCCTTTCCACCCTGTCCCTGCATGTGTGTGCTGGCAGGTGCAGCAGTTCCCTCTGCCCCACCAGCCCAGCAGTTTCTCCACACCTTTGCTGCCGTGGTTGTGCTGAGGGCAAAACCAGAAAGGAGAGGTACCCTGGAGCGCTCCGTTTGCAGCCAGCGCCGTGCTCCAGAGGGTCGGTCAGTCTGGCATGGCCTGTCCCTGCTGTGCCCGTGTCCCCGGCTTGCAGGGTTGGGAATGTTCTGCAAACAGGGGCCTCTGACAGGGCTGAGTCGCTCTCTGCCACTCTGACGCCTTTTACTGCGTTTTGTGATAATGCTGTTGAGATGCCCAGAGGAAACACTTCTTATTGGCTCTTTCATTCTGCGAATTTCTCTCTGTATTGGAGGCGTGATAGTGTACCTGGGGACTTGGGGAGGTAAGAGGCAGATTTAGTCATACCTGCAGAGCACCATGCAGTAGAAAGGCTGTGTTATGCTCATCCAGTGGCAGCAGAAGTGGCTGAAGCAACTGATGAGGAGCAAGACAATCTTCATTAGTCATGTAGCTCTCCTTGGGATATTTTCATGCTTGTATGTGGAGGCTGACTTAAATCCCCCAAAAGTCAAAAGCAAATATTCTCCTTTCAAGTGTTCCAGATTTGCAGTGATGATCTGCCTGTTGCCCCTGCCCCTCTCTCTCTCCAGCAGCAGCTGTGTGGGACACAGGATGTTTCTGGGGCAAGCAAAGGATCTTGTCAGTACTGTGTCATGGGCTGATATATATAAATAAGAGTTTCTGCTGGAAGTGCTGTTTTCAAAACTGCAGTCAGGGAGGAATTCCCTGTACTTCAGGTGTTTGTGCCTTTTGGCCAACCAGAGCTCTTGGTCTACTTGGAGCCTTCCAGCCCAATGTGACAAGAGCCTGTCATGGACAGATCTCCTTGCTCTGCCCATGTTCAAAATATCCGCTAAATATACTCTGAAACACTGATTGACTTTTTTTGAATGGTCCCAACTTGTATAAGCTGTCCCACAGTTCAAATCCATGATTATATAATTTTTAGTTTAATAGCACCAGAGATGAGAATTCAAGGATACTTAAAACAGTAATTAGAAAGTTTCTGTTGTTGTCAATCCATATGTTGGGAGGTCTGATAGTTTTATATGTTGTTTTTCTGCATGTGTGTATGTGAAGGCTGTTGATGTATTTTTCAGCTATTTCTATAAACTTGGATGTGAATCTGTTATACTCTTTGGGTTTCAAAATTCTTCACCATTAGTCTGAAGAGCTTTGAGTCGGTAAAACTGGAGAACAGCCAGTGCTGGCAGCCCCGTGTCCCTACAGGAGTCTGGCTCCCCAGAGCCAGGTCATGTAGCCATTCCTTATTCCTCCTGTTGGGGCCCTGGCACCCAGCCAGCACAGAGCACTGGTGGCTACAGCACCCACAAGGCCGCGTGAAATGTGGGACAGGGAGGCTTTTCAATATTTCCCGCAGTTTTGAGAGCTCAGTAGATGTGTTATTTTACTGCTCATGCTGCTGAACATTGGCTCAGGGCACTCGCATGGTGCTGGTGCTTTAAGGTGGCCAGTGGCCACTAGCTGTGCTCAGCACTGCCGTTGCCAGCTCCAGCATTGCAACACGTGCTGTCCACTCAGCAGTGGCTGGAAAGCTCCGAAAGGACCAGATTTGGCAGCAGCACAATCACTTCTGCAGGCGTTGTGCTTCGGGCACTGCCAAGTCCTCGCTGCTGCTGCTTCCTTCCAGCATGTGGTATTCGTGTGACCCTGGGGACAGACAGTAGCCTGCTGGGCTAGCTAGCTTGTGGTTTTTTGGTTTTTCCCTCAGTCGTGTCAGCATTCGGGTTTTCAGTTGCAGGAGAGTGACGGGCAATACCTGTTCTGATCTGCTGGTTGTCCTGCAGACGGTGGGCACTGGCAGCAGTGGAAGGTGGTGTGTGTCACCCCTCTGGTGACACAGACAGAGCTCTTGAGCGATGGGAGCGTGTCTAAGGGAGAGTCACATTGTTTGGGTCCTGTAGCCTCGCTGCTGGTGCAAGTTCTCTCACTGAGGTGGAGTTTTTCAAAGCACCTGACTGTTGGTGTTTAGCCCACGTCTCGCAAGCAGTCAGGAAAGGAAGGTGAATCACTCCGTATCCTTTGATCTGAAAGTTCAGTGCTAGTCCTTTCTGTAATTTCTTAGTCACTGTTTTTGAAGCTCTTGCCCTCAGAGTTGGAGGCAAGGCAGGAGGAGGAGATGCACTTAGAATTCCTCCGGCTTTGAAGTATTTGATTTGAGGTAGAATATTGCATGGACCCACCAACGTGTTTTAGCGAGGCTGTGCCATGTATCAATGTTTGTCACTAGAAGTTGGGGCGCCAAGGTTTTCTGATTTTGTCTGTGGGGTTTTATTTGGTTTGCTTTGGGTTTTTCCCCAAGGAATTCTGGATGTTTTTGAATAGTACCTGTTAGTTCCTCAGATGAGCTGTGAACAACCTTTCACTGCAACCCTGGGAGTTTTAATCCGGATACTTGCTCTCAACAAACTTGCTATGAACCATACAAGCGCTTTTGTGCAGATAAATTTTGGTGTCACTACTGAGACAATAAATTGGAATTTTGATTGTGAAAATTTTTGGCAAAGTTTGGTCATGTGGAGCAGGTTTTACAGCGTGTGTGACAGGCTGTTGATGGACATAAGCACAGATCCAGGAGAAGATCCTGGGCTTCATGTAAATATTCAGGTGAACTTACTGTACATTGTTTCTCTGGCAGAGATGGCCCTTTAGATAAATGTTAAATAAACATTAAATACAGACTGACACTGTCAAAAGGAGGATGCAGCTCACTTAACATTGAAAGTGGCACTTCATAGAGACCTTTTGCAATTTGTAGTTCAATAAAAAGGGTAATCTGTGTAGAAATATTCTGTGCTTGCCTATTCTGTCCTTGTCTGACAGTGCTGACAGGATTGTGTTCCTGGTTTTACCTTCGTGGTGTCCCAGGCTGAAATACTTCATATTTTACACTCCGAGTTCTGTAAATAATTGACGTGCCTGTCTTAGCAACTGAGGATCAGCAGCAAATTGCATTATTCTGGTGTAATAGGGGTTTTCTGCATTCTATACTCCTTTTCATCTTAATTTTCACTTCACTACTGAGAATGAGGAACTGATTTACTCCACTTCAGGAGAAAAAGTATTATTGTACTGGTATTACTGTTCCAGTCCTTCAGGAGAGGAAGTTCAGGGGAAAGTCAGAACTCACAAATGAACACATCTCAGTGAAAACGAGTTATTTCTGTGTATTTTCTGCAGCTACTGTTTGGATGTATTTCTCATTTCGTGCAACTCTCATGGGTCACATGGGAAAAAATAGTCTTAAAGGTTAGATGAGGTTTAGGCAGACCTAGAAAGAAAATGCTCTGTGGCTAAAACTAGTGAGAAAATATTAAACCAATCATTTTTGCTTATAAGAAGTGTTGTGTACCCTTGCTGACAGAGCAGAAGGGTTTGTGTGATAAGGCACCATTGGGCCACCCTGAGAGAACTGGAGCAGCTCCAGTGCCTTGGTGCCACTGGGAGCAAAGCAGGAGTGACTCTCATTTCTAACACTGGGATTACTCTTCTGTTTGGTTTACCTATTCATAAATAATGATGGGAAAAGTCAGGGAAGTTCCTTTTCATTGTGAATTTATAACATGGCAGAGCCCAATCGGGATGGAGTCCTTTAAAAATTTGGGATAATGCTTTCAGCAATGATGCTTTTTAACTGAAAGCTTGAGTGCTCTGTGTGTTAATGATGCCCCCTGAGGGAGTCCCAGGACAGACTTGGTTCAGAAGTTCCAGGATAGGTTTTTGGGCAAAGGGCGGTGCTGGGATGGTGCTGGATGAGCAATATGACTCAAGTAAATTTGAATTTGCCTCTGGCTTCTAGTTCTGGAATCCATGTGACTTTGAGCACCTTCTGCCTCTGTTACCATCACCAGTTCTCCTTTCTGTGGTTCTCCCGTTGTTCTTCCTTTGTTGTCTTCCATTACTCATTTTTCTGTTCTCAGTGCCTGAGGCTGACAGTTTCATACCTTGGTGACTGGTTTGGCTCCCACATCCCTATTTATTCAGTTAAGAGAGACAGCAGTCCAATTCTAGAGGAGTTGGAACAAATACTTGTTTAAAAGCAGGAACACAACTTTAGGAGTATAACTTTAGGGATCTTAAACATCCTTCCCCATTTGTTCCAGCTGTGGCTAGAGATCCAATACCAAACTCACTGGTTCTGAGCTGGGAGCTGTGCATCCACTGCAGAGCCAACACAGCAATGATGGCTTCTGGCACTGAGAGTTTGCAGGATTTACACTTTCTCCCCGGGAAGAAGGGTTAGGATGTGGAGTCGACCATTCCCAGAGAGCAGGCGCGCTACACAGCTTGTTACAGGAGGATGACAGCTTAAAAGAAATTTGAAAACTAATCCTTCCATGACCCTCATTGAAGACTGCGCTAAAATTCCAACTGAGGAGGCCACGCATGACAATCATATTCCCCCCTTACACAGAACAACTTGATTGTCTTATTAGAACAGAAAGCAAAGAAAAATGTCCTGGATGTAGTGTAAGAAATTGTCTTTACTAAATCTAGCCCAGCGTTTATGAGCATTGTATATATTATTTGATTTTGCCAGAATTAAATAAATGGGGGGGGGGGAATTGTTAATGTATGTTGACTACCAGAGTAAATCATAGCCTAATTATTCTTTTTTTCCCAGGCTAAAATTAGAATTTGATATAGTGGTCAATAGACATTTTCTTTAATTTTTGAGACATGATTTCTAATAGCTAATCCAAATGAATTGGAGAAAGTTGCTGCAGAAATGAAACAATAAATTATCTGAATTTTATGGTGACTTACTGGTAAATCCCCTTAGTTGGAAGCTTTAATTTACCTCATATTTCTTTTTTTTTTTTTTTCCTCCTCTAACTGGCTTATGGGTGTATATTAGGGCAAAACAATTGTTACTTTCTTAGTGCCACTGGGGTGCTGGTAGCAAAGTGAAGGCAGACCCCAGGTTCAAAGGGAGCAAAGGCCAAGGGCTGCAGGGACAGAGTGTAAGGTGTGGTGGCACTGCTGCCTGTAGCAAAGGCTGGCCCTTGGTCCCCGTGTCCGTCCTTCTGGAGCTGTGTGACACCGGACCGCAATGACCGAGGCTCCAGCTCTGCAAGCCCCCGGGTTTCTCATCTGGAGTGGTGTCCCTGTAGAAAACTGCACTGTTGGTCCTGTTCTGGGTTAAACAGGTAAATGCTGTGCTTTGTGTTGAGGCTACTGGCTTAAATAGCCACCAACTCTTTATGGGGCTTTCTACAGCAAAACCACCTTTCCTCTAAGAGTCCATGAAAGGGGCTGGGACTTTGGAGCTGTACTTCATTTTAGCCTGGGGTGTATTTCCTGTAGCCAGCGCAGCTTAACTAGAGGTGATTTGAGTGTAGTCTTTGTATTTCTGAAGGAAAGAAATTGGGCTCAGAACTGCAGAAGGAACAGCAAGAGCGATGGATCCAAAGCCTAGAGTGTAGAAGGTGACTGAGCTCGACCTCCTGCTAGGGGAGTATGTGCTTTTGTCTGTTCTGAGTCCAGTACCCTTAGTTCCTGGTAATTGATATTCTTTTCAACTTCTTCACACAATATTGGACAAGTTATTTGGATAATGCAGAGCATTAGGTGGAGTATACTTCTCTGGAGAACCTTTTGAAAGAGGTCTATGTTTTGGAATATTTACCTGTTTTTGCTAAACCTAGGAATTGGCAGTTGTACATCAGGAATGCAGTGATGTGTTGTAAGAGTGGGTTTGTCCACACACATTGTCTTGGTTAAGTCTTGGGTTCATTCCTAGAAGAAACACCTTTAGATTCTGTACATGGGGAGAGTAAGAAGAGCAAAACCATTTCATTTCTATCATGTGAGGTTTTTCTAATCATCTTTTCTCATACTTGTGAGAGTATTTTTGTGAAAACATTTGGCATTCCTTACTTCTAAATGAAGTAACTTTGTGCAAACAATTCACAAGAAATGGGGTTCCAACATTGTCATCATGGCTATTAAACCTGTCTGAACTGTTTTCCTTTGTGCTGCTTGCCATAGCAACAGCGATGTGTAATTTGCTGAATATCTATAACAGGATATTTGAATATAATCTTAACAGTTTTACTTCTGCATATAGCTCAGTATGCCAAATCATCACATTAACCCAATTAAACCAAGCCAGACCCACATCTGCTGTGGATTGACAATTAAGAATTTTAAAAGAACTTGGTATTTCACCTCCCTTTTAATGAAACCAACACAGACACCAATCACCAGCATAGCAGTGGCTTTTATCAATGTGCTGATAAAAATTATTCATGATTCAGGCTGCCCAAACTCCTGGCACATCTCTTGCTGCTTATCAGCTGGAGGTTGCTCTGTGCGTGTGGCCCTGGAAAGGTAACAGCGAGCAAGTTCATCCCACACCATCCATGCACGAAGTCTTGTGTGGTTCAGTACCTCAGCAATTGGGCTGAGTTTTAAACAGTGGGAGCTGTGAAACTTCAAAGATACCAGCAGCACTGCAATTCAAATGGCTTCTTTCTTATCACTTTGTTGCACAGGAATTAAATGAAAATATTTGGGGCTTTGCTGGCATGCTGGGTGAAAAAAAATCCCCATTCAGTATCTCTGGTATTACACAGGTCACAGTGCTGTAGTAACCTGTGTGTGTACACATAACCTATGTAAAGCTGTAGTAACCTGTGTATACAGAAATCACACCTAACATTAAGTGATTCAGGTGTGGGAGATTCAGTTCACTAGGGGTTTGTGTCTCCTGGTAGAAAACCTCATGTGGAGGAGAAGAACGAGTTCATTGACTAGAGCAGAGTTCATACACTGCTTCAATAACCCTTTATAAATGCTTTATTCATCCTTATCCACACAGATTCTGATTGTCTTTACAGACCAGGAGGGATGTAGAAAGCCCCAAAGACACATGATGGAGCAGGTAGACACTGCTGGGGAGTCAGGGTGGTTGTGTTAGTTCTGGCAGCAGAGCTGTTCCCAGGCTGTGCAGGCAGTGTCCTAAACAACCTTGTCCCTCAGAGCATGGACCTTGTTGCTTTAATGAGCCATGGAAGCGCAGAAGGAACAGCTCAAGCCTTGGAGGGAAGAGACAGATGTACACTCGTGTGTGTGCACAGAGCTGACTTGGCATTTCATTCAGTTTGTGGGTGACCCATGTAGAGTCCCCATGGTCACCTGTCCAAAGGGTGTCAGTGAATTCTGCAGCGAGGCCTGTGACTGGAATGAATGGCTGTACCAGTTTCCCTGGCAAGAACAGGAAGGCTGTTTGTGGCAGCAGTCATGTGTTTGCAGGGAGCAGCCCGAATTCCTGAAACGAGCACAGGGGGGGGCTGCAAAAACAAACCCAACAGCTCTCCAGCATCCCTGTGTTTGGTGCCAGAGTGAGGAACTGTCAGTTGGAGGAGCTGTGTTGGTCCCATCATTTCTCTCATCTCTTTTCATATCTTCATCTTGCCTGGATACCCACATGGAAACTCAAGCCGCCTGGGAATGCCGGCCTGATGTTACAGGGGCTGGAGGAGAGCTGTTGAGGGCAGACACACTGGGCTGTGCTCCTTGGCTAAGCCAGGTGCCCATGTTTTGCTGAAGAAGAGGTGACAAGCTCTGTCCTCCTGCCACCCTGAGGGGAGTACTGGGGAGGAATTCAGCATGGACTGACCCTCCGTGAGGCATCAACCAAAGCTCTGCCACTTGCACCAGGAAGACACTTCCTGTCCCTCAGCACCATGGTCTGATATGCCTCTGATAGTCTGATGCTATATTTTGCTATAACGCAAACCATGAAGTACAACTGTTTGGCTACCTCATGTCTCTGCTAAGCATATGGATTGCCTTGGAAGAGTAACCAAGGAGAGACATAAATTCCCTAGAATTCATCAAGAAAATCGTAGCTCTTTGCCAGTGTGGCAGCTAGAAAAGTTTCCATTTCCAGCGTATTTTGAAGTGCTGAAGGAAACAACTATCTTAGCTGATCCTGTGGCTGCATTAGTATTTGTGGGTATTTATAGGACACTGTACCAGATGAGCTTTCTGACCGTCGGGAGTGAGCCTGTCATTCTGGAGCCTCTTCATCAATGTGCCTTTCACGCTCCACGAGATTAGCAGCTGCTGAAAATAGGAAAAAGGAATTTTCCTTTCTTCTGTCTTAGAAGAGGCCCATCGCACTATCCTGCTTTCGTCTGGGCTCGGAAACAGCTTCGATCCTTAGCAAAGCCAAAGCACCAACAGGTCTTTTTAAAGAAGTTCTGCTCCCAGGAGGATCTAAGGGAAGATATCCTTTTTGTGTGTTTAGTCACACACATCAAAGGAAACAACCATTGCAGTCTTGGTTTGCATTGCGCAGGCATTAGCTGTGGTCCAGATCCACGGGGCTCTGCTCGAGGAGGCTGAAGTGCCCGTGCTCATCAAGCTTTGATGGAGATGGGGCAGACTCAGCCAGGCCAGAACATGTCACTCCTTGGGGCATGGCAGGTTTGAGGAAGGACAGAGCGATTTCCTTGATGTGCTGGGAGCCCCTTCTCAACCCCCCGGCCCGTGCAGTGATCTGAGTGGGATCTGTGACACTGTCTCACAAACTGCGTCCCAGGGATGGGCAGGACTCTCTCAAACCCTTAAATCCTCCTTGGCCACCGTAACTCGGTTCTCCCTGCAAATCACAAATCCTCATCTCCTTGCACAGTGCCAAGAACGCCTGTTCCACCCGAGCATCGTGCTCTGCACCCCGGAACGCTGCGGCTGTGGAAGAGGGTCTACAGCACCCCGAATATTCAGCAGTACTGAAAAATGGGGAGATAACCTTTGCAGCCTCAGGGCCGCCGGGCAGGGCAGGGAAACGCTCCGGGCTTCGTCC
>VWZN01017407.1:224796-373787 GCA_013396955.1 Regulus satrapa | reverse complement strand
CGGGAGGCGGGTTGGGTATTTCGCGTCATTGGAGATAAGTTTGTCCCGGTCGGCTGGGGCAGAGGTGCTACCCCAGAGCCCGCCGGCCGGGTGGTCGCGGCCGGTACCGGTGTCGGCGCCTCCATCTTACAGGGGCGGGAGGAGAGAGCGGAGGGCAGTTCACATCCCCTGCCCAAATCCGGTTGAGCATGCCAACACCCCGGGGATTGGCCTGGTTGTAGTTGGACACCTCAAGGGACGGTGTTTAATAGTAAGTAATAGGGATTTTTTTTTCTTTATCCGCCACAGCAGATGTACATCCTTGCCTGAAACCCATTTGCATTCTTTACTGGGAAACCCTTTCGTAGAATACAAGGGCTTTTATTCCACCTTTTGTCTGGATTTTTTTTTCCTCAGATTGCTTTGGGAATTTAATTTTTTGGCTTGTTTCTTAGTGGCTGTAGAGGCCGCCGACATCGGTTTGTGTTTTGATTGCGTCGTGAAATTCAAAGGCTCTGCAGAAATCTAAAATTTAAGTAGTAGAGGTAATTTTTAGTTATTTATAAGTAAAAGGCTTCATCTTTTACTAATCTCTTTGATGCTCCCAAATCCATCAGTTCGATCTTTCCTTTGGTCTGGAAAGCGTAGGGCTTCGCTCTTTCCTCCCTTGCGTTGAAGTGCGTGATTAACTGCACTGAAGTAGTGAAATGCCACCTGGCTAGCGGGGGTGTGAGCGAGCAGAGAGTGAGCGCTCACCTGGACTTCCTGGCTCACACTGTGACGTTCTGGTTCTCTTGGGGGTGACAGCATTGTCGCCGAAGCACACTCGTGTTCGACTCACTTTTCGGGCTTCCTGTGCCAGGGCACGATGGATTTTTCCTGTGTTAAGCGCAGGTTTCAGTGTGCTCAGCCCCGTGAGGCTGCGGCTCCACGGACCAGGCAGGTCAGTGCTCCCTGACTGGGAAGGTAACTTGTCCTTTCCGCTCCTTTTTTACTGCGACTTCTGTCATGTTTGGTCTCGGTGACTGGTTTCAGGGGGCAGCTGAGGTGTGTCTTTGCTGAGGAGAGATGGGTCGGCAGCCGCGTTTGCTCTCTCGAAGGGCGGTTCAGGAGCTGCCGGCGAGATGCCCGCCGTGCCCGGCGCTGCCGTCCGGCGTCTCCGCTGGCCGGGCCGGCGCTGGCTCCGCTCTGTGCCGTGCAGAGCACGGCGGCATCGCGGAGGTGGGAGCGGAGCAGCCCCGGTTCCGCTTCGGTGCCCGGGGTGTTCTCGTACGAAGTCACAGAGCTGCTCCCCCGCTGACCTACTTTTGCGGTGGATTTTCAAGGAGACGACATATAAACCATTCATTCCTTAAACCTAAACTCCACCTGTCAGAAACTTAAATGGGAAAGCTCTAAAGGCGTGATTCAAGCAGAGCGTTTCAGCAGTAGTGCCAGGTGCTGGAGGAGAGAGCACAAGTTTGCTTTAAATTTGAGTTACTTGAATGAGTTAAAAGCGGATGTAAATGGCAGCTCGCGGGCCGGCTGCGGAGCAGCGCTGCTTCCATTGGGGAGCCGCCTGCTCCATCCCCCTAGCGCGGTGCAGCAGCGACGAGCCTCTGAGCAGCAGCACACGGCTCTGCAGACCTGCCTGGCCTTGGAGCTCCCTGCCCAGCTGCCATCGGGGCTTCTTGTGCCCCGCCAGCAGCGGGAGATCCCCGCCGGGAGTTGAGGTTTGGAATGAGGCTGGCGCCGCTGTCCCCTGGCTGCAGGAGAGAGTTCCACGGCTTGGAGAACTCGGGTGAGTTTCCTCTTTTCTGGGTCCCTCGGGCAGGATGAGGCTGGGTCGGTGACCGAGCGGCTCTTGCCATCCTGCAGCAGAGGGTTTGTGGGTTTTGTAGTTCCTGCTGTGTTTTCTGCGTCTGAGCTGAGCCGGGAGGACTGACCCTTGGCGGTGCCATCTTGGCAGCTGTGACAGCTCTGAACTTGATCGGGGGGGCTTACGGGGGTGCCCTTTTAATAACTTTCTTTTTCTGATTTAAACTTCAAAAGGGGAAGAGTGTAAACGGGCAGCCTTTTTAATTTTGTGTTCTCACGGCCGGGTACCTTCTAACCAAGAGCTTTGCAGGGAGTAGTGCCCCGTGTGTTTTGTGTGTGGATGGTGCAGGGGCCCGGAATTTTGTTGTGCGCCGAATTCTGTTATGTGTGGTTGTTGAATTTTCTGTCTTTAAGTTGAGTCAGGGTCATAGGTGGGATGGCAGGAGGAGGTGGTGTTTCTCCCTGCAGCTCCTGAGCTGAGGGTGCTGCTGGCGTGGGCTGACTGAAGAGGGCAAGTGGAGCCTCAGATGTTACTGGCTTTGGAGGGACTATTTGGGGAACACCAGCCTTTTGAAAACAAAACCTTCCCGATTTGGTTGTTAAACAGCTAATTTACTTCCCTCTGCGGAACTGTTACCTACAGTTTTATTATTGAAACAAACCTGAACTTCGGGTGTGCTGATGGCCAGGACTGTGTGTGTGCTGCAGGATCGGACTGTCGTGGGGAGGAGGCAGCATTTGACGCTCGGCTCAGTCCACTCCTTGCCCCAGAATTTTTGCTGAATCTCAGCATTGGGATTTTACCAAAATTTCTGTTTTCAGAATTGAAAGCAATGTGTCTCCTGGTGAAGTTTCTAGTCCCTCTGTGGGCTGTCAGCCAGCAGGACGGGTTCAGGGGGTGGGCTTCATTCCCTTTTTCCAAGCAGTAGGAGCTATACGTTTGTGAGGTCAATTTTTTGAGTATTGTTGGTATTATGGTCGTGTTATTCCTGATGTAAGGCTTAGGGCTTGTTTAAAACTCTGGTTTTTAAATTTAATTCCACATCTCTTCTTGTTAATGATTTTCACAATTATATTGGCTTAAAGATTTTTTTGTTTATTTGTGTCAGTTTTAAAGTTACATATGTAGGAGACCTTCCTGGAGATTTATGAACTCAGATTTCATTTTCTGTAGGAGAAAATGATGTAGTGAAACGATGATGTAGAAGTATGGTTAAAACAGATATCTTTAAATTTGGTGTTTAAAGACTCAGTTCTGTGAGCACTCAGTTTACTAGTGGTCTTAAATGCTTCGTATAAAGACCTCCTTACAAAGCTGGATGTTCCTGGAGGAAGGGGCAGTAGCTATCCTCCCTCTGTCCAGACAGCCTTCAGAAAGAGGGACCTGGAATGTGACCTTTCTTTTTCAGTGTCCCTCTGTCTCCGCTTCAATAAGCCACGCGTTTCTGAAGGGAAAAAACCCCCAACCAACAAACCCAAACACTGCCAGGGAGCGAAGCAGGGCTGGGTGGAGTGCTTGTGGAATACCGGGCTGGTTAATTGAAATGCAGTGCTTCCAGCAGCTTCCTGCAGCTTCGGTGTTCCCTGGCTTCCGCTCCCACACCTTGCTGAGTTTTCGCTTTGTAGTTTTCTCCCCACGCTTTGTGTTCCCGTTTTCACCTTCCTTGGCTCCTGGCAGCCCTGTGCTGTTTTAGTGCTGAGTTAAACCCCATGGCTTTGGAAGGGCAGGTTTGCTTGCGGGCGCTGGTGCCTGTCTTAGCCCCAGTCCTTTGGGGCACAGCGCCCACTCTGTCCTCAGGGCAGTGCTGAAGGAGGGGTCATGGCATTGGGTGGAGGAGAGCAAACTCTCTTCTCACTGCACATGGAGTGCTTTGGTTCAGGGGGCTGGGTTTTTCCATTCCATTTCCACACTCCATGTAGGTTTCCAACCTCAAACTCACTGTGGTATGAAAAGAAAGAAGTGACAGTGTGTGTGGCTGGTGGCTGCCAGCATGTAGGGTCAAAGTAAATGTCTGCCCTGGCCTTAGAACTTCTGGGAAATGTGTTGTAGTGTTGAGAGCATCTGTAGTATTGGAAACTGAATAGAGAGATGGTTTAATTTTTGCTAGACCTGGCCATTAATATCCACCCCTCCTTGGCTTCGTAGCCGTTGAATTTTATGACGTAATTTTGGTGAAAAACGAAGGGGTGAAGGAGTTGAATGACATGTCTCAACTAAAGAGTTGTTGATGGTGAGCAATGGTTTCATCTTTCTGGTGCTCCTGTCGGATTTAGCAGCCATGTGGTGAAAGTCAGGCATGAACATGAGGAGCTGCAAGGAGTGTCTGAAGCGACTGCACTGCTTGCACACTCCCAAGGTTTGCTTTCAGAGTAGGTCCTTGCATGCACCTTCTGACTGTAAAGGAATTCTCCTGTTTCATTAGCAGGTGCTTGGAACTTGCCAGGGTGTGAGAGGGAAAGAGGAGCTTGTTTTGCTTGTGCAGGGCGCTAAGCCTATGGCATGGGAAATAAACAGCTGATGGTGTCACCCAGCCCTCAGCCAGTGTGTGGGCCTTCATTAGGGAAAATTTGGCTCTCAACTCCTCCCCAAAATGCACCATTTGCAGTTTCACCTAACCGGTGTTCACCTTGAATTTGGTTATGAAATGTCAAGAAACTTTCTGCTGTGTGAAAAGGACAAAGGGACTTGGGAGTAGCACGTTACTGGTGTGGGGAACTGGGCCACTCATGCACAACAGCAGCTTTAGCTATATTTGTGGGTTTTTTTAGGGTTTTAGACTTGTTTATAGAGTTTGTCATAGCAACAAAGTATTTATCACAAATATTCTAAGACACTAAGGCTAGATTCAGTAATTTCTAGAGGAAAATTGTTTTGCTCCTAGTTCCTACTGCCACCATTCCTGTGATTCCCTCCTCATCCTTTCTGTGTATTTTCACTTGATCTTATGACGTAATTTTGGTGAGTCACGGCCGTACACATGCTGGTTTGTGTTGGCCTCTTGCTTCTCTTGTACATTTTTTACCTTTGCCTGTACTGCTTAGTCTTTCCTTGTGTCCTCCCCTCAGCCCTGGGCTGCATCCCGTGCTGGAGGGCTGGGAATGCATTTGCTCAGCCAGTGTCTGTCTGAGCGAGTGCTGGCATCCAGCGGAGCCCTGCTGAGACAGCAGCACTGCAGAGCTGGACCTGGTTATCTTCTCTTAGCCACCCTTGATTGAGATTTAGAAATCTGATTTTGTTGCCAAGAGATTTACTACTGTAATCAAACAAATATTTCTAGCAAACAGACCAAGAGCTGTTGGGTTTGCTTCTGTTGCTGCTTGTTTATGAACGGAAGATGCCAGGATTGAAGTTTAACTGTGAGAAATAGCATGGCAGTCCTGCAGTTGTTTGGATCTGGCGTCATTCCTTGCATTTATTTCTTCCAGATGGAGTTTGTTGGATTTGTCTGTGTCTGGAGGTCAGCAAGTGATCGGGTGACCATGGTGGCCTCTGTACACCGTATTTTTGTGGTGCCACTTGTGCGCCATAGGGCCCCATCTCTGCCTCAGTGGTGGGTCAGTGGTGGTGGGATCAGCTGGATGCCTGCCCCCTTCCCAAACAAGGACGATGTTGGGATAGTAGTTTGGTTTGTACTAAACTGCCCATTTGTGATGTTTAAACACCTCTTCCCTCTCTTGAGGTAGTTAAGGAGATGGCCAGCCCAAAGTTATTATTTCATAATAATGGGTTTATAAAACTTGTGTTTGTAAGTTTATGGCTTACTTGTGTTATTTATTTCCAGTATAGACCTGTCTGCAGATCAGCAGCTGATCAACATCCTTTTGGCCATTTCTTTATTTTCCAATTACATGTTATATAGGCGAACTGTGGTAGTTAATGAGGCTGCAGGTCTAAATTCACCTCCTGGATCACCAAAGATTTAAGAACCAGTTAAAGAAAAAGAAAAGGGGGTAGGGGGTTGTTTGGAGAGTGGGGGTAGAGCCCAGACTCTCTGTGATTTGATGTTGTGCACTTTAAAGTTTTATGGCCCATGGTACATCCCTTGGGAGGATAAAGTGCAAGGAGCATGAAGAAACCCATAAAATGACGAAGGGTTTATGTGGTATAATTAATGTGGAACTTTCTGTGAACTTTATAATACTTACACTTTCTTAATTCTACATGAGTTTCTGGTTTGCTAATAAGTAATCTTGAAGATTGCTAATGGAACTTAAATTTTGCATTTTCATCCTGAATTATAACAGGACACATTGTAGGCTGCTATATTTTAGTCTGTAGCTTCCTTACTTGAGTTCTCAGCTGTGGCTGTGCCTGCCTTGGGAAACATTTTTGAGCTGTGGCCAGCTCTGCACTAAAAACCCCCGTGTTGATAGAGCTTTACTGGCAAATCCTCCCCGTGCCAGTGTGGCTCTGCTTGCACAGACACTTTTTATTGACACTGGATGGATTTGCAGATCTTGGTGTTGTTAGTCGCACCCGTGGCAAAAATAAATGAGAAGAAAGTTCAAGTAAAAATCTGGATTTGCACAGTAAAACCAAATCAGTGCTGGGAGGTTGCTGCTCCTGTTTTTAGCTACCGAGGAAATTTTAGTCGGTGATAAATGGAGGAGTTTGCCTGCTGGGTTCTGTGCCTGTGCTGCTGGGTGAGTGGGGCTGCAGAGCAAAGGGGACCCTTGTTCCTTTGCCTTCACCAGGAGCCCCTGTGGTGCTGGATGGCCTCATCAGCTGCACCAGCAGTGGCAAGTTTGACTCAAGCCAAGGGATAGCATGGCCAGGGGCAGGGTTTGCTTCACCTCCCTGAGGATGTCATGGTGTTATTTGTAAGGAGCAGGACCAGGACAGTGGTGGTTCGTTTGGAGGAGTGGGAACTCTTGTTCCACCAGTACCCTCAGTGCCTCTGGGTGAGCAATCCTGCTCTCCTCTCCTGTTCCCAGCTTCCCTGGACCTTCCCGTTGTGGGATTCCAGAGGGCTGAGGAGCAAGCTGGGAAGCAAATGTGTGTGCATTCCTGTGTGTTCTTCACTCTCCTAGCTGGTTGGCCGATTTCAGCCTTCTCCAAGGTCAGACCTGGTTTAGAGGTCACTGGGTTTAGGATTTGCATCCTGTACCGTGATGATTGTGTGTTGTTCTGAACACACGGCTTGAAGGAGTCCATAATGAAAAGCCGGTTGGATCGAGGCAGGAGACAGTTGCTTTTCACATAGGGGATTTTTCTGGAGTGAGGAAATGCCGTTGGTAAGTGCAGAAAAGGGGGGCATCCATTAGATGTAGTCGTGTTACAGGATGGTGAGAATGACCTTCCATTGCTGTAATAACAGAAGGTGGGAGATGCTAACAACAGGAGTTGGAAGGTTTAGTGTCAGCAAGTTCTGACAACTTCTACCAAAATATTTTAAAGGGCTCTATTATCCATAGGCACTTTCTGGATTAATAATACTGATAATTAATGACAATGGAAGAAAGTTAATAAAACGAGCTGAATAATTAGAGGTCTGCCAGCCCTGCAAAATAATGGAATGAGTGATAGAGGGCTTGACTGATACGGAGGTAAGGGGAAGTAATACAATTAATGTCAATTAAAATGTGCCCATAGAAAATAAGCTGATGAGATGTAACTGGGATGTAGTTTGGCTGATAAAAGCAATAATGTGTGCTGTAAAATACTTTGCGCCTTAATGAATTGAATGTAGAGCATTGCAGTGTTTTGAATGAGAAATGGAAATGGTGTAAAATGAATTCGGGAAGGGTGAAGCGAATGTTGGCTGCATTGGGTGGTGGATCTGGAAAGGGCTGGAAGCTGCTGGCAGGCCTTGCCTGGCTCTAGCCTTTGCCATGGGCAAGTTGTGGTTTTGTGGATAAACCTGGCATATCTCAGCTTGGGTGTCTGTGAGGCTCTGGGTGTCCCAAGTGCAGGGATGTCGTGGTGACAGTCACCTGCAGAGCCTTGGCTGGAGTAAGGATGTGGCCGAGAAACCCTGTGGAGTCACGGTCTGAAATACTCAATATCCAAACAGAAATCCTGCAGCGGTGTAATGGAGAGCACCCTCTCCCTGATTTCTTTGACAGTCCAGCAGAGATCGATCCTGCCTGGCTGCTCCTTGCTCAGGAAGAGTTTGGGAAGTGGCAGCGCTGTTGATTTAGTCCGACACAGTGGCACAGTAAAGTTCCCAGTAACTCAGGGAGCGCGCAGGGCTCGTAAATTACAGAGCAGCTCACGTTTATCATACACATCGCTGCTTATCTTGTAAACTCATCTGCTGGGCTTGCACGAGCAGTTGATTTAACAGCATGTATATTGTTGAACTTGACACATCCAAGAGTCTAATCAAGCTTTAAGAATACCAAGGATGTCTGGCTGCTGGTGTGAAGTCTGCAATTCCTAAGTAATTTCTAAGAATGATCGTGGGCCAGGCTCTGTCGGGTTCACTGCAGGTCACAGGGAATGTCTGTCGTACGGAATTGCAGAGGAGTTTTATCGTAGTGCTGGCATGTGTTTTATGACATAAAATGATTAGATGTGTAAAATGAAGTTAATATCCTTTTTCTGTACATTTCCAAGTGGGAAATGACTATAAATTAATCTTGTAGGTTAAAATACCAGTGAGTAACTGTACTGCTTGTGTGTAGCACTGCCCAGGATCTGTCATGGGATGCATGAGGCTGGTGGAAGATGACAGAGATACGGCGTGTTTGGAGGGAGAACTGATAAAATTCTGCACTGGCTGGTCTCTCTTAGGCTGCTGCTCCAGTTCCCTTTCTTGTGGGGACTGATGTGGGTGATAAACACGTGCATTTCATGGGTGCTCTGATTCTTTTGATGGTGTGAGAAGGTGATAGACATCTTCAAGGTGCTGCTGCTGGGACTGCTGCAGGCTGGTGTGGGATTGCAGGGCTTTTTGGGACTTGGGTCTTTTAAGGGGAATTGATGCACCTCCTACATATTTAGCAGGAAAAAAGAATAATTTTGTATTATTTAGTATTTCTGCTTTTGAGACCCTTGGGCATGGTGAAATAGGAAAATTTCCATCCCTCTTCCTCACTCTCATGTTGAAGAACTACATTTACTTTCTGAGCTGTGAATGGAAATAGAAGTAACCTGAGTTTGATCAGGTGTGGTGTGTTTTAGTTTTAAATGAACTAATAGACCTTGAGTTGCATTTCTGCTGCAGCTTGACAAAATTATAGCAGGTGCTGGGGCTCTGTGCTTATTTACTTGCAAATCCTGTCAAGTGTGAACTTCATTTATGACTTCCCTGGCAGGTCGTGCCGCTATGGTCACAGCTTCTACAGTGTTTTGTTGCTATTGCTTGTAAGATTTGCCAGTGAGGGAAATAATGAGCTAAAAAAGGCACAGGTAAGCACACACAGGTTCCTTGTGCCCAAATCCATCAAAGCTCTTCTGAAAGTTTGCAACCAGAAAGAATGAAATGGTATTTATATTTCTGAAATAAAGCTGCAGTTTCAACAGAAAGCTGTTATTTGTCTTATTGCCATGGCAAATGGCTCTTTTTGGAGAGGGGAACAGGGGGGTTTCTTAAGTCTTGTCATCGCTTGAGTCTCCTGGTTGCAACCACCCCATTTTCTTGTGTGTACATCATGTGTCTCCTCTTTTTTTATAGATGATCATGGGAACAGCAATGGCAGTCATGTAAAAATCTTTTTACCGAAGAAGCTGCTTGAATGTCTACCAAAATGTTCAAGTTTACCGAAAGAGAGGCACCGCTGGAACACTAATGAGGTAGTTAAATCTCTTATTCTTAAATGTACCAGCTTACTTAATGCTTATGGATTGTTTTGTGAGAGCATGGCATGCAAGTTACACGATATTAATTCCCTGGCTCTGGATCCTGTTCCATAAATAATAAGTCTTAATACATGCTGAAAGTGAGCTTTAAGTGAGACTTGAAGGCAAATGTGGAAGTTGACTACTACTACAGTAGGACACTATTGCTCGTGTGTGTGACTTGTCTCAGAGTCAAATCTCATATCACCTTAATGACCTGTTTCAAAATGGTCTAAAATTAGATGGGTGTGTTCGTACCATGATGAATAAAATGTTACTTTCCTGGGCATGAAGACTTCTGAACAAAAGAGTGGTGTGTGTTCTCTCCTGCCACACAGGGTCCTGGGAAATAACCAGCTTACCTCTCTCTGAGGAATCTCGTTAAAGGAGGTGCAGAACTGTTGTGGTTTTTACTGCAATCCAGTTACCCTGAGTATGCTGGTTCACAGATCACTTGCTACTGCATTATGTTTGGGGTAATTTCAGTAAAGAAGTAGCTAAAATTCTGTGGGCCAAGGTGAAGTTAAAGAGCTAGCCAGGGAGCTCTGCAGTCACTAGGCTCTCTTCCTGCTGTGCAGCAGTGCTGAATGTCCCATGGCAATACCCACAGTGTGTAGTTTCAGTTTTTAGTAGCTCTGTCTTAGTGGAGCTTTGCCATATTTACATGAATCACTTAATAATAGAGGCAATCCACTTGGAGAAATGACTGTAAAACTCCAGTTAGTGTCTGCTTGTTGGGAGCTGATTGGTCCTGTTCCTCTGATCCCTCGTTTGTAGATCTAAACTTGTTAACAGAACCTGTGCTCATGAGTTTAACACCTGCAAGTGGCAGCTGAGTGCAGGATCAAACATGTCTCACTTCTGTGTGTGTGTTTGCTGAGCGTAGAATCAATCACAGAGCAGCGACTGTGTGTATTTTTCAAAATTGGAATATTTACCCCTCTTCCTTCTGGTGTATGGAAGTTACAATCAGGTATCTATTTTTAACATGCTCAGTACTGTGATAGAATGAATCAGGTCTTTGGGGCCTTGGCTTTTTTGTGTAGATGTTTTTTGTCTTGGGTCATTTGAATTGAAATGTAAATCATAGAAAAATGTGGGTTGTGGTTTATTCTGTGATAGTGTTTGTACTAACGGGGACAGGACTTGGAGCAGTGGCAATTCCAGTGCCTCTGACAGATGATGTTTGGACAAACACAGCAGGGGGAAAGCAAACTGCACAGGTTTGTGACAGAATGATGCTCTTCCCTCTTACTGGACATAGCTGCCTGGGCTGGGGTTTAGTCATTTTAATATTGCTGCTGTCCCCAGTGCAGAGCTTTGGGCACACACGTGGCTTTGGGTAGGATTGGTGTTTGGAGCTCCCTATGGGTACAGGATGTGGCAGAAGTAATTATGCAGCTGAAAACTGTTATTATTCATGAGCAGAGGCAGGAAAGTGCAGGTTCTTGGTGTGGTGTATTAGGCTGGGAGGAGGATTTGGGAGCGTGGCTGTTCTCTAAAGGGGTGTGTCAGTGTTTTGGGGAGTGGGGAGTGAGCGGCTCTGCTGGTGCTCACCAGTGCATTGTATTGCTGGGGTGGGACTGTCTGCTGCTGTAATTTTGGATGGATTGTATGCTGATAGACACACAGGTTATCAGCTGGGACATTAAAACCAGACCCAGTCCCTGTCTGGCTTTTTGAATGTCAGATTCCTCTCTGTCATTTGTATCCCCTCTTCAGAAATCTCTCCCTGAGATGGGGATGTGGAGCTGGGTTTGTCCGTGGATTGTATGTAGCTCATGCTGACTCTGCCAGCCCGTGTGGTGTGCCTGGTGCAGTATCCCTGTTGCATAATGTAAATGAAAGAGCTTTTCTTGTGGCCAGAGATTTTTTGGCCCCATTAGCTCAGAGGGGGGGAAAAAATAGAAAAAGCCAGAGTCTTATGCCTAGATGAAGTCTTGGAAATTTGTGTTAATTATGGGGGAGGAAGGAGCTGAGCTTCCAGAATTTATTGCCTTCCCCACCCCCAATCTGAAAGTTTAATTCTGTGCACTGTTATAAAACTTCAATTTTTCTTAGGGTATAATTGAATAATAATGTTGGACTACATTCCTGAGGCATTCCTAAGGGAATAAATTTTTTCATCTGAGTACACAGGTGTTCTGCCTGTGCTAGTGAAGACAGAAGTTGTAAAGTAGAGAAGAAAAGGTTGTATTTTATACAGTGATATTTCCAGAATTTTTGTACTGATTTCAGAATCCCTTCTCCTGTGTGTGAGTTGTCTCCTTGGACAGGAAGGTTTAGATAAAGATGGAAAAGAAATGAAACGTTTATAAACAACATACAGATGTGAACGTGTGTGACAATGCTGTCCTCCCTCGAATGGAGTGTGTAGGGCAGTCACTGGTGTTGAGTCTCACCAGGAGCTGCAGAGTGTGAGTGCAGCAGGCATTGGCGTGGGATTCATCCCCAGGGTAGGGGGGGACAAACCCCCTAACTCAGCCGTGGCCCAACTCCTCGGTGTTCCCTTTAATGCTCCTTGCATGGGGAGGGTTGAAGGAAACTTGGGCACGGCTCTTGCCTGTCTCACGTAGCCCTGAAGCCCAGCACAGAGGTGTGGGCAGCAGGATGGGCACATGCAGTCACTGGGCCTGGAGCAGCCAGGGTAGAGCGCTGCCGTGGGAACAATGCAGATTACTTTCTTCTGAGCCCTCACGTCTGCAGCTTGAGAGCAATGGTCAGGTGTGTTACTCTGGATTGGGTGGTTAGGATGGAGAAACTGTCCTCTTGAGAGGTGGATGGGCTGTGGATGACTTTACACGTAGTAAAATCATGTGATGAGCAGCAAGAGAAATGGAGCGCTTAAAAATGGCTCAAACACCTTATTGAGGTGCTTGCTTTCCATCGGATCATGCATTTGCAACTGAAATGTTTGATGGAAATACATTTCCATACCAAGATGTCATCTTGTCTTAAATCAAGTTTATAGCGGTTTTATATTTCCTACTGAAGGAAGTGTTCCTTCTAATTCAATCTTTTTTACCAGAGATAGAAAATCTTAAGCCTAGCAATTTAATTACAGATTTACATTTTTGAAATGCCTGTAAAGGTGCATTGTGCATTATTTCTCCGGCTCTGGGAGAGGATAGAGATGGGGCTTTCATATGATTTCTCACATTAAGACAAATTAGTTAGTTGCCAGAAAGTTCTGCGGTGCTTTGTGCTTGTGAAGGAGTTCCTCTCTCTAAGGGTTTAGTTGTTGTTCTCCGTGAACCATTTTAGGGTTTGTGAAATGCAGATCCAATTTGGTTTCAGCGAGTGGACGGAGCAAAGGCTTCTGGCTCGACCTGCTGGCAGTGCACCTCGAGCCAGGATTTTGGGAGCTCTCTTCCATGGCAGTAGGGCAGGGCTGCACAGAGCCACCCCCAGGTGCCCCAGCTGAACCCCCCTGTCTCCTGACAGAGGTGGGGAAGGTGGTGCCTCATTACCTGCAAGTCACTTTGAGCAGCCAGATACTTTGTCTGCAGGAGATGCATCCCACTGCGTTCTGTCTGGGAAGCAGGAGCTTCCCGGGGCGCTGGGGCTCAAGGATGTTGGAGTAACCTTGTCTCTGCACAACACTTGCCAGGATTGCAGCTCTGAACAGAGATGCCGTTCGTTAACAGTTGGCAGCCGCAGTCATTAATCATCCTTGTAAACACTTAATGACACGGTGCGAGAAAGAAGAAAAAGTTAAACATTGGAAATGTAAAATGCTATCTTGGGCTTTGGTTCCAACAGGATTTTATTTCTGTTTACAATCTGTTGGGAGAAGCCCAGAATTTCCATGGTAGAAAAAGCCAGCAGCAATTGCCATGTGCCTAAGCCATGTGCTTAGGCTTGTCTAGAAGGGCATGGCAGAACTGCCCCTCTCTCTAGAGTCAGCCAGCATCCACATTTTGCAGATTCCAGGCTCAGGTAGTGCTTGGGAGAATATTCAAATAATGAAATTATGAAACTCTGTTTTAGCTCTATCTAGCACAGGAAGAAACCCTTTGCCTCTGCTGCCTGGGGGCCCGAGTCGCGTGTTCACTGCCATCTCGATGTGCTCTGGCGTTCTTGCTTTGCTCGCATGACACTGACATTCTCCTTTTCGCTTGACAACGAGTTATTTGCCATCTTTCCTCTAAAGCACAGAGAAGATCTTGAAGGTTTGGAGAATTGCCTGAGGGACCTGAGGGACCCAGACTGATAGGGGGAGCGAGTCTGGAGCCTTCAGGCTGGCTGTGATGCTCTGAAGTGCTGGCAGGGAGGAAGTGAAAGCAGTAAGTCCCTGCTGCCTGCTCCTCCAGCTCCCCTCGGCCGCCGGCAGCTGAGTGTCGGGCAGCTGGTCACCGTAAGGTTCCTGTCGCCACGTGTTTGGTCACGGAAGCCTCGCTCTGCTACAGCATGGCTACTGCTACTGCTTTTTTCCCCCCCTTTTAATATTTCTAAGTACCTTTTAGAATCGACACTTATATCAGAAAACTTTAAAAACCTCCTTGTTTTATAGGCTGCCCTGGATGGTGTGGTGTATTGTAACCCTGCACTGCATGTTCCAGTTCATTCCTTATTCACCAAAGTAGCTGAATGTGTTACGCATTTGTGGTGTTGAGTGAGTGTATGGGACCAGTTTGTATCACCAGCACAGCTGGAACAGGAAAGGGTTGTTGGGCTAGATGTCCCCTCAAGATGACAAAGCTCTGTGGAAAAGGAGCACTGCTCAGTACAGTTCCCTGTGGACTCTGAAGTCCAGCATAGTTTAAAAATTGCTTTACATCAGTTCATTCAGATGTATTCAGCTGGAGCTGAACAGGGTTCCCCAAGCCAGAACTCACCGGCAGCTGCTGTGAGAGCCCTGTGCCTACTTAAGAGCACTCCCAGGGCTGGGACATCCTCACGGTCTGTGTCAGCTCTGGGGTTTCTCAAAAGCAATAAGAATATTGAATTTAGACTAATTGCCTGCTTCCCACGTGATCGCAGTATAAAATACTCCAATGGTAATGGCAAATGCTGTTACTAGAAGTGCTCTTGGTTTCTGTTCCTGATGATCCCCTGCTGGAGGGAGAGCAAGGAAGTGGTTGCAGACCAGCTCGTGTGCTTTCCCACGTAGCAGCTCCTCCTGCCCCCACTGCTCTGGCAACTGGAGTGCTGACCTGGGGACTGAGGCACCTTGACACAAGGGTTTGGGAATGCCAGGCCATGCCTTGCTGGGAGCAGAGTGTTTGCCAAGCGCTGGAGCAGCCAGAGCACCCATAAAATCCCGAGTGCCAGTGTCGATTCTCACCCTTCATTTCGGTGGTGCTGGTCTGCGAGGTCCTGTGCCCTCGGCGAGACCTCCTGGCTTTGTCACCAGCCAGCCGGTGCTACCAGGCATCCAGAGCCTGCCTCTCTTCTTGGCCACCAGCAGGAATGTGAGGAACTCCCCTTGCTTTAAAGAAGAAAGAGCTGCTCAGCAAGTGAAGTGCAAGGGGAGCAGTGTTTGTAGCGGGAGGGAAGTGTTCTACACCTGACCGGGGCTGTCTGGCGTGTGGGGGCGGCTCCTCCCGCTGCGCTTGCGGTTGGAGTTTGAGGCTGATCGGTGAGCAAGATGGCAATTTCTCTAACAGAAGCACTTAATTGTGGGTTTGTTTTGTGAAATTAATGAAATTCTGTGCTTTGCTTAATGTGTGAAGCAGGAATGTGGTGCTGACATTGTGTTCGCAGTTCCTCAGTTGTGTTTACAGCCCTAGTGACTGCTGTGAGCGGGCTGAGGGTTGAGCAAAATTGGAAGGTTACCTACCAATCCAGGTGATTCTGAATAAGGGCAGTAATACCTGTTCGTGCTCAAACAGAGAGGATTCCTCTTAGGAAAACCTAGCTTTTTTCACGTCAGGATCAGTGAAAAAGAACTGATCTTGTAGTGCTGGGCAGTTCGTATGTTAGAGTGCTGCAGCTGGAGTGATTCCTGTAAAGTAGAGCAAACAGATGGAAAGTTGGCGAGAATTCACTGCCCTCCTGTTTTTTTTTGGTTTTTTTTGTTTTTTTTTTTTTTAAACTCATAGTGAACTCTTTTAAATAAATTAAGGGATTAACTTTTTTTACACTCAATAGCCTAAAGAAAAAAATTACTTAATAATTCATTTTAGCATAGTGTACACAAAGTATAAAATGTTGATAGTATTTAACCTCCTGACTGTCACTAGTAAGGTGTCAAAGTACCTCTGAATATTGGTCAGCAGTATTAGGGTTTTTTGCTGTTTGACAGTACCAGGTTCCTCCCCACAGTAGGTGTTGTAGATGACCATAGTTCAGCAGCAGCAAATGTTGCTGGACAGTGGCTCCCAAATCCTTTGTTTGTCTTCTGGGAAAATAAGGTGGAGTATTATTCCTCCAGTTGCTGCACCTGGTATGCTTTTCCTAACCTGTGTCATCTGTGGTGGCTTGTCCTTGTTAACTGTACATGATGATCCTGAAGTGTAGTATCAAAAGCAGAAGTGGAATCTGGTGTGTGGGGAATAAAGAGTTAGGGTTGGCAGTTACAGAAACTCTTCTTAAAACATGAGGGAGCCAGGAGAGGGGATTAATTCAGTTAATATCTACCTATTTATCTGCAGGAATGCCAGCAGTAGTGGTACCGCTGCATTGTGTGTCTGGGTCTCTGGCTTACCCAGCAGTGAGTAAAATACTCACTGGTGTTACACAAGGTGTACATCCACGTCGTGCAAGGAAAATGTTGCGAGAAAGTTCAGAAACTCAATCTCTGCCGGGGTCTGGCATGTACAAGCACATAGGAATTTGTTTACTTGGCAAATGAATTGGAATTGAGGAGATTCTATTCTGTAAGGGATGGAAGTCCTGTCATCTTGGTCTCAGGTTTGCTGTTTCTAAGGGTGGCTGTTTCTTTGGAAGAGAAAAATCAGAGAATTTAGGTGAGAAAGTAAAACTAGATATGAAGGAAAATATAGTGCAAATGAAAGCAAAGGTTTTCTTCTGCTGGGGCACTGCCTAAGGAAAAGAGGGAAAGAAGCAGTGGTCTTTGTGGGGAACAGTGTTCTAGGGAGAGCAGGAGAGGGCATAATCCACTGCAATAGGGGAGGAAGAAAAACCAAGTCTCTGTGCTCATTCCTTTGCATCTGGCATCTGTGCCCTGTTGTTGGCAGACTGCAGGAGCTGGGTGCTGTTTGCAGAACACAGCCCTGGACCAAGCCAGACACTGCAGAGCTCTGTAGAGCTGCCCCACCTGGGGGTTGTGCCCCACCGTTGTTGTCCCAGGGCTAAAATGTTTCTGGAGTTACCTACAATTCATCTGTGCAAACCTTTTGTTACTTGAGAAGTTGTGAGGGAGCCCCAGGACGCTGGCACGTCCCTGTCATGCACCTCTGAGGTTCCCGATCTCTGGGGTCTTCCTGGTCACACAACTCATGGTGATGCCTTCAGACTAAATTATCTGATGAGTCACTGCAAGCCTGTGTCCGTGCTGTTGAGTTATTGCAAAGTTGCTGGGTTCCCAAACTGCTTTCTTTGGTTTTGAGGTCATCTGGCACATGTGCAGCGTGAGCTGTGGTGAGCCCAGCACAGCTGTGAGGGAACAGGACTTACTGGTTTGGCTTACAGAAACTGAAGTTGGTAAATGCTGGAAATAACGGCAGGAACTGAGTTTTAAGATCGACAAGCAGTAGCTTTAGCAGGAGGGTTTGCCACAGAGGGTTCCTGAGGGGAAACATGGACCTTCTTGCATTCTCCATCCAGCAGGTTCTGTGACATGCACAAAGCAGGAATGACATGGAAGGATGAGACATTTTCTGGCAGACTAGAACTTTGTGCTATGTCTCAGTGTTCTCTGAAACTGGGGGCTTCTTTGCCTTACAAAGACAGGGTTTTGTGCAGGGAGTTTGATTCTTATGTTCAAGCACAGGGCTGGTTTGGTCCAGATAAGAGTCTCCCAAAACTTAATGCTTTACCAGGCGGGGGAGGGATGCTGGAATGAATGCCCTTGGTGGTTGTCTTTCTCCAAAAGTTATCTGATGTAAATATTACATTCTCTGCATAAATTTAGTATAGATAATTGACTGCATCTTGCTTGGAAATGGGTACCAAAGGTTGTTTTATAGCTTCTGTGTAATTGAAATTCCAGGAGGAGAGGCCTTTGTCTTGGAAACCACATTTGAATTACTTTTTTTATTGGAGTGTTAAAGCAATATGTTACGATGTGAGGGGTTCAGTGTGCGTGTGTGTCAATAATTACCACATTTCCACAGTTACAGTGAATAAAGAAAACTTGAAAAAGCATGGCAAGCTTTCCCTGAAAAGCAGCGATCCAGCAGTTGTGTTGACAGCCAGGAGTGCTCTGACCTAAGCAGAGCCTCCTTGGCACAGGTAGTGGTCAGTGCCATGCAGGACCTGCAGCCGACGCTTGGGCTGCACTGCCTCGTACCCTCAGTGCTGAAAGCAGTTTGTGAAACAAGAAACCACTGCTCCAACTTGGAAATGGGAAAACATTCAGGAGCCTGTCTACAGGGAGGTTAATAATAACCAGCCAAAGTGGCTGGAAACAGGAGTTGCCCAGTGTGGCCAGGGCGGTGTGGCCACAGGAACGGTCAGTGGCCGCAGGAGGGTCAGTGGCCACCGGCACAGGAGAGCAGCTGAGGGTGCTGCCATGGGCTGGGTGTGGAGTGCGAGAGCTTTGATGTGCTTCCATAGAAGGTTCTAGTTTTACTCACTGAAGCTCCTTTGTTTTGCAGAGATCTTGATGCAGACGCCCTTTTGGATTTCTTTTTAATAGTGTGTGACCCTTCACCTTTGATCCCTTGACCTGCATTACTTTGGTAACCATTTCATTTTTTTAATTTCATTTCATTTTTAATTTTGGTGTGTAAGCTGTAACATTTCATCATTTTAAACTGTAGTGTTCTTTGACCTCCCCAGATGTCTTTTTTCTTTTCTATGAGGATGCGTAATGTTAGCTTTTCTTGAATAAACATTATTTCAGTTGTTAATAAAATATGTATTTTTCATTGGTTTTTGCTTCTTTTAAGTTTAACTGTGTGTATGTTGCCTGTGTAATGCTTTACTTCTTTTGATCTATGTTCTCCCACTTAATCTGTTTTGATATTTATGTACATCTTTGCTTTTAATTCACATTTTTTCTACAGTTCTTTTGTTCAATAAAACCCATGATCGTGGCCTGTCCGTGGCCTATCTGTGTCTCCCTCTAGTCAACTTTGATAGCTTAAAGTAACCTTGGGAGCATTTCAGATACACTTACGAATAAGAACTATTCTTCACTGTTAAATTTTTTTTCCCTGTCCTGAAGTTAACTTTTCCTAACCATCAGCTCCAAACTGATAGCTGTTTTAATAAAAGATTAGGCTTCAGACCAAAATGAAAATCTCACTTGAAACTCAATTTGCATTTATTTCTCTGTTATCATTGGAGCCCAAAGGAAAGTTATCAATGCTTGGAGCTGTGCTTTAGGCATGCCTGTGCTTAGGGAAGCAGTGTTGTGTGTACGTGGGATGGCAAAGCCCCCAAAGCTTAGTTGGTTCTTTCCATTTTCCTGTTGAAAGGGAAGCAGTGGATAAGACAGATTTTGGCCAGATTCTATTTTTATCTGGTAAATGATCATATGAAATCCACTGAGCGCAGCCCACTGAAGTACAGATTACTTTTTAAGTGTCTCATTATTTTATTCTCTAACATTTAATGCTGAAGTTTTAATTGCACACAGATGAAGCTGCTAAATGAGCACTGAAATGGATTTAGGTCTTCTCAGAGCCTTGTTGATGCTTATAAAACTTTATATCGTTCATTAGGACTACAGATTAAAATTGTAGCGAGCTGTTCACATAGTGCCACTGGGCTCTGCTGGTGCCTGGCCTCTGGAGGAGCCTGAAGCTCGCCTGAACACCTTCCTGTTGACCTTTTTTCCAGGGAAACTGGACTGCATTTGGCTCTGCTCCCAACTGGGGGTCCTGCTGACCTCCAAGGCTGAGCCCGAGTTGTCTCCTGCCCCCAAGTCCTCTGTGAGTCTTGGGGGATTCAGCCCTAGCAGGTTCTACCTGACAGTGGGGATACACCGTCAACACCAGAACTTGGTTGAGGAAACAGCTGGTTTGAACTGGCATCCCTGCCTGAGAAAGGCATTTCCAGCACTGATCTCTGTGCTTAAGTGCAGGATCCCTGTTTTTAAACTGCCCTTGTGTGGCAGAATTGCCTGCTAAAATAGTGGCAGATCCATTAGTCACAGAATTCCCGGCCCTGAACCTCTGTGGTACTGTGTTCTCTGACCCTGTTGCTTTGAGCTGTGCTGGACTGTCACAGCCTCCATCAGTGCTTGAAGCATTCAGGTGGATTTTCCTTTCCCCTCCTGTTTCAAATTTTAGCTGCAATTGTTTTTGTAGACCTGGAGTTGTCAGTTCTGGTACACAGAGTGCTGCTCCTCACAGAGCCTGTCTGGGATAGCTGGGATTTGGCTTTGGCTTGGGTTTAATGCTGCCTGTCAGCCTGAGAAGAAGAATCCTCCAGAAACCGTCCTAAGCCATTTCTCCAGTCTACAGAACAGGGTTTTTAAAACTCAGTGGGAAAAAATACTTACTTTGCCCAAGAAAACTCCTTGAAGACTCTTTTTCTCCTCGTAACACATATTTTATGTTGGCAGCAGTTAGATGTGAATGCCTTGACTTTCCAGGGCAGCAATTCTTACAAACCTTTATTTAAACGTCTGGAAACTGAAGGAAATCTCCTTCCCTGTGCAGAGGGCTGGCTGTTGGCTGCCTCCTGCTAGAACAAATAGCAGGGAAAAAGAAGAAATGGAATAAAAATATCTGATGTTGGGAATTGGAGTCAATAATAAAAAAGAGAGCTTAANTTTTTTTTTTGTCTCATTTCATGTTTTGTCATGTCCATCCTGCCTTCTTTCATAAGGTAAGCGTTCTGACCCATGGTATTCTCTGGGTGTAGCTCCCAAGGTGGTGGTGGGATGACAGAGTGATGCATGCTTTATTGTGATATTTCCCTGTATTGTGTTAGATATGCAGATGGTTATTCGCAGAAATTGGTGTAAATAATACAGGTTTATGCCTGTTCAGCTATTGCATGGGCTTCCAGGATGCTAGAGCTGCTCAGGGAGGAGGAGGTACAGCCTTTGGGAAGGGAGGAGATAGGAATTGTCCCCTGTTTCCTCTGTAAAACACAGTAAATGTTGACAAGAAAAGCTGCTTTGTTGACCCAGCAATAGCAGCACTATTTGCCCCAGTGTAAAATCTGTCCATGGGTTTTTGCTGCAGTGCTGCTGACTGGATACAGCAGGAACAGCAACAGCTGACCCTTGGATGGCAAGAGATGATGGAACTCAATTCACTTTACTGAGCTTGTTTTTCACTGAGCAGTAACTCAAATACATGTTTTCATCAAACACTTAATCAAAGAACTACACAAATGCTGCAAAATGTTTGCAAAGCAAAACATTTGTCTATTTAGATACTGAGAGAATACTCTATTGAGAGATTTGTTCCTGCTTACGAGGTTTTTCTATTACTCAAAGCCAGAATGTTGACAACATCCACTCCTGAAACAAGTCTTAATTTTGAAATCTGTGCAATATCTTCTGCTGCTGGAGGCTTTCATGTATTAACCTTAAGAGAAGGCTGAAGGGCTGAAATGAAATCCTTGGCACACATACAAGATTCAGAGCATTGCATGTCTTGCAGTTCAGGTAATGCAGCTGGGGTTGGATTAACCTAATCTTTTTATTCAACTTAATAGACACCTGTGTGTCATCTGCATGTGCTGCTTGTTTAATAAAACATTGGCAGCAGCAGATTGCTCACTTGGGTCTGACTACTTCTGAAAATCAGATGTATAGGTCAGCACAAACACCATTTTCTGTTAACACTGAGACTCATCCAGAGGTGCGGGATGGAAGTACAGGACAGGTCTGTATCCCTTGCCCAGGACTGTACCTGGGGAAACACAGATTTCCATGCAGCACCTGACCCTATGCAATAAACTGACCAAGTGCCACCTAACCCTACTCACGTTTTAGGGCTGATGGGTTCTAGGCACGGATCCCTCTTCTCCCACTGCTCTTGTGCTCAGAGGGGAAGGGAATTCTTCCTCTCCAGAGCAGGGCTTGAGTGCTGCTCTGGTCTTGAACTGGGGCACCGGCTGTAGGGGCAGGACTGCGACCCTTGGCAGCCTCTGCACGGAGGCTCTATTCAGGGTGGGATGGATTTCTCAGGCTTGTCACCCTGCTTGCTGCTCTGGGTGTGCGTTGGTTTGCAAATGCAAATTAATTACATTTAATTATTGCTCCCGCTTTAATCTCTAACTTCTGGACTTGCATTAAGCACTCATGGCTGAGGGGTTGAGCCGGCGCCATTGGGCAGCCAGCCCTGACCCTCTCCTGTGCTTCTGCTTTTCCTCTGCTTCAGAAGTAGAACTGTAGCCCTTGACACCCTGCATTGGCTTTGTGTCTGCTAGAGCAGGGTCCTCTGCCTGTCCCCCGCTCGTAGCTGCACATTCAGCTCAGAAAATGCTCAGTGATAAACATGTGTTTTTATTTCTCCTTCAGGTTTGGCTTGTCTGCTTTTCAGCTCTTCTAGACATTGGAAATTCCAGTTTGTGTTTATTTTCTCTGGATTCCTTCCCACAAGACAGAAGTGAATTCAGCATGGATTATTGGGGAGAGCCTTGGCTGGGAATAAGGATAATTGCAGCCTCTGGCTGTGCCACAGTTTCACTGATGATTTCTTTTTAAGTTACTCACCTGCACTGTATCTGTTTCCTCAGCTGTAAAATGTGGGTAATTACCTCCATTGTAAAATGTTACAGGGTCTGCTGGTAATTATATGAACGAAGTGCTAATTACAGTGATTATCCCTTGGACCTAGTCTAGATCTGGCTGATGTTCCTGTTGTGATGAATGTATGAAACAAATACTACAACTTGCTTTTTCCCATTCTTTGCGAAGGGCCTGGAAGGTGCCGTGTCACGGGAGGTGTTCTCAGTGAGAAGCTCTGCTGCTCTGTCACCCAGGTCCCTCTGTTCATTTCTAGGGCCGTGGGCTGAGAAGGGGGAATTACTGATTCAGTTGTTGGATCCACATATGATCTGATAGCCAGGGTTTATGATGTGGCTTCACTTTTCCTTTTAGGGATATGTAAAAGGCAGCAGCCAGGGAACTGTGCTCCTGGGGTACCAGTTGGGTTGGGGCCAGTCTGTGCTGCCTAGTGGCCTCCATTCCTTAAGAAGTTCTGACCTTGATGCCAGGAGAGGTGTCCTTCCAGCTGTGGAGATTATTTCTCTCCTGGAAAAGCCTACAGCTTGCAAGACTTTATTATCAAACATTTTATTTGCCTTTCTCTTCTCCGTTTATTTAGGACACATTTTCTTTGTAGCTGGGAATAGCTGTACTATCCCCTGAGCAGGGCTGGGTAGTGGAGAAAGTATTGATATTCTTCAAGCTAGAAATGGAGTGTTCTCATCCAGAAAATCCTGCTGCTGCCGCTGGGAAGGTGCTGTAGTTTTTGATGGCAGTAATAAGTCACGTCGTATATCCAGTAATGATGAGAGTCTCCTCTCCTACCCAATCCCTGCCTTCCCTGGTCACAGACCTCATGGCACAGTAACAACAAAAATCATGTGCTTGGTTCATCTTGCTGCAGCTCTGCCTGCTCTGTTCTGCCACATCTGATTCCTGGCCTTCCTGGGTTCTGCTGGGTGGATTTTCTGCCTCTGCCTCCAGCCTCCATACACCTGCTTCCCATCAGCCTCAGCCTTCCTTTGGCCTGGAGGAACAAGGCTTAGTTATGTCTTCGGAATTTAGCAGATGAGCAGCTCTTCCTTTCTCAGAGTTTGACAAGTGTAATGAATTTTTAACTTTCAAGATAAGGTTTTAGTTCCTGTCCAGGATGATGGTTTGGAAAGGCTTTCTGGCAATGGGAAGGCAGTCTTTAATTGCAGTTTTGCACCTGAATTTTCCAGACTGGATGCTCTTCTCTGACAGCTTCTGTCTGATTGATTCTATAGCCTGTTCTTTTCTATGACAAGATATTTGAGTGCTCCAGGGATGGGAGCAACGCTCCACTCCTGATAGGTGAAAGAGGTCATTGCCAGGCAATGAGGATATGGAAAGAACTTGTCTTGTGACGTGGAGGAAAAAGTAGACGAGGGATTATCATCTCTCCCAGGATTTGCTCTTGCCTTGCTTTGGAGCATCTAACCTGGAGATTTGTCTGTAGTGTGTAGTCTGTGCTTCACCTAATGCTCATCAGCTTGAAATCATCAGTTTGAAAATTCTTCATTTGGGAAGCAAAAAATTTAGTTTCTTCCTGCAGAAGCATCATCTAATGAGATGAATTAATTTGGTGTGAGAGGCTTCAAAAGTAAATGATGCCACAGTCATGTTCTTATTGCCCATTGCACAAGTGAACTGATTTGTGTGCTCTCTGTAAGTCACATGCTGGAGGTTGTTAAATTACTGCGTAACCTGGAGGTTAATCAGTGATTCAGATTTCAGATTTATCCAAGTCTAATTTTGCAGCATTCTTGCAATATCTGTATGGGATTTCTGTATCTTAGCACCACTCTGAATTCTGTACATTAGAAGTGTAGATAACACCAAGTTTTTTTAAAAAAAACTTCAGTGTTCAGTAACATCATAATTATAAACTTTCTCAAGTCTTCTTTCTCTTAAAAATGAATGTAGTGTTTGGTTTTCATTGAGATTGTGTAAAATCACTGCAACTTGTGATAAAAACGTTTTCAAGTACCTGAATGAAAATGCAGCATCACCATGAAAGCAAAAGTGTTAATGCAGAAGTGGTTCCAAACGAGGTGCTGCTAAAGGAAGGTTTTCCTGGCTTTGAGAGAGAGTTTTTAAGCATCGGTATACTCTGTGGGGGGCAATTACACCCGAGGGAAGGAGTTCAGGAGCACTTTGTATATGCCAGACGTTGCTGCAAAGAAATCTATTCATTTTCATTTCTTTTTGTAATGACCTGTCGCTGCTCGGCGTCGAGAGCCGCTGGTTTACAGTCCAACACGCCGGCTCGGCAGTGCCGCTGCCCCAGGGCTGGCCTGGCCGGCCGGGCTGTGCCGGTGCCGCTGCTTTGGCCGTCTCCTCCTCGCTCTGCCCCGCTCGCCCTGGCCGAGCCGCCTGAGCCGCCTGTCCCCGCGCCTCGCCGGAGCAGGGCGAGCAGCGAGAGGAGGGTTTCCATCGCGCCCCGTTTCCAGCTGCCCCCGTGTCTGTACGGACGCGGAATCCCCACAGGAGGGTGCTGCGAAGGCACTGAATGTGCAGGTTTGCAGGGAAGAGCGGGCCTTGGAGGAGACGGCGATTGTAGGGCGGGCAGCGCCGTGGCTCTGGCGGGGGCAGCGCCTCGGGCGTGCCCGGGGGGAGGCCGCAGCACCCCGGTGCCGGGCTGTGGGCTCCCCTGGCCAGGCTCCGAGCAGGAGACACGGCAGCAGCAGCACTGACACTGCGGGCTCCAGCTGCAAAGCATCCCAGGGCTGTTCCCCTGCCTCCTGCTCCGGCCTGGGGCTGGGACCCTTCCCCTGTGAACATCCAGCGGGTTGGATAGCTTCTCTCCACTGAGCCTTCCATGTCTGCGTGTAGTATGTTTAGTGTTTGCTCGCAAGTAGAGACAGCCTCCTGGTTCTGTCCTAAGATACTTTGTAAGCTGGACCGTTTTATTCAGGGTGTTCAGATGAGAAATAAAGGCAAAACCCTCCCTTTGGTTCCTGGCTGTGCAGCCGTCTTGAAATATTTTAGTTAAAGGGATTATTCCTTTTGCATAATACATGCTTATGCCAAAAAACTTGTCTGACACGGCCAGTTAAGCAGCAGTTTCACGTGATTCTCCCTTTAGCTGTGTGCTGCTTCACCCTGAATTGTGTGAACATTTAAAAGTAAACAGCCCTCCTCCATCCCAGGGGCTGCACACATTCTCTCCTCTCTGCCCCTCCCTTCCTTCTGCTGCTTTTCACTTCTAAAATAAACTTTTGAAACAGAGGATTATAAACTGAAGTATAGACTTCTCTTTGGGGTGATCTCTAGGACACGTGGGGGGGATTCAGTCTAGTTGTGTTTACAGGGCAGTGTGGGAGCTCTGATCCCTTTTAATGGCAGCAGGGTCAACTGATGGAGCTGTGTTAGAGAGGGGGTGTAAAATCAGCTACTCATTGCATCAGAGCACATCACTTGGAAACCTGGGACTGAGATCCGTGTGTGAGTCCCTGTGGGGCTCCCTGCTGGCCACGGGGGCATCACGGCATGTGCTGGTTCAGTACCTGGGTTTGGGTCCCAGGTGTTTGGACAGAGTACCTTGGCCAGCAGTGACAGCACTTTGTGTTACTCAGTGGATTTGGCACTCGTCTGAAACTGCATCACCAAAAACCCACCAGTTTTGGTGGGATGGGTGGTCCCAAAGTTTGGGTAATGCATTCTCTGGAAGAGGTGCCTGGCAGCAGTGGGGGCTTTGCCTCAGCACCCGCATGGCAGGACAGAGCTGGTCTTGTGTCCGAGTGCTGTTAGATCAGCTGCAGGCATATACAAATAGACTTGGATTTTGGCCCTGTAAAGGGAGACTTTCAGCTTCCCCCGGGAATTCTGCCTTGGCAGAAACCAGCTGTAGTTCAGTGGTTTCTGTTACCAGGCAGAGTCTGTTTGGATGTTAGAAAATTAGAGCAGAAATTCCTGCAGCAGTCAGCTGTGTCTGCGTCACCTCTGTGACCTCTAACTGCTACTCCTGCAAACAGTTGCCATTAAACACAGTCAATAACCCCCTTCTGCATTCCACTGGATCATCTCTTCCTGCCATCTCAAATGAAAAATAAACAAAAGAGCTTAAGCGTGCAACGTGCTAAATAGACTAATCAGCTGTGAAAATATTTTATGGGGGAATCTGGGGCAAGAGCTGTCAGTGGGAGCGAGCTGATTGGAGCTGCAGCAAAACAGCTCTGGGAGGCGGCCATGGGGACAGAAGGGGAAGATTTGTTCAAATGTATGTGTGCTATTTTTTTTACCCCTTTGAGTAGTTTTAGGAAATCCCTCCCTCTGTAAATTGATTACCTCTCCACATCAGAAGGCCTTGGCTCTAAGTACGTGCTAAGCTGCTCCTGTGCTGATTTGACTTTGCCTGTTAAATGTAAAACAGGTTTTAATCTTCTCATTTAGATGTTTTAATAGAAAGTAAATGTTTAACTTGCTTTGCTGTGGCCTCCAAATCTTTAATCCGTGGGAATGTTTTTAATGAAAGGGGAATCATGCTTTTGTTTGAAGCACAGGGTGATGCTGCAGGTAGTAGTGCTGGTGGGGGGAATTGCAAACCCACATGAGGAATTTTTGGTACTGGTGGATCCCAGATTTGGGGATTATGGTTTTAGGAATATGCTGGGGAGAGTGGCAAGGAGCCCATCTTGGGCCAGCCTGTGGCCGGGAGGGGGTCTGTAACCGTGCTGTAAGTTCAGTGTCCGTGATTCCTGCCCCCGAATCCAGAATTGTTCCTGTGTTCTGATGATGTTACAGGGCTGTTGCTGCTCCAGCAAGGGAGAGCTGAGCAGAGCCGTGTGCTTGCCAAGGAAACCACAAAGCAGGCAGCGCTGGGTTTTGTTCTGCACACAAAAGGAGGGATTCGGTTCTTCTGAAGCCACTCATTTTACTTACGATTTAATTTAATGTAATTTGTTAAAAAAAGACGTGTGGCTCCAGGACACACGTATGGCTGGCAAAGTACCATGACAAAGTCAAAATGAACGAGTGGAGCACACAGTGAATGTGGGTAGAAACCACCTAGGGGCAAGCGCAGACATCTGTGCCCACTTCGGGGCAGGACCCAGAGCTGTTTGCCCCTTCAGTTGCATTTTCTGCCCCAAATTAGAATCGGGACTTTATTAGGTTAAAAGTGCAGCAAGTCCTAGAAGATGGAGAGTGCTGCCAAAGGATTTACCTGCGTCTTTCCCCCCAGCCTGTGCTGCCAGAATGGAGACACTGTTGAGGGCAGACAGGCACCTACAAGGAAGTGCTTCATAAACACCACTTTCCTCATTGGAAAGCCAACTGCACCGATAAAGCTTTGGCTGGGTAAATAAAGTGCTCTGATTTCCAGGCCTCTATTGTAAGTTGTCGAGCTGTAATTGTGTAAGTGCCAGGGTTATAAATAGCGGGTGCAGCTGGCAAGCCCCAGCCATGGCACACCGCGGCACCGGTGCTCCGTAGTGAGAATCGGGAGGACTGTTCTCATTGGGGTTTTGGCTTCTCACTTCTCACTCCACGCTTTTGCCACCTGGGCTTGCAGAGACTGGTTCCTGTAGCCAGGCCTGGCTATCCTTGGTGGGACGGGGCCAGCTTGGACGCAGGAGCATCCTGTGGCACCTGGATTTGTACCTGATCTGTACATCAACTGGGCCATGTGCGGAAGGCAAGGAGAAACTATTGGTAAAATAATGCATCGACTTCAAAGCTGAGCAGTTCATTATTGCAGCGTCACGACACTTAGAAGGCCGGTACTACATCACGGGTGGATGCCTGTGGAAAATGGCATCATATGGGGTGTCCCAGCAGCACCTGCAGTGAAGGATTCTCCACAGGATGGCTGGGGAGCAGTTTGCATACATCCATGGGGAAACAGAGCTGCTCCTTCACTGTGCACCAGAGGGATGAGTTAGATTTTATTATGCAGTAACTTAAACGTTTAATTTTCTGACTTGTCGTTGTTATATATAAATTAATTCGCAATTTTTTTTTTCTGTTTGCCTTTTTCATTTGGCTTTTTTTTCCTCTTTGACCAAAATCCTAATAATCCTAACAGGTCACAGGCACATCAAGATGCTGGGACAGTGCTAGGGGCCGAGGAGGGCAGAGCTAGGGCTGTGTGTGAAGGGTGGGGGTGTCACAGGAAGACAGGTTGAAAACTACATAAGGCACGTGTCACCAAAATAATAAAAGTACTATGAAAGCAATCAAGTATGTGTTACCCACTTGGCGTGTTACAGGTGGCTCCTCCCCGTGCAAGGCCAAGCCATTCTGAATTCATCCCCCGGGATTTGGCGTTAAAACATGCTTGCTGCCAGCTGACAGAAGAGTCAAGCTCGGATTTATTACACCGGCACCTGCAGTAAAAATGACAGATGATGCGAATGTATTTAATTATCATTCAGCGCCACGTCTCTGCCTGCTCCGGTCGCGGGGCTGCAGCTGGCACACACTTTAACTAAAGTCACTGTGCTTATCTGGAGAGGGGCCCCGAGGAGGCGGCCGGGGGGAGCAAACGCAATCTCCACACGCTCGCTCACCCGCATTGTTCCATCCCTGGCCCTCCCGGGGAACGCTCTCCCAGCCCGCTGCTGGAATTCCCCGCAGCATTCCCAGTGTCCCGGCCGAGGGGGGCCGGCGGAGGCATCCCCCGGGCCAGCGTGCGGGCACGGCCGCTGCCAGAGCCGTGCGGATCCCGCGTCCCAAAGGCCGCTGCGGTTTGCAGCAAGGTCAGGGGGACACGCTGGGACTGCCGCAGCGGCTCCGCCAGCGTTCACGTGTGCCGGCGGAACGCGGAGCTGCGGTGCTCCGGACGGCTCTGCTGAGGGCGTGTGCGTGGGGTGTGCAGCTCCACGGGCGGGCAGGCACAGAGATACCTACCAGAACATAGATACACACACAGGTAAACGCATAGACACACCTGTGTGCACACCTGTGTCACACAGATAGACACACGTACATACAGACACACGTACATACAGATAGACACACGTTCATACAGATAGATAACTGCATACACACATGCACACCTGTGTACACACATACATACACACCTGTATACACACACATGCACACCTGCGTACATGTGTACAGACAGACATACAGACAGATAACTGCATGCACACCTGTGTACACACAGACACATGTGCATACAGACACCTGCATACACACGTGCACACCTGTGTACACAGACACCTGAGTGCACACATACACACCTGCATACACATGCATCCACACATACACACCTGCATTACATACAGATAGACACGTGCATGCAGACACCTGCATACACACATGCATACACATACAGATGTGCATACACACATACCCAGCTGTGTACATACACACCTGCATACACAGATACATGCGTGCATAAAGGCAGACATGCATACACACACACCTACATACAGATACACACCTGCACACACACCTGGATACACCCATACACATCTGAGCATACCCATACACACCTGCACACACACACCTGCATACACACAATACACACCTGCATACACCCATACACATCTGAGTACACCCCTACACACCTGGATGCACCCCTACACACCTGAGTACACACCTGCACACACATCTGTATACACACAATACACACCTACATAGAAACATACACACACGTGCATGCTTGGTGTGTGGAGGTGGCCCAGGTGCTGCTGCCCAGCTACCTCAGCCCCTCAGGTGCTGTGGCCTCTCCCCCCTGCTGTCAGTGAGCATTGATGGCACTGCCAGGGAATTCAGACAAGGCCGGAACCTGTCCAGGATGCTCTCGCTTTTCTGGGGTATCCCTGTGGTGCAGAGCCCGGTGTCTCCTCAGCCCTTGGTCCCCTGCCATCACCCCTGTGCCCCCCTGGATGCTGGAGAGTGCTCCTGGTCAGACCTGTGGGCTGCTACCAGCTGCACCAAGTTTTATTTTTAGGGGAAAATGCTAAAAGGGCGAGCTGAGCAACTGCTGCCTCCCTGAGGGATGAAGATTTGGGGTTGCTGAGGGGGGAATGTCCTGCTTGCCTCTCTGCTTTGTAAGAGGAAAAGCTGCTGTTGGGGTTTCGTTATCGCTTGTTTGTTGCCTGTGCTCACCAAACCGTGCAGGGAAAAGGGGATTTGGGAAGGATTAAAATATCTGATTCTTGCTGGTTACTGAGCCTCTTGGACGTGAGCTCCAGCAGCTTTGTGCTGCATGGAGGAGACAGCAGCCCATGAGGAGAGGTGGTCAAAGAAATGGGCCAAAAGGAACAAAAAAAATCGGATTTTTTGCAAAGCTTAAGAGTAAACCAGAAGAAATTTGATCCTGCCAAAATGCTTTTGACATTGGAGTTTTCCTTGTTTTTAATAATGATTTAAAAAACCCACTTAGTTGAAAGCAAAAAATAGAGGCCATCTGGAAGTGAGGGGTTTTCCTCAGTGCCCTGTCACAGCGTGTCCTGACGTGTTTGCTTTTGGGAGATGATTCTGGCACAAGTATCTTGCACACTAAAACTCACTTGTTTTTTGGTGGATGTGGCATTTTCCCTGGGGATTTTGGCCAGAGGAGCTGGACAGGCACCTAAACCTGTGCTTGTGGGTGCTGCTCTCTCTTAACCACACCAAACCCCACATTCAGAAGTGGAGCAATCAGCTGTGGATATTTCAGAGCGGGTGTTGAAGCGAGGTAGTTTTTAGTATTCATGAAAAATGCTTGTGACAGCCTTACCCCAAGTAATGAGCAGCCACCTGCAGTTCGGAGCAGTGCTTGATAATGCTGTAATTAGATTGGAGATGCAAAAAAGCTCATTAAAATTAAATAACATATTTGTCACTGTTTTAAGAGGTGCAGATTGCCTCGAACCATGCTGGTCTCTTGACCTTGAGTATTTTGGCATAGTCCTCACTGTTGAGCACATGAAGATAACGTTGGAGCATCCCACAGGCAGGTTCATGGTGGGGGTTTTGGTGCAGGGTTGCAGGTGCTCACCTGGCCTGGTCACATAGTTTGGCACCTCACCATACGGGGCCATGCTGCCAGCACTGGGATGGCACAGGGGAACACAGGCTTCTAAAGGCATGGGCGTCTACCTTTTCAGTTTTTGAAATACAGTAGAATGTGTTTTGGGTCCCCTTCCTCCCTCCTGCCTGAAAAGGAACATGCAAAGTCACGACAGTGTCTATTAACAAGACTGTAATTTTCCGAAATTAATTTTTAATGACTAATTTGTCTTGTTTTCAGATGTTTTATACAACACCTATTGTTTAAACTCCTTTTGTTTCTTCACATGTCACCACAGCAGGTGCAGGTGTTGGGTCAAGATCTCCAGCTGGGACATCCACTGCTGGCTTGGCGCTGCCCTCGGGAGGGCTGCATCTGCCAAGGAAAGGCAGAGGTCATCCTTTATAGAAGGGATTTCCCTTTCTGCTGCCCCAAAATGGCCCTGCTGTCAAAACACTGTTGCCCTCACTCCAGCTGCTGTGGTCTCACGCTGCTCTTCCCCTCCAGAGGTGGTGGCTGGCCAGGGCTTCTCTTGCAATAGCTTCTATGCACAAAGAAGAGAATTAAAAACAAAAAGTGGGTTTTTCTTCCTCCTCCTCACTCATCGTGAGTAATTACACGTAGGTGTCTCGGAACAGGAGTGTTTACAGACGCTCTGCATTTTTGGGATGTGGGATTTTCCCACTGTAGCACTTGGGTTGTGAGCAGCAGCAAAAGCAGGCTCAGCCCGGTGCCTGGATCACCACGGGTTTGTTGGGGAGCTGGGGCAGAGGAGGGAGCGTGCTTGAGCCTGGAGTATCGTTGTGGGATCGTGGCCCTTTGGTGTCCACAGGAAGGGAATTTGTAGCACAATTTCTGGCACCTTACAGAATTATTTTTTTTTTAATTGTACTTTTTTCCCCGTCTTAGATCTTGGAAGGGCTCAGATTTGGGTGGTGGCAGCTTGTGCTGCCTTGCAGCTGGGCCCACTGCTTGGCTTTGCTTGCTGCCATTCATGTCAATGTTTTCTGTTATATTCCTGGCACCAAAGGGGAATTTTCTCAGAGCTTGTTCTGACTAATGTTGATGAAAGGGCAGAAATTCATTATTAGAGTGAAATAGCTGGTGATAGACTGGGGTTCCCAGGTGTATGAGTGAATATCAGCAAATGTCTGTAGTGAGTTTTTTTTTCTGCAGATTCTCGCCGGTGACCGCCCCCGCTCTGGCTGTGTGGGCTGAGCTGTGAATGCCACACAGGAGCTGGGAACAGCACCTGTAGGGCTGCCCAGGGCTGTGCCAAGGGGCTCCCCACAGCCTGGGCACACACAGCTTCTCTGGGAAGAGGTGGCTGCCCAGGGTCCCCAAAGGCAGTGGATCAGGATGTCATGGGCAGACAGAGCCCCTGTGTACCAAAAAATAAAATAAAAAAATAAAATCAAGTAAAGTATTTTCAAGGCCCAGACTATGACAGGACCCATCCACCTCTTCCTCTCAGCTGGGTACCTGATTACTGTCAGAGGAATCTTAGTTCTTTGTCCAGGGTGAGATGGGAGGGAGGGAGGGAGCTGTGAGTGAACAGTTTCATCACCAATAATATTTCCAGGTAAACCAGAATGTGTGATTCCCATCATGCTTGGAGCAGAGTGAAGGGCTGTGGCTCGGGCATCTGGTCAGATCCACGTGGGTCCTTTCAACTGGTCTTAGGCAGCCTCAGAGGAAAAGAACCCCCAAACACATTTGGCCTTTGTGGTTGTGCTGAGGAATCTGCTGGCAGAGTAAACCCCGGGTAAACATCCTCAATTTGCTGCCTCCTGAAATGGAGCGGCTTTTGGAGTTTGGAGCCACAATTTATATTCAAATGAAGGTCATTTGAAAGGTGTAACACAGTAAACAGCCATTATTTCATTTTGATAGTGGTACTAAAATTATAGTGTTGGTTGAATTATTTTAGTATAGGACCATTACCATCTCCCTAAAACACTTAGAGGGGTTTTATATCAGTGCTGCAGTCCTGAAATTAGAGGAAAATTAAAAATCACACGACTGTGGTAGAAAAGTAATTTATTTGCGAGGATGCCTTCATTTTATCATGGAGTCTCTTTCCCTTCTGCTGTTCCAGGAGAGAAATGTGCTCCCAACACCACGACAGGCTCCCAGGGTTCGCCTTGCTGAACCAGGAAGGCATCAGCTTCCCACGAGCCAGGGCTGCCATAAGCCACCCCCAAAACTTAATTTTTTTTTTCTTTTTCAGTAAAAGTGGCTGATGTGGTATTGCCTGACTCAGTGCTGTCAGCGTGTTATATTTCAAACATACTCGTGTAGGGGGAGGTAGGCACACACCTAAAATCTCCCTGCATTCATTTTCTTCTAGGAATACCTGCGATAGAAGTTGGAGTTAATAGAGTGGCAGTGATTTCCCTCAGCAGGGTGGCCAGGTGAGGGTGCCTGGATGGAGCCCAGCGATTATGGCTGCACTTGGGTGGAAGGGGGATGCTCAAAGGCTGCGTTGGAGCAGGAGCTGGCAGACGTGAACAAAATCTTAATTGGGAAATTCCCGTAGATTATTACAGCTGCCTTCATTAACATTTTCACACTTGGCTGGTAACAAATGAGGAGAAAGGCTGTGTGTGCCACTGGATTTATAGTGTTCTGAATCCGCTCCATACCTGGGGTGTGCCTTTGAGCAGAAGTGACTGTTGCTTTTTGTGGAGGGGTGTTCTGTGAGGATTTCTGTGAAAAACTTTACTGTCAAGGAGCTGGTTTTCAGTGAAAGCAAGGAATACCATGCAAACAAAATTCCTAGCTCCATCGCTGGCGAAGTTCAGTTTGGGTTTGCATCTGGTTTTTTTGGGGTTTTTGATCTGTTTGTGCTTACACTCCAGGGTTTTTAGTCACACAAGGAGGATATCAAGTGTATATCCACTGGAAAAGAACCTAAAGTCCTAAACACTATAGGTTGAGCAGCTTTAACAGTACCAAAGCTGACATAAACGAAGCACCAGCCATGAAAGATGTTGACCATGGAAGGCCACCACATCACGCTGCAGGAAAAGAGCGTGCCTCGTGTCCCTTCCCCAGCCTCACCAGCCCTTGGTTTGCTCCTGCTCGCACTTTCCCGTTGGAGCACTCAGTGCTGGCAGGGCCAAAATACATTTTCATTATAAAATCCCAGGGTGCTGATGTGCTGGGCGACATTGGGGCGGATGGTCCCATCCTGGGGTGAAGGCTGCTCTCACAGAGGAGCTCCTCGGGAGCTCCTTCAAATTAAGGGGAAAACCTGCAGCTGGATTAGGATACCCTCAGAGATGAGCGTAGCAACCTGTTCCATATTTATTACGGGCAACAATTTGACTAAGGGAGAATTTAGATTAATAACATTCAGCCCAGAGAAGTAATTTCCTTTGAGAAAGCGATTTACATGCACTCTGCCAAAAAGAGCCGTCACCGCGTGCTCTCCCCGTGTCAGCTCCAATAATGAAGTTGGAAATAACATGGGAGGTTAATAGGTCCTACTTATCTCCTTAGCGCCGCAAAGGAAGATTTACAGTGCGGAGCCTGGTTTGCATATTCCCCTTGGAAATGGAAAGGTTTTTCCCAGCCGAGATTGATGAGACATTGCAGGGTGTCTGCTCGGCTGAGGCTGTAAACCTCCATCCCAGGGACGTGCTCCTGCCAGAGGGAGCCGCCTTTCCCAGGTCACTGGCCAGGGACTGACTTAGATCCCGGAGCCACCATTCCAGTGATAATTACTTTTATCCATCTGTCTCCTCTAAGCCTGCAAGTTCATAGAGACGTGGCTGCCACACCGTGTTAGGAGCTGGGTTGAAGCCCAGTGGGTTTTCCCTGGGAGCTGCCCATGGCGTGCGAAAGGGAAAGTCATCCTGGAGACGTGGTGGGGATGGTGGAGCTGCCTGTGTTACCCTACCTGTGTGATGCCCTTCTTCTGGGCATGTGCTGGGCTGCCTTGTGTCCTGCCTTCGCTCCAAGGAGGGGGGTCTGCCTGCTAGGCCCCGGGGCTGGGAGCTGCTGGAGTGTGTTGGTGGGTTAATTGAGACCTGATCCCCTAGTTGGAACTGGTAATGACCCTGCCACCCTGGGGGAGGATGCTGCTCCTTGGGCTGTTGGTGAGGCTGGAAGCAGCTGGAGCTGCCTGTAGTGGCCCCTTCCCCCTTGTCTGGCTGGCCCAGGGATGGCAGGGACAGGGGATGGCGGGAGCCAGAGCTCTGTCACTTCTCATTACTCCTGTGAAATCCCAGAGGACCCCTGGCACGTTATGGGCTATTGCAGGAGCTGTTCCCTGTGAACAGTGGAGCTGTCTGGGCGTAGAGGAAGGAAAATCCCCAAATTCTGTGGCTGCTTTCTTCTTCCTCAGCTCTCCCCACCGGCTTTTGGGAAAGAGCTCTGTGGCTGTTCTCTCCCAGCCTGTCCCAGGGTTGTGTTTGGATTCTCCCAGGTTGTTGGGTTCTTTCAAACCAGGAATAAACCAAACTTTTAAAAATAAACCAAAATAAATTCCCTCTGGATAATTTAAGTCACATGGTGCCTGAAACCTGCTTAGGAGAGGGATTCTGAGAGGGAAAGAATTGTTAATAAATGTTCTGTCTGCACAAACTGTAAAATATTCATTTCAGTCAGTTATTTCATGTTACTGAGTAAGTGCAAGAAGAATGAACTTTCTGAACAGCTTAAGGTACAATTCAGTAATAACCTGAGCCATTTAATGAATGAAATATTTAACATAATTTGCATATATTAAGTGATGGAATGACATGTTTCTACTTCTGTATACTTTTGTGTATCTGGAACAGTGCAGCCTTTCCTCTCCACTTCTCCTCACAGTGCTCCAGGGTAGGCACTGAGGAAATGGCATTTTTCCTTTCCATTTGGAGCCAAGCGAATGGCACACACAGGCACAGCTAAAGTGTTTTCAGCTTGGCAGCGTGGCTTTAGTAAGCATTGCTTCTGCTGCCATTTCTCCTCTTGATGCTCCCAGTCCCACCAAACACAATTTGTTTCCTTCTCCTTTTTTTTTTTTTTTTGATATTTTTAATCAGACCATATTTTAAGTGCAGACAAGAAGCTGTCTGCACATGCCAGAGACTCCTCTTGGCAGCATGATGTGCAGGGCCTGGGAGCTGCTGCCCTGTTCTGAAATACTGGCGGAGCATAGCTGGGGCTGGCACAAAGCCCATCCCTGGGATGGGCCTGCCAGGCTGTCCTTGTGGCACGCTGACACCTGGATGCCATCCCTGGGCACCTTCAGCAGTGCTGGCCCCTCTGGAGCTGTAGCTGGGCTGCCCTTGGGGTGCTGAGCCTGCCCATGGTGTCCCCGAGTGCATCCCTGAGCTGGCGCTGCTGTCAGATGGCTGTTGGGTAAATCAGGGCCAAGCAAGGCAGTGAAAACCTCAGGAATGGGAAATAGGGGGGGAACCTTGGTGCTTTCCCCCATGGAAACAGAGCTGTAACAGGTGACCAGCACTTCATTCTTAGCAGGTTGCTCCAGGAGGAGGTAGCTACTAATTTCCATGTGACCAGAAATTGCAGTTCATAATCCAAACAGTGCCAGGGCTGGGTTCTCAATTATACCCAATTAAGGTATGACTTCATTTGCATTCCCTAACTTAAATGCACTTAAATTCATTAAACTCTTTTTCTTCTGCTCTGTAAGTGATCTCTCTTCAGGAAACTGTAGAGGGAAATGAAGTGTCCCAAGGAGTGTGTGTTTGAGTATCTGTGTATAGATTTACAGATTTATATGGATCCATAGGTCTCTCTGTGTCCTGTGGGTATGGTTTGGGTGGTTGCCCAGAGCAGGAGCCCTGGGGAGCACAGAGTGGATCTGGAGTGACCAGTGTGGCTCACGGTGATGTGGGTACATCCAAGGTGCCCACTGTGCTGTGCCCTGATGCCCCGATGCCCTCACTCACTCAGCTGACCCTCACAGGCTGGATGAATAATGCATCTTGCTGTTCCAATCCCCATTACTTTGTGGTTTTTGCATCCCACACACTCTGTGTCTGTCATTTGCCCAGTTTGTAGTTTGTTCAGAGCTCTGGGCTGGTTTTCCAGCCTGTCTGAGCCTCACTCGGAAATGCTTTCTGTCATGTTCAAGTGGCACCTTCACACTGCTCGTTTCCAGGTCGTTGGTAAATATGAAGCAATAAAGGAAATATAAAAGGAGTTCAACCAGGAATCCCCATCTGTCTGGGCCTGCAGAGCTCCTGAATGTCAAAACTGCCTCTAAACTTTAAAAGCTTAAAACCAGAGAAGAGTAATTCTGAAACAAATCCCTTTCTTTGATCAGCAAGATTTTAATTTTTTTTTAAAGTGTGTATTTTTAAACTAATAGGAAATGAGCTCACTCCTGGGGATGTAAAGCACAGCCTGGCACGAGTGTTCAGGGTCCCCTCTCAGCAGCTGGATTTGAGCTGGGTGAGCAGAGGGAGGGCTGTTTTCATCCTGCTGTCAGTATGCCTTGACAGAGCGTTAAAGTCAGTATTACCCTAAAAATGTTCTGCTTTCATAACAGGCAATTTTGTTGGTGTTGAAAATGCTTTGTTTGATTTCGGGAGCCATTCATTACAGGATCAGGGCTTCAAAGTGAAGCCAATTAGTTATAAGAGCTACTTTATAAAGCTTTTTTTCCAAACACCAGCTTGAAGGTTGGAATGTGGTGAATGGAGAGCGTGTGCCAGGGTGGCCCCACCGCTGGGGCTGCATCCCCCTTGCTGAGGCCACATCCCGGCGGGAGCACTGCGTGTGGTGGCTTGCCCCCTTTTCTATATTTAGTAAGAAATGCATCAGCATCCCTTTTACTCCCTGAATTCCCTCTGGGAATGGAGCTGGTAAATAGCTGTCGCACTAAAAATAACACCTGCAGCAGCCACTGGCAGCCACGTTCCCTTCCCTGGCTGAGCACAGAGCCAAAGGGCTCCCGCCCTGGGAGCAGATGTTGGGATTTATGATTATTAAAAAAAAAAAAAAAAAGACCCCAAAAATCAACCACTTAGAAATAAAAAGAGCATGAAATCGCCTGTGATGCTTAACCTTTGGAAAGCAGCATCCATGCCTCTCTGCTGGCTCCTCTCTGTGAGAAAGGACAGCAGTCCCAGCACAGCCTGCAGCAATGTTCCATGTGCCAACAGTCCAGAGGTCACTGGCGTGACATGGTATCAGCCCTGCCTTTCACCAACCTTCTGGTCAAGCCCTTTCCAAGGATAAACGGGGAATCCTGGGCAGTTTGATGTCCTGCCCCTGCTCAGAGTGGGAAATGGCTCTTTAACACAAACATGCTTTTTTCTGGTCATTTTTTCCCTTGTAATTTTTTTTTCCTTATATCTTCTCTTAAAGGCAAGGATTAACTGAACTTTTAGAAGTCTGAAAATAACTCACAAGGAATTTACACTTCCCTGTTGCTGCTCTGGTTTTATGGTTGTTTCCTTGCAGTGCCAACACACACAATAATTCCAGGTCAGAGGGACAGTTTCCACAGATGGGAGCCAGCTGGCAACTGCTCTGGGGACAGACCTGCTGTACCCCCCAGGCCACAGGCCCTGGTTAATCATCATGGCTGGACCCTCACATGGGGCAGAAATATTTCCCCTTTCATGCCCCCACGGAAGGGAGGATGGTTTGATGACAGCTGTGAGTGTTGTGAGTTCACTGAGCCGCCTCCAGAAACTGGACTTGTTGTTCCTGATTTTGTGAAGAATCCATCAAAGTGACCCCGAGATCAGCTCGTTTGGTTAAAGCATGGTGTGAATAATGCCAGTGTCACAGGTTCAATCCCCGCACAGGCCATTCAGTTATGAGTTCGACTTCACAATCCTTCTTCCAACTCCGAAGATTCTGTGATTCTGAATTTACCAGGGAAGATCTGGGGAGAAAAACCCCAGACCAAAATACTTTGTCAAAACCAACCAGCCCAGCAGCACCAGCCAGGAGCTGGGGACATGAGCATGCTTGGGCCCAAGCTGGGCCAGAGACAGAACCACTCTCAGTGTCAGAGGCATCTCCCTCAGTGCAGGGCAGTGCAGAGCCATGGCTTACTGACTTCTGAGTAACTAACAATTAATTGTATAACTATCTGAATAATGCTTTTTTCTGGCTGCTTCTACTTGTTTACTCTTGTTTTTCATATTGGTCCTTCCATTTTGATTTTTTTTATTTCAGTGGAGCAGCATGAGATTAGGGCCTGCTGCACAGGTTGGGCAACGTGCCTCCAGGAAGGACAGCCAGAAACCATGACCCTCTCATAGACTGTGTTTGTTTCGACAACTTGAATGCTTAAAACCCCTTTGTGAATTGTACTGGTGCTGCACAGGTTCATGGCAGACCCTGTTCCTGAGTTTCCATCAGCCTGGCCATTCCTGGGTACAGGGCTGTGCTGTGCGACTCAAGGCTCTACTGTGTTCTCTGTTCAAAATGCAAAACATGAACAATTCTTACAGGAATGATGATAATGAGTAGCATGGGTAATTTTTTTAACACTAAATGTTGTTTGCACAATGATACAGGACACTTGTATGGTATTGACAGAGCTGGGAAAGCCTTCACTGTAAACAAAGGAAAATGAATAATCCTGTTCAGTACTGACTTCAGGTGCAGCAGCTTCTCTGGTCAACTGGATCTTCAGGAAGAGGGATCCTTGTGCTTGGGCTGGAGTGGGATAGATGGAGCATGAAAGCACCAGCATCCAGGACTCCCATTTGCACTAAATAAGATGTGAGGCTGAGATGGTGCCACGACAGCAGAGCATTGGTTGAACCAGTAAAATGTCCCAGTCCCTGCTATTCCTGGATTCCCCTGCTATTCCCAGATTTCTGGGCTTTCTGGTTTGCAGTCTGACCAGCAGCATCATTTGAATGCAGCTTTTATCATGATTGAATGTGTATCTTTTAAGAAGGATTTTAATTCTGTTTGAAATAAGAAAATGCCATAAATCAGCAGCAGAATCTTTTAACATTTACAGTTTTAAATGAATTCCTGGTGAGAGTCTCTTAAGCCAGATTTATATCTGACTCTGCACTGAGCTGTCGTTACGGGGGACTGAAAAACTCTGACAGAATTAGGCATAATGCAAAAACATGCTGAAAAGACAGTTTTGTGGGACTGTGGCACATTATTATGTCAGAGCATATGGGAGCGAAGAGTTTGTAGAAAGGGGCAATTTCTGGGGATATTTCCCTTTTAATGAGCCTTGCATTGGAAGAACTTTGGAAGGGCTTGCTGCTGTCTCCACGCAGGAGAAGGCAAATGGAGCAGGGCCTGCTGTTCTCACCTCCTTGGACGGTGCTGAGAGTGGGACTGGTGCATCCCCCATGGCAGGAGGGACTGCCCGGGCTGGGGGAGGCCGCGGCATGGGCAGGTTCCAAATGGATCTTTTCCATCCTCTGCAGAACATTGCACGTTCCTCCTGGTTTCCGTGGGAGTCTGAGAGCAGGGCAGCGTCTCTGACAGCTCATGCCCACTCTGGAGAGAGGGAATGCGCTTTGGCGTCTTCCAGCCACGTGACTGTTTGAATTGTGTACAATAATTGAGGTTTTTGCTATTGCGCTGTAATTATCACATTGTAAACACGGGGATCTTGGTGAGTTTCCTTTTTTTCATCCCACCGTGTATTTGACTCTTTCAGGCTGCAGAGGACAAGTGAACTGAACCAGCAGTGCCAGCAGGATGTCAGTGTTCATGGTTCTTTAAATCACAGGGTTTAGTCCAAGGTCATTTAAAAGAAAAAAAAAATCACATAATGACCTGTGGGTGTTTTCCAGTAACTCAGATTGGGCGTTATTTGTTACTGCTCTGTTTTACTAACTGTCCCTCAGCGTGAGGCCTAAATGGAAGATAAAATCCATCCTAATCCTATTAGGCATGGGCTGATGCAAGGGCTGACTTTGCTCTTACTTGTGACTAACGGTGCTTCTGAGTGGCTCAGGGCAGCCATGGCTGGGGGGTAGTGCCCAGTTATGCTCTTGCTTTTCTAAAGACCCAGTGTGTATCTCAGTTTGCTCTTGTCCATGTGTTTGGCAGGTGAAGGAGCGGAGCAGATCTTGTTGAGCTCCAGTGCCTGTTAGTCACTTACTGTGATCTTGATTGGGTTTTTTTTCCTTCCTTTTTCATGTGTTTTAGAGAAAATGATTTCTTGTCCAAATCTAGTTTTTTCGTATTAGGTTAAAATAAACTTTGAGTTGTCCATTTTCTACTTCTCTTTTTTTCCCACTTTTTTTACATTTTTCCCTTTCTTCCGTCCTTTTCCATAAGTTTTCTTTAGACCGTGTTCACTTCAATTTGCAGCTGGTTTTTTGTTGATCCAAGGCTGCCATGGGTTTCACTATTGTGGTGCTTGAACCCCAAGAGTTTGTCAGAGCTGCTCCAGCAGTGGAATCCGAGGACAGGCAGCTCTCCCGAGGGTGCTGGGTGCACGAGGCCCCAGCAGTGCTGCAGAACACCGTCGCAGTCAGATGACTTGATCAGCCATCACAGCTCAGGATTCCTAAATGTCACCCTATAATATCTAATTAAGATTGCAGTTTGAAGACATCATGTACTTTAATTGAAAACCGTAGTGTAATCTATTCCATTTTTTTTCCTGTTAAATTAATAGTGTGGACCTTTAGCAGATGGTTGGTGAGACACCATTATTAATGAAAACATCCCCCCCTCCTGCGATCCCATATCCATTCACTGCCATGCAGGGAACCAAGGCGAGCGTCTCCCAAGCCATGGGCATTTCCCACTTGGTGGCTTTACTGTCCTGTGGCACCAGACAGGGCTGCCGCTGCTGCCCTCAGGCCTTTTCCTGGCTGGGTAAGGGGACAGCAACAGCCAGCAGCTGTGGGCTGTCTCCTGCTCTCTGAAAAAAGGGAAGACAACACTTGGGCCCCAAAATGGTGGGGATTTTATCCATTAAGGAAACAGACCAAGGGTCTGGCTTCAGCCAGTATGTGGTATTTTCACAGTCTGTGGTATCAATAAATGCCTCTGCACTTGGCAGGAAATTCACGGCATGAGTTGGAAAACCAAATCCGTGCAAGTCCGGCCTGACACGTGCTCCAGCTGGGCAGCCCTGGGCAGCCTCCGACCCCAGGCACAGTTTGTACTGCTGATGACACAGATTGTCACAAAACAGCAGTAATAACTTGAGCTTTATGCCCTTCTCGGCCTCAGCACAGGCAGATCAATGTTCCTGCTTTGAGAAGCTGCAGACAGGTAACACTTCACAACCAAAGCAAGTCCTGCCTGAAATGGCAGTGAAACTTTCTGGTGTAAAAGTGTTTTGTCTCTGACGGGTGTTGGCACCTGACCCTCCTGTCTCTGCTGGACGCTCGTGGGCTCACTTTGCCCTCTCCTGCTCCTTGTTTCACCCAGCTCATAAGCAATATCCCTTTGATAGTGGTGCTGATTTAGGCCTAACAGCTGGGTGAGTTGTGACTTTGGTTCTCATGATGCTGAACAAAGCAGTGTGAGCCCACTTTGTGTGGTGTTCGGAGCAGTTTGTAGTTGGGATATTCACAATATTAATAGCTTTGAGAGTGAGGATGGGTACAAAATGAAAATGGCTCAGTCCCAGCTGAGAAGATAGTTCATAGTCAACAGGAATTTTTATTTTCACTTCAGAGCAGAAGGAAGGACGATAAAGAAGTGATGGAATTTGTCTTTATAGCAGAGAGGACATGGTGAATTCCTAAGAGAATAAATGTGCTTGCTTAAGAGATTGCAGCTTTATTAGCTCTGTGGTCTAAATCTAGGGATGAGTACAAACTCTTCTGCTTTCTCCTAACACATGCATAGATCCAGGCTTATTAATTTGGGCGTGTATAATTCATACAAAGTAATAACTTGAAATTCAGACTGTTTTTTTAATATACATTACATGTTGCTTTGAGACCAGTTGGGGACCAGAGGTGCCTGGCCCAGGGAATCCTAAATTCTTCTCCCTTACAGTTTCTCTTTTTATTTTGAGAGATCAGGTGGGAATTGGTGATACCTTGTGATGATGCAGGATGACCTGGAGGAAGTTGAGCTGGGAAGAAGGAACCGACACTCAATCCATGGCTTTAGGGAACCCATTCATTGTCCGTTTCAGAGTTTTTTATAACTTATTCTTTTTCTTCTAAAAAATATGTGCATTCACTGGAAATCCTTCAGCTCAGAGCAGGGTTGGCACCTTCCTGAGTGCACAATGGGTCACGGGTCCTCTCTGACCCCACCAGATCTGTCTGTCCCGTTCTTTGTGGCCGTGTCCTCTCCGGCTCCTATGCATGAAGACAAACAACTTTGCAGCAGCTTCTGGGCAGCTCTGAGCGCTCCAGGGAGTTTCTTCCTCCCTGCTCCCCTGTCCCTGCACCTCTGCAGCACTGCCTCTTGTCCTCCCTGTGGCGGCTGGGACGTGGCGGGTGAGATCAGGTCGCCCATGTGCCACAGCTCTGGGCTGTTACGTGCTGACATTAAATATTGAAGTGTCTGAGGAGCTGCAGTCACGTAGCTTTGGGTGGGGAGTGTGTGGTGCCTCTGCCACCATGCCCGAGCTGGGAACGCCAGGCTGAGTGGTGCCACGCTGAGGGAGCAGCAGGAACGTCCTTGGTGACAGTTGTCTGGAGATGGTGGAGCTGCTGCTGTCCCGTCTCACACAGCTCGCTGGGATTCCCAGCTGGTGCCTCCCTGGTGCATTCGCGCTAATAATCCAAACAAACTGGGAAGTGCAAAATAAAAATAAATGTGCAGTTAGATAAAATGCTTTCAGCCCAATCAACCAAACCTAAACTAAACCACAGAATTATCTGACCGGGTTTAGGATAAAACACAACTTGAGCGATTTGAAGGAATCTCACTGCTTTATGGGGTGATTGCCTGAGATGGTCAGTCATGGCTGTTCTCACCAGTGTGAGCAGTGGCTCTGTCCTGCACTCAGAGAGGGAAAGCCACGTGCTGAGCACTGCCTTGGGACTGGCCAGCATGCTCCAAAGTGGAGCTGGACCCACACAGCTTTCAGTGGTTCATCCTTTTCAGCAATGCTCGCTCAGTTTATGCTGACAGTCATTTCAAGGCTGGGATAGAGAGAATGTGGGTCTGGCTGGGACATCCTGGTGCAGAGGCTGCTGCCCATGGTGTGTGCCCTTGCCCATGGAGATAAACTTGGAGGGCCTTGGGGTCCACCTGGCCTGACAGGGGCTGCGGGGGGACTCACTGGTGACCACACTGAGCATCTGTGTGGCGTGCACGCATCCCTTGATCTCCGTGCAATCGCAGAGGAGCCAGGACCAGCCGGGCTTCCCGAGCCAGCTCTGTCTTGTCTGACCTTGCTGGTGCCACACTGCCTTTTGTTTGTAGTCTCGGGCAAGAAGCAATGGGAAAAGGGTTTGATAGGAGACAAAAGCAAACAATAGCCTTGCTCCAAAGATACGATGAATGGGATATAATTGGATTTTTTTGTGAGGACATTGATTTGACCCTGTGAGACACAGAAAGAATCATTAGGGGAATTAACACGCATTAAAATGCAGGGTTTTATCAGAGGGCTTTTATTGTGCCCATAGTTTTGTTTTTAATTATTTAATGACTTTGTGTCTTCTGGTGATAAATCTATTTCTTCCCTCTTTTTTCAAAGGGAAAAAGGGTGTTGGTGTGACAGCAGGGTACTGGGCCCATGCAGCTGCTGAACCCCAGCCCTGCCTCAGCAGCCCTGCCTGTGCCTCGCCATGTAGACAGAGAGCCACTGGGCAGAAGCATCTTGTGCAAACCTCTGATCAACCACCAGTGCTGGGCTGAGCACTTTCGTCTGCATAGCCGACTCAAAGTTGGAGTTACAGAAAGCAGAACGTATAAGGAATGGGGTTTAAGGGGGTTTTGCAGCAGAGAAGCACATCCTTCCCCAGTGTACATCTGTGGCACTGACTGACAGCTTGGCCTTTCCTCTGCCCAAACATGAGTGGGCCAAGCCAGCAGAGTGGAAACCCATGCTCTGCCTTGCACGGGAGCCGCTCGTCACTGCAGCTCCTCCAATTGGTGACAATTTGGGATTAGGTTTTCACATGTGCCTGACATGGGTTGGCAGGAAGGAGCAGAGTGAATGAGCCATGGGTAAGGCTGAGTTCCTTCACCTGAAATATGCCATTGCAATGTACTTTTCAGCCACAAAAGTTAAAAATGGTTTAATTTTCCTTACATCAGTTGAATTTTAGTAGGAGTCGGCAAAATCCTGGTCTGTACCCCCCTAAACTGTCTCAGTATTGAAGGGGTTTGTTTCTGTAAGTGCTTCCTTGCCTGGTGCTGGAGAGGATGTGCAGGGAGCTCCCGAGTGTTCCTCAGTCTCTCCAGAGCTCATCTCACTGTACAGCATGAGGTGACACTGGTTTATAACATAGTGAGCTGAGGACTCATAATGTGGGATGGGTTGGGAATAGAGCTCTGCTGATTGCAGCACTTTTGGTAGAATTGCTGCACTGGCTTTAAAAAAACCCAGATATATTTTTTTCAAGTTTTCCGAAGAATTTTAGTTACTGAGTTCTTTGGTAGTTTTAGTCTGTTGGAAATCTGGGGTCAGACACTTCTGGCCATGTAGCATCCCGATTTTTTAGCACTTGCATCTGATTCAGTTGCTATGAAACTGTGAGGACTGGGAAGGTCATTACTGTTGGTGGTGGAGGTCTGCACTGGCTTTCTTTGATGCTGAATTTTATTCAGCCATTAGCCATTAGACAGAAATTAAAAAGAGGAGGTTTTGGAGCTTCGTGCCGCTGCTCTGTCATCTGTGTGTATGGGGATCCCTTAAACCTGCAGAGACTGGCTTGGGAAACAAGGGGTGCGTCGATGGATTCCAGGAGAATTTATTTGCAGTGTAAACATGTTGGTCAGGAGTCATTAATATGACATTCACACAGCTCTAATAAAGTACATAACACGGAGATCTGGCACCACCGCAATGCCCAGAGGACATTAAGTATGAGTCTTAAAACCAAGAGTATTGGAAACAAGATATTTTTACGTCTCGTTTGGGAGTAATATAATTGCATTTTGTGGCTCTAGCAGATGCTTGGGCCAGCTGGTTGGAGAGCATTGTGGGGGTTTTTAGCTTTGGTACTGTAAGCGACAGCCCTTATATAGAGCTAGCTAAAAAAAAAATAATAAAAACCCCTCTCCTGGTGGAAAGCCCTGGTGCTGGCATGTGTTCTGCTGTTGGGAGGTACAGCCTGGGGACACTTCTGCTGCAATGGCTCTGGAGATGATACTGCATGTGGTTTGGGGGTCTGTACATCGAAGGCAGTTTCACTGACCTCACTTGTTCAGTTTTTGCTGTGCAGGCCCCTCTGAGAGGTCTGGGAGGTAATTTTTGGGAGATAACCATCAAAACCCTACATTTTTCTGAGTATATCACAGGGGGCTTATTTTCAGCACAGTCCCAGGAGTTTGTGGCCATCTCTAGATATCGGGACCCTGCTGGTGTGGTGACAGCTGCCACCTTGCAGCCACCCCGGGTTTGTACCCAGGAAGAGGATGAATGTCTGTCCCGTGTTCCTCAGGCCTGTTTACAGGCACTGTCGTGAATTATCTCGCTGGCGCCGATAATTTCCTGCATACAAATCAGTTCTGATCTGGAAGTAATCGCCCGTATCATTCCTGCAAGTGGGAGCAATGACTTACGTTGATGTCACCCGCTGGCTTTTTATGGCAACGATTAATAATTCAGTAATTCTCTCTGCAGTGATGCTGTTCTATTTATAAATATTTTATTTAGCTCTCCGTGTCCGTATTGTCGCTACCCTCCCCTTTGCTTCCTGACGTCACACTGGGCTCGCGGCAATGCCATGGTCACCACAGTTACCAGCAAATTCTCTGTGCTGGAAAATGTTAATACCTTTCCTCATTTGTATCTCTTCGTTGTCCTGTTTAAGCCTGGCCTTGGTGGTGTGGATGTGAACGCTCACTGAGCGCGCTGTGTCAGTCCAAACCCAATTTCAGCTGCAGCCTGGCCCTGGGGTAGGCGGCTCCAGTGTCTCTGTTACAAAACTTTCCAGTTCCCAGCACAGCCATGCAAGTAACTGTATTTTCTTTCTGCGTTTCTCTTTCAGGAAATTGCAGCTTATTTAATAACGTTTGAAAAGCATGAGGAGTGGCTAACAACCTCCCCCAAAACCAGGTAATGTTCTCCTGCTCAGCACATTGACTCTCTCGCGCTGATGACTTGACTCACTGATCAATGCCTTGACCACCAAGTGGAAACTCCCAGTCATGCCTGATGGCTTGTGACACCAAACTCTCATTAATTGCCTTAATGAGCATTTTATTGAATGAAATCAGATTGATTAAAAATGGAACAGCTACAGTCTTGGCAGGTTAAAGTTTTAACCCGATTGCTCAGGATTTAATCGTATCCCTTCAGATGAGCAAATCTGAAGCCTCTGAGCAAGGTCGCGGGCTGTTTATCTTGACAGAGCTCCCTTGCCTCTAACTTTAAATAAATAAAAAAGCATTAGCCCCACCATGTGCTGCCTGTTCACAGACAGGCACGGGGATTGTTTGCATTCTGGTGTTTCCCTTGCTGGGGTTAAGTGTTTGATGGTGAGGAGGTCCCAAAAAGCTGCATTAACAGACATGTTTGCAGTTTATTATTCAGTAAATGTCATGTCTTCTTCGTGCTGCCATAAATGTTTAACTTCTCGCTCCCCTGGGAACCCAGACATGGAGTTTTGGCTGTGGATGTTTTCCTGCTGTTTCAGCTATGTTCTGCCTCCATACGTCTCACTAATGCAGAGAACGACTCTTGCTTTCTGGTCTTGCTGGGCTTTTGCTGTCTTTCTTTTTCCCAATCCACCCCTTTCCTATTGCAGAGGGCTGGGCCATTGGAAGGAGCCTGCTGGGACCCAGGTGAGAGAAAAGTCTATCCGAGCATCCTGCATCCCAGCATCATCCGTTGCAGGGGCCGGTGCCGCAGGCGCCCGGAGCAGCGTGCTCCAGGCTTGGCATCACCTCCTGCTGCTGTGAGCAGGGACAGAGGTCACAGTGGGACACAGGGAGCAGTGCCACCCTAACAAATAGCACAGATTGCTTCCAGGTGTTCCACAGCACCCAGCTGAGGAGAGGATGGACGTGGAGGCCTTCTCTGCACCTCTGCAGCGCAGCTGCAGGTGGGACGCACAGAGGACCCGCTTTCCATGAGATATGAGAACAAAAGAGCTGTGTTGTTTTACTTCTGTGGGTTCCCCCCCACCCCCCCCGCCCCCAGACTATATGTTTTTGTGACATTGGTAAGTAATGCATTTGCTTGTTGTATTAAAACATGTAGCACCTGGGAAGGAGATGTGGGAAACCCAATTGCTTTCTCAGTGGTTCTCCAAGACCTGGAACTGCCACGGTGGTGGAAGGACCCTGAATGGATCTTTCCTGCTGGTGGCAGCTGTGAGGCTCTCTTTGGCTGCAGAACAGCAGGTAATTCAGTTAATATTAGCAATATTTTTTTCTGTCTTGGTAATCCCAGTTTCAGAACTAATTCAAAACAATTTCCAGCTGAGCATTTGCCAGAGAAGCCTTTTAAGGGGTCAGAAAACACATCAACTACTCTGGCTCTACATGGTATCATTAAGGATATGTTATTTTAAATAAATGTATGTATTTTTATACATTGTATATACATATATATATGATAAATGTTTCTGTAGCAGCATCTTCTGATCTTAAGAGCTTGGTTTGCTAAAGGAAATGCATGAAAATAATTTTCTGATGAGCATTTCCTTACTTTCCTCTTGTGTGTTTACATTTGGAAGAAAGAATGTCCCAGGGGAAGGAAAGTTGTGACATGAGTTCAAGGTCCTTCTGAAATTGTTGAGTTAGTTTTCTATGTATTTTTTTTTAATACAAAAATTAATTGGAAGAGTTAAATGCTGAGTTGCTACAATCAGGGCTCCCGCTATTACAGAATTAATGACATCGATTTGGCACCGAACTGGAACACTCCCCGTTCTTTGTTTGCTGCTCTGGGTGCTACTAATTTCATCTCCCAAAATTAATAAAAATTAATTGCAGCACTGACACACAGAGAGTTTCCTAATACGATGATGTATAGTGTGCTGTGAGGAGTCATTGCTGGATGGATGCCGTGGGGGCTCCAGGGCAGCTGGACGGTGCCTGTGGGAGCTGGTGCTGCTGCAGCTCTTGGCAGAGGGCTGATATTGGTGATGGGGTTCTGGTGCTGTCCAGCCCAGCCCCCAGTGAAGGAACTGCTGTACAGGGTCAGGCCAGGCTGGGCTGTGATGCCTCACAGGTCACTGAGCTAAGGCAGAGCGTGGCAGTGAGGGACAAGCTGGTTTGGAGCCAAGCTTGCCTTTCTGAATGTTTTAATCTCTTTCCCAAGCAGAGGTTCCCATGATTAAGCACAGTTGGGTATTGCTTTAGTCATGGACATGGAGGGGAGGCCCTCTTGCCATTATCGTGGCATTGAAGGAGCTATGAAAAGCCTTTGGAAAAAGTCCCTAAAATTACTTTTTCATGAAACTTCTTGTTGAGCGACTCCAGTTGATTGAAGACATATATACAATATATACATACTGATAGAAATGTACTGGAGCATTATTACAATAGTCTTTTGAGCACTCCAGTTGATCAACATAAATTAGCAAGTGCACCTCGCAAGCATCGACCTTGAGGCTCCCTTGGAATGGTGTTTGGTTACTTGATGATGTGCCGGGTAATCCGCAGCGGGTGTTCCGTCAGCGGGGCGGGGGAAGCGTTCTGCTAATGCAGCAGGGCCAAGTGTCTGACATTTCCAAGTTTAAATGCAAATCACGACAAAAAAAAATTTACTTGACATTTATATATCAAGTAGAACTTAATTGTTATTTACTTTGGAATTTCAATGACAAAGTCAATTTTCTGAGTCCAGAAGCATTCTGCCAGAGGAAGATACTTTGCTTCTCTGTTTCCAGGTGCCTTCTGCCATTAGCATTTGTACAGTGTTTTAAAAATATTCTTGAGCCATCCAGGGTGACTTCACTGTTTCACAAGTGGGCCCCAGGCAGTGAAAAAGCCTTGGCTGTGCCCAGAAGCTGCAAGGTCAATTTTCCATCTGGGAATGCAGTTCAGATGTGTTTCTGTCCCGTCCTGCTTCAAGTCTTGGAAAGGACACAGGGGGATTGCTGGGGGGACCAGCCGTACTCCACGGTGAGAGCAGGATGGGTGCAGTCCCTGGGGTGTCCTCACCTCCTGTCCAGGTGTCCATCACCCAGGAAGAACACCTTGTGCTTACCTGTCCATCAGCTCAGCGTGAGGAACATCCCCTATCTGGGATAGCTTTATCAGCATCATCGTAAAGAAAAGTTAGGATCTTGCAGTATATGAATTCTGTATTAAATAATTAATAGTAAATTAATTGAATTACTCAATTTTCAGGTAAAAAATAGGGTAATAAATATTCATAACTTATATTATTAAGGGAATTTCCATTTCCTATGTCATTAAAGTGAGATTAGGTAAGGTTGGGTTTAAATGAAGATTGAAAACAATTGTGCTTTGGAATTAATTCACTGTGTTAGGCCATTACCTTGTGAGCCTTCTTTCCAATGTGCTCTGTGTGAGAGCTGTCCCACTGCATGGGGTGGATGCTGCTGCCAGGATGTCCTGGCTGCTGGGAAATGAGATAGAGGCTCCCTGTGGAGGAGAAACTCATGGGAGCTGGAGGCTGTGGAAAAGCAACTGCCCAGAGCTGTGATTTGTGGCAGAATTTCTGTCCATCTCCCCTAGTGCTTGTTGCAAATAAAAGTCCTCTTGAGATGTTGTTTAGACTTTCGAGGCACATTTTAAAGGTCGTGCTCTCTCATGTGGCTTGTACTCTCCATAGGATCCAGCACCATTAACCTTGCCCACGGGCAGTGCTGAAATTTGGGTTTTCTGCTCAGGCTGCTGGAAGCTCTGCTGGCATGTTTGGGGTCGTGTACGACCTATTTTCCTTTGTCGAAGGCAGTGTGTGTGTGCTGTCAGCACTCCTGGCTTGGGATGCTGCTTGACATAATCCCTGCTAAATGTGGCACATCTCTCTTTACACTTTATAGATTTCATGACTCTCAACACTTTCTTCTCCCTGCTTACAGTATTTCCTTCTCTTTATTTTCCCTGCAGAGAATAAACAGCGCACAGATGGTTTGAAGAACCCTTAGTTCATATAGATTTTTAGCTGCTGTAGTCCAGGGGTGTGGAGACACCAATAATGAATTCTTTTAACAGCTCACCGTGTTGATTGTAAAGTGACCTAAGGGCAGAGTTGCTGGGAGCCATCCAGATGCCTGGCCTGACACAAGCAGTGGTTTTCAAGTATTCCTTCCAAATTCTTCCTGTAGCAAATCCAGCCTGGTGGGTGCTGGTCCTCTGGGAGAGCTGGTTTCCCTCTGTATTTAGCTGGCAGCTCAGGAGAGCTGTGTCACAGCAGAAGATGTCACTGGCCAACTTGGACAAGCGAAGCAAGAGGTCTGTGTTTCTGTTGTGGACTCACCGGGCACAGAGGCTGAAGGCTGGCTCTTCCAGCCCACCAATGGCTCTGCAGCCCCCGTGCGTGGTCACCAGGCTTGGGCTTTCCCATGTATCAGAGGGATGTGTCAGAGATGGCGGTTCCACAGCTGGTCCCTGCACACAAACACCTGCCCCCACTGCTTGGCTTTGCAGCACACAGGGCTCGGATGCAAAAGCTCCTTTTGCTCTTCATGTGGACTCGTAAGAGTCCTGCAGCATTGCCCCTTTGGAGGAGAACTCTGGAAAACATGGAATTGTCAGGAAAAGCAATTATCTGATAGCAAAGCACTGAAATCATTCAGCAAACCCATCTGCCTGCAGCAAGGCTTGGTAGGTTTTTCTTTCAATGGATATGGCCAAGGAAAACAATGTGGCTTTGGACAGCACTGACATTCAGCATTTGGCAGGCTCTGACTGTTCTTACCCCACGTGGGAGGATGCTTAGGTTGAGGAGACTGCTTGGTGTGTGTGAGACCCCGTCCTGGGCCTGTGATTGGGGTTCTCAGGCTGTGAGGCACATCAGGGAGGCGCTGCCCTTGTCCTCGGCAGAACAGAGGAAAGGAAAGAGTGTGCTGCAAGAGGTGTTGGGCTGGGGCTTCTGATGGTCACACCCAGACCTGGCAGACAATTCTATATAATCCAGCACTGTGCTTCCTATCAAAGGGGGCTGTGAAGGACAGGGTTTGATGGCTCTTGTGGAACCACCTTGGACCTGCCCTTTCCTGAGTCATCTGGCAGGCTGCAGAGTACTAGGAGACCTGCTGTTTGTTCTTCAGGCTGCTTTAAACAGCAACCAAATTAAAGTCTTTGTCATATTTTAAAGACTTTTGCAACTTAATTTATATTCTCATATGGCACTGAAGAACCTTCTTTTGTTCAGGAGGTGAGATATGCAAAAATAACCTTTGAGTTGCTCCTAATTGACCCTTAATGATATTCTCTTGTTTCTTCCAATACATTCTCTGCGTCAGAAACACCATCCAGCAACTGCTTGTTGCATCTTAATAGCAACTGATGAAAAATAAACTATTTATTTGGGTTCCTTATATGTTGACAAGGATTTTTGCCTCCAGGAAACCTGGCCCTGAGGTGGGAGTGCAGGCAAGTGAAGCAAGGCACTGTGAACATCTTGGGCTGGCAGGGACTGGGTCCCCTGAGCCTGGGGCAGAGGGTCCCCTGTGTCCAGGGGGTTGATGCTTTGATTTCGTGATGGGGACAGTGTCTTGTATGACAAGAACAGTGTTATTTAAGTTGCCCATTATTGGAATGTTAGCCGGCATGTGCTGATAACATGGAACTGGGGGCAGGATGTTTGTGTCTGGGTATGCAGAGCAGCTGGAAGCATCCCAGAGGACCTGCTGTTCAGCCTGGAGAGGACAGATTGGTTTGTGTTGTCGTTGTTGGAAGATGAGGAGCTGCCTGCAGACGTTGAGGTTTTCCTTTTGGTGCTGAATAAGTGTGTGTAGGCAGTGAGCAGGCTTTGCTTTTGCTGTGATGTGAGGAGTAATTTGCTTGTCAGGCACAGGTGCTGTAGGTGTGCATTGACATTGTAGTGAAACACTGGACAAGTGTGTGATTCTGCTCAGCCCAAATGTGAAGCAGTTGGTGGGTGAGCAGTAATGAAGCTGAGAGCAGTGATACAGGTGTTCAGGTTGGAATTTTTCTTTTTTTTTCTTCCTAGTCCTGAAAACACAGATTTACAACAATCTGGCAAAGATTCTCCTCAAGTTACACTTGGTTGGCCTTCTTGCTACGCGCACTGTAACAATACTTTAATATAATTAAATTTTAAATTCCGTGTAGAATCTGGTGGGTAGGCAGATGTACCGGTATGTTAAACTTTATGTCACTTAAAAATGGTTCTCAAGTACATCAGAGGGAGCCCAGCCAGCTGTAAAATGATCTGCTTTATGGCGCTGCTTCGCAGCTTTGGTGTCTGTGTTTTAATTACAGATGTACCTAAAGTCTCACACCCTCGGATAACTCTGCTGGGCCGTTTTGTTTCCTCTAAGTTACTGGGGAGGGTGCTGCTGGGGTTTTCCAGGGCTGCTCTTTATGGGAGCGTTGAGTTTCTGACTCGTGCTGTGGCAGCTTAGTTTGCTGTGAACAGACAGCGCAGTCTCCTGCCCGGGGCTGCTGCACCTGAGGCAGCATCACCAGGATGACAAGTGGTAAAAAAGGGGGTTTAGGAGCTGCTTTGCAGCCCTGGGCGGGTGGGTGTGTGTTGGGACTGGTGTCAGGGCAGGTGGGCATCTGTCCCTCCACAGCCCCTCTGCCTCCCTGGCACATCCCCAGCACCAACAGTCACCAAGTACCCAGCAGCTGAGATGAGCTTTGCCCACATTTGCTCTGCAGTAAATGGAGACAGGCTGGGCTCAGTGCAGGATGGAGATTTCCAGTGCTGTGAAGTGGGAATCTTGTTGCTTGGCAGGCAGAAACCATTAATGGTGCTGTTTCTGGAAATAAAGAAGTGGCCTCATCCCGAGGCATCCCACATGATGATATGCCGAGTTGCACAACATGATTTATGCCTAGACGTGGGATTATTGTTTTCTATTGATTCTGAGGGAGATGAAGCATTAGTAAAAGCCCATCAGAAGCCTCCCGGTGGAATGTGAAAGCTTGAAGCTTTCCTGACAGAAATCCTGTTGCCTCTTTGGTGGTGACTCGAAACCCACTGCCCAGCCAACCTCGAAGCATCACCTTGCAGTCCTCCCCTCTCTCCTTTCAGCATTGCCTGTGTCCAGTGAGGATGTACTCAATGCTGCAGGGAGTTGTTGAGCTGAAAGGTACTGGTGGATCCCTTGGGGATCCTCTGGCACCCTCTGCTCTGCTTCCAGCAGACAGTAGCCATGTCATTCCTGTCCTTTGTCAGAGCACTTGTGATTCCTGCTGCCATCAATGAGAGTGAATTGTGCCCATAGTATTATTCCTGTATTTATTTTGTAAATGTCAAGGATGAAGTAAATTAAGATAAATAAGGCTGTTCCATTTCACTGTTCAATTTACAAAATTTTGATGAGACCAATAACATCTGTCCTGGTTCTATCTTTTGGCCAGCTGAAGGCGGCTGCGGGTCTGACAGCTCTGCTCCACCTGTTCCCCAGCAATGTTTACAGACAGGGGATGTACAAGGGAGGCATTAAGCCATTTGGTTCTGCCTCTGCTCTGTCTGACTCTGATAGAGAAGCTGTGAGAGGGTGATGTGGCTGACAAAGAGCTCCTCCTTCCCAACTGGAATTGTTGTGTTGCCTTAAGTGCTGTCGTAAAAGGCGAATGATGGGTGAACACAATGCTGGGAGCTGCAGCAATGCAGCTGGGTCGAAGTAAAGTCCTACTGGGGGTGCCATATCTGCAGCCTTCTCTTCTCCTGCTTGTCCTGGAAAGGGGAACTCTGGTTTCCTCTGGAGAACCTGGATGCCAACGCTCACCTGACCCTATGAGGTGTCAGGTTGTGGGTGCATTCCTCTCTTTGGATGTGGGTCTGAGGACCAGAGCAGCATATGGAGCGTCCCTGTTGTCACTTCATGCCCTCTGGAAGGTGACCATTTATTTCTCATCAGTCGAGCCTCTTGCACAGCAAATGGGTCATGCAGGGGAGATCTTCTTGCTGGATAAGCAATTAGCTAAAATAAACTACTCAGAGGACAAATTATGCAGGAGTCTTGCCCTGTAACAAATGAATTAATTGACTTTGGTATTTGTGGGATGTTCCCACTATTTTATTTAATTCTCTCTGGCTAAAGGACTCCTGTGTTCCCCCCTGCTCTTATGCTGCTGCAGTGAGTAAACAGGATATTAGGGGTTGATTTTCATGGTTACAAGCAAAGGAAGCAAAGTGATAATGGTGGGAACCTTTCCACATTTCCCTAAGAGTGACAAAACCTCTTCTAGCAGCATATCCAAAAGCCTGTGTTTGACCTGTTTCTCTGGGTGCCATCAGTTCTCTCTGCAGCCTCACAGAGCTCATTCACAGCAGCATGGCAGCACAGCATGGGCTGGAATTGCAGCCTCCACACAACTGCAAGGGCTTTGGGGCTGCTCCTGGAACCACAGCACAGTCAAGAGGCAAAGTGAGCTGGAGCATGGTTGGGGCTGTGTTGCTGTGGCCGTAACCCCAAGTTGTTTTGAAGGCTTTGTCTGGATCTTTGGAAGCTGTGGATGCTGTAGCAGTGGGTTAACCTGGGATGTCACGTGAAGCAGCACTGCTGGAGGATTACAGGTCCTGGCCCTCATGAAACCATTTAGCCAAGTTGCTGTGTTTATTTACAGTAATTAAATTAAAACTCTGGTACAAATCTTTGCTGTGTAACAGGATTTGTCAAGAGCTAAGGAAGGGTGACACTGTTGGACCAATTGCCAGGAAAACACTCCATGCATAAGGTGATGTTGGGTTGACCGAGTAGTGCACAGTCCCAACGCCCAAAGCCAAGGTGAAACATGCCTCTTCCACTGTTCAGCTCCTTATTTCTACTTTGCAGTGTTCAGGCAAGATGCCTCAGGCCAGGGATGGTAACACTGGTGATGATGTGGTGTGGGGACCCAACTCCCTGCTCAATGGCATTTGTAATCTCAAACAGCTTCAGAAGACCAAACCAGTGCTAAACTGCACAGCAAACTTTTTTTGATAAACTGTAGCCTTTGAAAACAGTGCTAGCCAAGAGCAGGGCAGTATTTTGTGCTCGGCTTTAAATTTAGGATATGAAAGATTTTGAGGATTTTATCATCACAACTTTGTGTGCTTGCTCTCCCTCCTCTTCTCCCACTGGTTTTATTCCCAGGCTTTTCTAACTGCTGCTCTTGACTGGTTTCTTTTCCTCTTCAGTCCTTGCTCTCATCTCCTCAACTCCTGAAATTTAAAAAAAGTCACTTCTAATCCTGCTCAGATGCCAGACCTGGAGGGACTGTTATATCTATTATGGCTTTCTTTATTCTGCCCACCTGCCTTTACCAAAATCCCTAGTATTGGGTGGGATAGTATTTGGTCACGACCAGAGGCATGTGCAGGTGGAAGCCAACCAAAGCAGGTGATGTGTGGGCACAGTCCCAGTGTTGTAGTGTTGATGTGCCAGAGTGGGCAGTGGTTAGAGAGGGGGTTCTGCCCTTGGGAAGGCCATGAGGGCACTCTAGATAACATATGAAAAGGATCAGATGAGTAGGATTTGAGGTTTTTTTTCTTCAGATGATGTATTTCATAGGGGAGCTAACTTTTAATCCTAGTTTCTTGCAAGTATTAAAACTCTGGTGAAGTTCTGGAAAGCGAAAGCCTTGCATGGCATTAACACAATTGCAGCATCTGACTTGTTGCAGGGATTAGATGAGTCTCCACTTGGCGCCTGAGCAAGTAGGTTTCCAACATGCTGAGGATTTGACAGTTGCATCAGAGCACAGCTGGTGGGAGGGAGGTGAGAAGAAAGCTGTGGAGGCCGTGCTTGGATTCAGGCAGTCTGGGGAGAGGCCGGGATTCCCAGCACGAGGCTGGCAGGCCGTTCCCTGGGAAGCATCAGGTGCCCCGACGGGGAATGCTTCACGTCCTGGGATTTGCTTTGGGGACAGCTGAGTGCCTGCTTCATGCCCGTGTTTCCATCTCCTGCTTCTCCTGTGACAGCTGAAACGTCCTTGAGGGAACCTCGTCCTTGGATTTTAAGTGAACAGAAAAGGTTGCGCCTTCCCTGTGCTAGCATGTAGGGAGCAGCCACCCCTTGGCTGTTCTGTGTCAGCCGAGCTCGGAAAATAACAGAGATAAGAGGAAAAGGAGGATTTTGATCAAAGGAGATCGGGCAAACATTGACCCAGCGATGCTGGGTGCTCTGCCGGGTTTGGGGACAGTGAGTGTGGCTTTGTGGCGGGGTGACACAGGGTTTAAAAAAGAGCAATTTGTGCTGACTTGTAGGGTCACAAATTAGGGCACGTTAGAAAAAGGATTGGCTGTTATCAAAAGTTGGTTTAAGGCTAAATTAATCTGAAAATGTGTAATTTCATCTGAACTCAAAAAATAATGGAATGTAATTAAATTCCAAAGTAGGATGAGCTGAGAGGGTGTAAGAAAAGATAAGCATCAGAATAGGACAATAATTGAGTTTGTATTGTAAACACATTCCTGTAGGAATTTGGGATTTTTAAGCTGTTTCATTAGAAATTTGAAGTTGAGAGTACTTAACAGCTTGGGCATGTTTTGGAGAAGTGGTTGACTACTTTTATATTTGTCTTCTGTGTTCACTTGTCTGTGTTCTTTGTTTGCAGGATTTTCTATATTTGGGATTAATTCTCTCTTATCAGCTACTAGTTTATTAATAATTTTGAAGGGGAATAAGGCTTAAAATTAGAAAATGTGTATTTCCATGTGAAGCTGATTGTTTTGGGGACTCATGTTTTTCATCTCATTTTCCCTAAAAATTGAATCTTTAATACATACAATTGATAAATTAGGTTAGTCCCATTAAAACACCGGTAATTCTGCAGTGCCTCACAGGAAATACTGAAGCAAATACGTTGTCATTGTGCACAAGTTACTTGCTCAGTCCATCAGGTAGGAATGAGCCAGGTGGGGTCAGGAACACTGATTTGAACACTAACCAGTGCAATACCTGCTTGTCAGGGTGTGTTTGAAAACTGCTGCAGCTGCTGGTTTGAGACTCCTTTCTCTGCACCTGTGCAGAGGGTGTCGGATGAGGGATGGAAAAAATGGGCCCAGCTGTGCTGTCAGCTTGAAGCAGCCCCCAAATGCTGTGGGAAGGGAGGTGGTGAATGGAATTTAGTGCCTTTTTGGTGATACTGCACGGCCTGCTCCGTGCTGGTGCCTTATGTTACGGAGTTGGGTAGTTTTTTGCAAAAAAGTTTTTTGCAGAAAACAAAATGCAGACAGGTTTTCTTCTTATTGACTAAAAATACCCTTAATTCTGAAAAATTACTTTGCGGATCTTCATATTTCACAGACTATAACTAGATTACTACCTTTTACTGGAATACTTTGTGTTAATGAAGACCGATTGGAATTACATAATAGATTTCCTCTAAAGAAGGCATTATGTGGTTATTTTTTACTGTCTGGCATTCTAGTTAATTGCCTTGTCATCATTAATTGATGGGACTAAATTGATATAAATAAACAGATTATATTTGTGAGGTTCATTTGAAAGAGAGGAAGGGCTGGGAATAGGCATTCCAGCATGTGCTTTGTTGGTGACTGTTGAAGAGAGCTCGGGCTGGGTCAATGCCACAACTTGTGAACCCATTTGGAGGATCATAGTGGGCTCTGCCCTCCTGCCCTGGGAGCACTCACTTTCCCCAGACAGGGCTGGGGCTGCTTGCATTGCCCCATCTCCACACCGATCCTAACAGCTGGCTCAGTCCTGAGCTTCAGCCTTACAAAGAGCTGATGGTCCTGGCTGTGGGCTTAGGATGGGCAGTCCAATCAGCCCAGCTTCTGGGACAGTTTGAGCATCTCTGGTTTCCAGGTTAATCCCAATTTATGTACATAGTTATGATTAATCAGGAATCAATGGAGTCCCCGCAATCAGCGGAGCGATGGCAAATCAGCATTAATTCAATTGCAATATTGCAAACAATGCTGTTGCCTGGACACAGCAAGCTGGTGGTGGCTGCACTCTCAGCACGGTGTCCCCTGTCCAGCCCTTGCTCTTCCCATCTTCTGCCGGGCCTGGCTGTGCTGATGTGGGACAGATGTGTTACTGGGGAGTTGCTCCCTCCCATACCAGCATCACCAGGTCCTCCAGTCCTTGCTGTTTTGCTGCCTGCAGTGTCAGAAGTTCATCAGCTGTTGAACTGTGTTTATGATTTGAAGTGGTTCTCAATTAAAATTTATAATTAATTTATTATTATTCAATTTTCAAATATTTATGGATTTTTATAGTGTTCTCAAGTCATGAGTCAAGCTTCATGCTGCTAGCAGAGGGAGAACCCTTTTTCTTCCTCAGACCTGTGCTCTCCTCCCATCCCAAGGAGATTTTTCCCAATTACCAGCAAAGCCCATGTGGTTCCCACCAGCCTCTGTGCTGCGAGACAGGTAACACCTGCCAGAGCCCAAGGACAAGGTCCACATGCATCCTGGCAAATTCCCCATGTCTGTGGTGTTTTGGACAAAACCAAGGTACAGCCCCACTCCACAGTTGTGGAAACCTTGTTAGCATTGAGCTGGTGGTTGTTACAAGTGGGGAAATTGAACAGGAAGTAAGTTAACTAAATAAATAGATTTTTTTCTTTCGTTTTCTTCCTTCCCCATAAGAATGCAGAAGTGTTTGCACACACATGTGTTGCTGCTGTGCTGGGAAGTGATCAGATTCAGATTCAGAACTGAGGTACCACCCGCAAGAGGAGGCCATCTCCAAATAAGTATTTTAAAAGTTAATTGGAGCCTTTGGTCCTCACCATAACAATCTGTGTCCATGGAGAGAGCAATTGATAAGGCAGAGTGGCTGCTGGCACCTGGGGGCTGAAGCCCTTTGGTCTGTGTGAGCACAGAGAGGGAACGGGGCTCTCCTCAGTGCACCAGTGGAGATGGGGGTGATTAATCTGAAAATAGTTTAAAGCATTCATGAATTGTAAGAATTAATTCCCAATAAATCAAATGGTATCCCCATGGGAGTAGAGAAGAGAAATAAATGAGGGCTAAAGAAATTGATAAAAATCCTTGAGCAATAAAGAGATGAATGCCAGTTCTTTTAAAATTATATTTAAATGAACAAAGTTGATTTAACTGTCTTTTTTCATACCTTGTACTAAGATTTAGTTCTACAGCTTGACATTATATCAAGAAATAATTTGCAGAAAGACTTTTTAGCATTTCATGTGCATTCCACTTAATGACAATTTTAATATTCCGTCTTTGGTCCTACATCGTTTGGAGGAGGCTTCAATTGCTCAGTGTGCTGAGGAGTTCATAAAGATTGTTTCTAATTTCTTTTGCAAGTCTGTTACAGAGTTCAGAGCCATCAGCACCTGAATTATCACATTGCTAAGTAAAATGTGGGGAAGACTGTTGTTAACTGCTTGAACTAAATACGCAGCTTTGGGACAGTGCTGTTTCTGGAAGGATCTTCCTGCCTAGGAAAGTCCAAACAAGGTGCTTGAGCTGAGTTCTGACCAGCTATGCCACTGGGAGAGCAGAGCTCACCCACCTGCTTGTGCTTAGAATGACATATCTACTTGTTTTTAATCAATTTTTTGGTGGGTTGTTTTTGTTTTCTTCGTAATAGGTTCTAAAAATAAAATTATAACGGTGGAATTCATCAGGCTGAGTAGCCATGATAGGCAGAGGTGCTGTGTGAATCTTTGGTGGAGTTCCCACTTTGGGGCTGGCTGCAATGCGCTTCAACATAAAGGGCAGCAGAGGAAATGGCTCGGAGAAGTCAGAGCCTGTTGTTAGTTGTATCACTCTTCTTAGTGCTGTTACCTGCTTGGTAGTTGTGTCAAGAGCAAAGCCATCTCTCACACATCCTGAGGACAGCTCTCAGCACTGGAGTGGTGCTGCTTGCAGCTGGTGTTGTACCGAGGTGCCTGGAGCTGCTCTCGGCCTGCTAGGGACACCCCCGGGGCCACGGGCAGGGCTCTGCCTCCCCATGGCTCTCAGCTGAAGCTGCTGTGCTTGCTGCCTGCCTTGTGCTGCAGGGACATCACTGCTGGGAGCACAGTCAGGCCCTGCCTCCGTCAGCACAGCCCCAGATGTTCCGGGGGTTCACTTCTGTAACAATGCAAAGAATATGTTCACAATGTGTTTTTGTGTCCTGGTCACTCCTTAAATAGCTCCAAGGAGCTGCTTTTGGGGTAGGGCTTGTTTGTTTCCAGCATCTGTGTAGTGGTCTGCAGCTTGTGTTGCAGCCATCAGCATTTATCCCGATCTTGCAGAAGGGCTTTCCTTGGCAGCCCCTGGCAGTTCTGTGCGACAGCACAAAAGCCAACTTGGCACTGGCCTGGCTGTTCAGTCCTGTTTGTTGGAGCCGCAGGTAATTACTCCCATACTTAATGAATCACATTACTTTTATTGATGAACACGGAGGCTACATGCTGGAAAGGGGAGGTAAGGATTAAGTTTTATGGCCTACTGCTGCTATGAGAAGGAGCATCTAGACACCAATTAATGCCCCCTTGATGGGATTAGCCATTGCGTTAACCGCAACTCTGGATAAAATTGCTAAGTCTGTGACTTTAGACTTTGACTTCTTAAATATTGTAGATATGAAGGAAGTTCGCTTACATCTTAAATGCAAATTACATTTAATTCTATGTACAAAAAACTTGCAGCATATTTACATTTCCTTGTGATTTATACCTCCTACTACATGGATAAGAAGACTTTTCTGAAGTCTTTCTTTCATCCCTGCAGAGTTCAAAGATCAGACAGATTTCAAACACATAATCTGTGGTTTGTTCAGTTGCTGTGCCAATAATCCAAATTTGCAGTGAGGAGAGCGGAGGTTGTAACAGCAGCAGCCTCTCCCCATGAGATGCCATGGCTTTCCAGTAGTTATAGTGAAGTCTGATCGTAGACATTAGGTTCTTGAAGGGCTTTTCTTTAGTTTTTGGTCTCACTGATGCAGGCTGGGCACATGCTGGTGTTTCTTTTCTTTCAGGGCAAGTGTGTATCACTGCCTGAGGGTCAAAGCCAAGCATTTATTTAGAAGGGGGGAAAAAAGTGTTTGTCAAACAAATTTTTTTGGTGATCTGTCAGTGTTACAGCTGTGATGGACCAGTCCTCACAGTCTTGAGAACACTTTCCCATGGACATATAATTTTAAAGCTTTCTATCAGTATGGAAGAGATCTATGTACCTGTTACAGCATCCTCCGGGTGCGTTCCTGGGCTGGTGGGGTGATGCCCTTGAGACAGGGGTTATGGCTCTGCCTTGGCCTTGGGTGCCTCTCTCCATCCTTAATGATCTGGGTGACCTCCTAAACCAACAGTGAGTGTCCAGGTATCTGCGTGGCCAAGGGCGGGTGAGATGTCAAGGGCTGCAACTGTTTGAGATTCCTCTTTCAGTTTTCCATTTGGGCTTTAATCTTCTGATAAGCCACAGGTGCAGTGGGGGGAAAATGTCAAAGTAAATGAAGCCTTGAAGAGCAGCATTCCTCGGGGGAGAAATAACTTCAGTCATCAGATATTTTTCTTGGGCGGAAACAAGAAATAAGAGATGAGGTGTTCCTGAGATCATGATGTCAGCCAGGAAGCTCTCCTGACTGACAGTCCCTTTCCATCACTGCTGCAGTGTGAGGGCTGTGCAGCTGCACACAGTGCACAGAAGGAGCAAATAGAAGGTTACTCGGAGTTCACACCCGCAGTGTTTGCCAGCCCCAGAGCTCTGCCTGCTCTGCTGCCTGGCAGGGCATTAGCTGAGCGGGAGGCTCTTGGCACTTCTCCCCATTCCCAAACTGGCCTGGATGAAGACAGGTTCAAGGACTTGGTCTTCTTTGCATTCCTGAGGAAATGAGGACAATGACTAGGTAGGGTATTTTCTTGAAAGGATGTCCCTTTTTGTGGCTTCCTCCAGGACTCCAGCTTTTCTCAGCCAGTTTCTGCATCAGTAGGTTGCACCTTTGGGAAAGCAGAAGTTAATTTCTCATTATTATCATGCAGAGATGCAGAAGATGGAAGATAGTCCCCTCCTGTTGTCCCTTGGCTCCATAATAACTTCATAGCTAGAGAAAATATCACACAGGTGAAAAATAGCATCATCCAGGCTGTTTGCAGGAGCCATTTCTCAGTGTGGTGGGTGGCAGGGATGGAGAAGGCTTTTCACCCAGGCACTGGGGGCAGCTTCTGCTCGAGCACTGGTGAGGTGCAGGAAGGGTCTGGTGTGTGGTACCTCTGCTTTATGGCAGCTGCAATAAACTTCCATATTCGTCCTTTAAATATCCTCCTTGGACTGGAATTGGAATAAATGCAGATGATATAATAAAAAAAAACTCTCAGAGCTTTCTCAGGACGTTCTCAAGGAATGGTTCTGGCTGATCTTGCTCTGTTATCTTGAAAAAGAGACTCTTTTGGATTTGCAGTATTTGCAATTCCCTTTTGGCACCGCCAGCTCCTGAGGCAGTAAAATGTAGTTTTCATTAACTGATATGTCTGACATTTACCACATCTCGATGTGACAATTTAGAGGGAACTGGTTAAACCGAACAGCATTTTTAATATTGCAGTAATGTGATTAGGGGGAAATCTCCCTGTCCTTCAGGCCAAAGGGACCTAAATTTGAGCACTAATGGGGAGGCAGATATTAAGCATCAGTTGACCAAAATATCCTAATCTTAACTTGCTTTTTGTTTATTCCCTCTTTGCATCTGGTTCCTGTTAACAGGGAGATAAGTAGGTTTAGATTCCTGTCACCCAGGTGAGTGACTTAATTCAAAAGGAACAAAACCCACTCAGAGCAGGACTTAGAGGCAGAGGTCAGTATGCACAAATGAGTTGGGAGGGGTGTCGAATCCAGAATGACATCTCTGGAAAATCTTCTCTGGAAATCCCATTTCCTCTATTCCTCCCTCTCTAAACCAGAGGGAAACTCTGGTTTATCAAGTTTCCTGGATCGCTCCTGAGCACTGTCAGGAGCCCTGGGTTGCCCCAAGCAATGAGCAGGTTCCCAGACCCATTGACTGCAGGGGATGATTTTTCATGTTAAAAATAAGTAGGAAAATGAAATTTAGGATCTTCTTCTTGGCCGTAGCAAGAACAATTTAGGCAAAAGTATCTCTTAGGTTGTTGTGGCAATTTGTGGGAGTCTTGGCCGTGGATAGCAAGGTGAGAGGGAGGAAAGCATCCCAGATCTCATCAATACTTGAGACAAAAGGCTTTCTGCTTTGCAATTACTCTTCCTGTTCCTCCTCCTCCTTCCCTCAGGCCATAGGCAGGAAACCAAAACAGAGATTAGGCAGCTTTTAAATGCCACAGGCTCATAAAGGAGAGGAAATCAAGAGCCAATCAAGAATTGCAGCTTGCATTTAGGCTTGTGACTTTGTCCCTCTCATCTGCAAAGGGAAAACGGAAATCCCCAAATTCAGGCTGAGTGGCAAAACCTCCAGAGATTTGGGCTGGAGTCGCATCTGTCACATGCCCTGGGAATCCCCGGCAGGCCTCTCCTGCTGTGTCTTCCCACACGATCAATTGGCTGCTCAGGGCTATGTCTGAATGCTGAGCGATGAGCAGGGCAGAGCTTCCCTCTCTTCTTCCTTGCAGTGGGTGAAATACAGCAGCAGCGTAGATCAGGTTAAAACTGCGTCTCATCTCATGAAGTTATCTTTAAAAACCAGCTGTTTTCTGCGAGCCTTAAAGCAGCTCGATACACTCTTATCAAAATCGAAAACCGCTCCAGAGATCCTTAAGAGATTTTGTTTCATTGGGCTCTATTTTCTATAAATCTCGTTAACTGCTTTGCCGGTGCCCTCTCCCTGTTTTCCTTTTTCAGAGCAGAAATCAGCCAGCAAGTCAAGTTCCAGCCCTGCAGAGCAGCAGCGAGGCTGCAGAGCTGGGCTCTGCCCTGTGTGCCCCTGTGGCACTGGGAGTGAGGGAAGCAGGATTTCCCTGGCATCAGAATCCTCCAGCATTCTGAGCGTTTTGTTTCGAGAAGCACCGTGTGTGTGAGTGCACACACGTGTGTGAGTGCAGAGGCAGCAGGCAGGAGATCAGCCCGTGCTGGCTTTTCATTGCCCTGACCACGAGACACAGCCCCACGGTGCCTGGGGGATCTCGGGTGTTTAGAGAAGGGTTTGAGCTGACACGTGCAGTGACTGGGGGTTTATAGAATAAATACTGAAATGAGATACATAATACCTCCACTGAATTAATGCACCATCTACAGTGCTGTCAAACAGATGCCCTGGCTGTGCTGACACCCGAGTGTTTATTTTCAGGGTGATGTGTAGGAGGAAGAGAAGAGGAGCAGCCTCCCTGAGCCCTTGGGTCCAGGCTGCTGGGACCTGGGAGATAGGAGGAGGTATAGTTTGGGAAGATGGGGTTTGGGTTTGTGGCCACAAGCAATAAATATTTGTGTGTATGTGGGAAAAAATGCTCACTGCCTCCCAGCTTGGAGGGTATTTGTTATTTCTCAATGTTACAAAAGACTTGCCTTGGTTGTGATTTGGCTTAGCAAACAGCAAAATCTCTCTACACCCAAACTACACTGGCTCCTGTCTGCTGGGCATCACCGTGCCTTTAAGGACATTTCAAATTGCTATCGTAGTTTTTAAGTGGAAAAAGTTTTCCTATGTCTTTGAAGTTGAGACGCTGCTCAGAAGAGAGCAGGTTACTCCCTGTCTAGCACCGATCTAAGCAGAACAGTGAAACCAATGCAAAAGCTTGTGCTTTTATCCTTCCCTTCTTTTTTGCATGTTTATTGTCATTTCAAGCCAACAGCCGTGCTCCGGTGCAGCCTTCAAGGTGATTGGAATCTCATTCTGCTGATGTGTTAGCAAGAGAGAGAAATTGTAATTAAATAACAACGGTCCTTTTTTTCCCCCCTTAATTTTCTTTCCTTCTAATTTTCAGCATGTAGCAGTCAAAATATATCCAGTGAAAATAACTGGCTATTTTATCAGGCTTCCCTTCTTTTTTCCTTTAACCTGTCACTGGCACTTCCTGCATTAGGTACAAGATCCTCATGGAAGACTTTGCAGCTGGCAGACATCACTTCAGCCAGATAACAGCAGCAAAGGAGAGCATTTATTTGACACCAAATCCTGTGTGTTGCTGTTCCTGTTCTGTGGAGCCTTTTGCTGAGCTGTGGGACATTGTTCCACAGGCACTTTCAGTCTGGTTCTTAGCTTTATATAACCCAAACCTGTTTCTTGCTTTTAGACCGCAGAATGGTTCTATGATCCTGTACAACAGAAAGAAAGTGAAATACAGGAAAGATGGATATTGCTGGAAAAAAAGGAAAGATGGGAAGACCACCAGGGAGGATCACATGAAACTGAAGGTGCAAGGAGTGGAGGTAGGAGCGTGGCGGGGGTGGCTGTGGGCTGTGCTGGGCCAGGAGGGGACAGCTCCCCAAGACACCTCAACCCAACAAAGGATGTCCACACCTTCAGAAAAAATACTACTATTAGCTGAATTCCATCTGCTCCCCCTGGCCTGGGTCTTTAACCACTGATCTTTAAACCCTGGATGGGTTTAAACCCCAACTCACCCCACCCTCAGCAAATACACATGTTCTTTATCACTCGTTTGAGCAAGCTGTGCGTCCAGCTTCACCGCCCAGCTGTGTGGCTGCTGGCTGGGCTGTGTGACTCTGGAGTGTCTCCACACTGAGCATCTCCTGCTAGACTCCGTGGTTTTTGTAACAGGCACTGCCCAAGAGCAACCCCGACGCCTCAGGGTGGGCTGCACAGCACTCTGTAACCATGGTAGCCAGAATGGGTTCGATTTGATTCTCACAAATCTCGGCTAGGTTTTGGTAGCAATTGCTGTAATTTCTGTGTGCTGATGGAGTGATGGTCTTGCAGTATGCAGGGGTAGAACTTCTGTCGAATTTGGCCCCAAATCCATGTGTGTTTTGACAGAACCTTTGCTCTGCTGATGCTATTCAGCCACTCGGACACATTCATGCAAGCGATTTCACCTGAGGTGTTATTTTTGGAAGAAGCCTGTTCTGAAATATATCATTGTTTGACACCACTTTGCTTTCTTAACCTCCATCTGCATGAGTAGAGAGGTGTTTTGATCACTCTGCTCACTTCTGCTGTTAAAGGTTTGCACAGGTGTGGATAACAAGTGCATTTATCCAAGTTTTATATTTAATAAATGGCAATTACTTGTTCTGGTAGCAGAAGCCCATCTGCAGAGCTGTGCCCAGTTCATTCCTAAGGCAGCGGGGCTATATTCCCAACATTGGATACCTAACTTGGGGCCATAGTGGCCCGAGGCTGTTAAAATGTGTAATTGCAGCTTTCAGCTGTGTCATTTTGGCCAAGGAGCGTGAGGCTGCCGGGTGTGTGTTTGTGTTGATTTTACAGCTGACAGCCTGTGAGCCTGGCTGGGGTCGGGGTAATTGGGGTGTCCACGACAGGCAGAGCTTCACCTGTGTCTCCAGGCCTGTCTGGCAGCTGCCAGGCTGCACTTTGGGCTAAGCTGAGCTTTCCAGCTTCACCCCAGGCCTGCCTTGGCAGATGCTTTGCGAGCATGAGCCTCCCTCCTGTTGGGGTGATGGGCACCCCGTGTTCCCCACGTGGTGCTGGTGCTTGACACCCCCCTGGCATCCCCCAAGGCAGTGCCAGCAACAGGAAGGGGACGAGTGCCCAGAATTCATCTCGTGCTGCAGCTTCCTCCTAGCCCATTTGTCATTCTTACATTCTGTCTGCTCTAATGAGGTTTTGGGGTTTAAAATAGTATTAAATGGATTGCATTATATTACACCAGAGAGGCATAACTTTGTTCCATAATTTTTACATCCAATAACAATGTTTTATTATGACAAGCATGAAAAAAAAAAAAGTCATCATCACAGAAATGGTGCCTTGTTTTTGTTTCGGGTTTGCAGAGTGTGATTTAATTAACTTCTGTAAACATTCACGATGCAGAACACCAGACCCTGTTCTGTCCCTTTACCTGTAGCAAGAGATTGTTGATGACCTTTGACTGCCACATGAGCATGAGAAAATAAATGGGGGTTCCTTGGGGTTATTCCAAAGTTGGAGCTATCCAGCCCTTTAGTGCCTGACTGCATGGATGTGATGGTGATCATGTTTAGCTCAAAGAGCCCTGCACTGAACCCAGTAATTTGTTTTACTGAAGTGTGGCTCCTGGAAAGTAACAAATACAGATGGACACATCGTGGGAGCTGGAAGAAGCTTTCAGGGTTTCTCCTTGTGGCTGATCACATTCACCACTCAGGAAAATAAGTGTTAAATTATTTGCTTTGCAATTTGCGTGTACCAGGGTTTAGCCATTCATTCCTACATCCTTCTCCAGCTTGAGAGCCCTTTAGTACCTGATTTTCTATCATCAAGAAGGTACTTGCACCCTCTCATCCACGGGCAGCACCTGGGTGGTCACTGCCAGTCTCTGTTCTGAACGATGCAGAAGTCTGTTTTCTTGACTTCCAGGTGTTTCTTGGGCAGAATAATGTTGTTTTCACCTTATTAATTAATTACTCAATCAATATGCCACGGTACTTCACAGACAGCATTTTGGGTTTAGATTTTTGATATAATTCTAAAGGGAAGCAGTGTTCTCAAGTTGGACACGTAGGCAGCAGATTTAAAATAACAAAAAAAAAGGCTTTTTTCAAATTTGGAGTGATACCGTAGTTAGCCGCATTAGGGTTTAACAGGGCATGAAATAACTGTCTGCCTTGTGGCACTGCCAGATCATCTCAGCGACTCTTGCAGCCAGAAGATAAATAGGGATCATTGTCGCACTGATGGAAAAGTACTTGCAGAGCCGACAGCCAAGAGCATCAATAGCATCCAAACATTGCTCTGGAAATGGCAGCTTGGAGGCAGGGAGGAGGAACAAGCTGGCCTGTGAAACTACTGACTAGCCAGTTCTGAACAGGGATTTGTATTAGAACATTTAATAATTAATTCCTTCCCAAGTGTTGTCAATGTGACGGGTCCTTTGTCTTTCCATGTTTTGGGTAAATAGAAAAATACATTTTGGAACAAAAAGTCTGCATCAGACCCTAGAGGGATGTTGATGTCTATCAGAACCATATAGAAGGATTTGGTGAGCATGGGTGAAGCAGCTAAAGCAAATTTAGGACATAAATAAGGAATAAACTAATTTGACTAGGAATACACTCATTTAAATAAGTATGGATTAGAAGGAATAAACTACTTAAACAAGCGGATGTTAAATGAAAATGGCCTGAAATCCTCAAGCTGTTGCCTTGGTTAGCATTGCTGTGCAGGAGGGGTTTGGGTATTACTTGGTTAATCTGATCACAGTCCTGTTAGAAAGGCTGGATTAACCAAAAAGGAGAAGTTAATTTGGCCATTCCCTGAATACACCTCTTTGTGCAATTCTTTGTGGAACCTCCGCTCTGTGATCCTTTTTAAAATTCTAATTAATTAGGATCCCTGGTGATGTGTTCCTAATCAATTCACATAATTAAAAATTTTAACTAATAAATAATAGTAAGGGGAGTGTTGGAATAGCTTTGCCATGATTCCTGTTGGCGCTGCTCCGCCTTGCAGGCGCCTGGCTCAGAGGATGAGTTTCTGCCTTCTCTTGTGCGTAACTTTTCCAGGAGAGCGTAACGGCGCCTTCACGTGCGTTCGTAGTAAACGGCTGCTAAAATTAAAACGAGGTCATGTTTTTATAGTGAATTTCCTTCCCGTCATCTGCGTTTTGGAAGGTCGATCCTGCTGCTCTTTATCCTGTGTTGAGGATATTTTAGTCTCTCCCAACTCCAGTGCCTGAGAAGTGGTTATGGAGAAGGGCTGTCCCAAGGCTGGGGTAGAGCTGTGCCCCTAGTACCACTCCAAGCACCAGAGCTTCTGCATTTGAAATACCTTGGTCTCTTGTAGATCAGGTGTTTGTTACCTTGGTACAGTATGATAATCTTTATGAATTCCTTTAAAAAAAAACAGCAAAAAAAGTAAAACTTGATTTCAGTCTTATTAAGAGAGAAACTCCCTTGTGGAGATGGAGATGCAAAGTATCAATTTTGTATGCAGGACTTGTATTTAATTAATATCATAACAGTCCCTTAGCACTATTGCAAATTAGTCCATGAGGACAGGAATGAAAATTTTAGATTATTCAATTACTGCATAAACCCTGGGACATCACCATCAAAACTTCTCACAGGTTTCCGTAGCATTTAGGTTTTGGCAGTGTCCCTGTGCCTGCCCTGGGTCACTGGAGTGGGGATGGCATCAGTGGCCAGAGCGCCTGCCAAGGACCAGACTTTTGCTCTTGGTGAATTACCAAATGGGCTCCTCTGTGTTGTACAAAATAGCCCACCATGGAATATTGAACTGCAGAGTGCTTTTACATCTCTCTATTCCCTGCTACTGTGGGTGAAATCTTCTTGATTGTCACGGGAGGATGGGAGCAGCCTTGGAGGTGGCACGTTGGAGCAACCCTAATCTGGAGAGTGATTCCTTGGGCAGCCTGAGCCAATTCACTCCAATTCGCTTTAATTTACATGGGCTTTGCTCGCCCTCAGAGGTGAGCTGTGTAGTTTGAAAACTAATTAGGATCACATTGTTCAGTCAGTCTGCTTAATGCATTTAGAGAAATACTGTGGAATGGCTTTGGAGGAGAAAGGAGAGTTTAATGTGAGAAGCTTTCTGGAAATACGCACACACCTGTGCCTACATTAACACAAACAAGCGGCCCTGAACAAGGGAGGAATTGCTCACAAGGAGGGGCACTTTTCTGTTCTTCATAATTGCTGCAAATAGCATTGTCCTGGCCCCTCTCCTAAGATTTGACTGATCCCCTTTATAACCAGTCTCTCTGTTAACCCCCTGTAGCTCATTAGAGACCATGGAGTCCAGCAGCATCTCCCCACTTTTGCTGTGGCACACTCACCTTTGCTGTGGCACACTCACCTTTGCAGTATATACATCTCCACAGTGGGCACCGCAGGCAGATGCTGGTGCAGAAATGTAGGGGTGTTGACTGTGGTTGGGATTTATTCCTGTTCCATCTGGTGTTTACGGCAGCTGGAATGCAGAAATCTTAACAATTCCTGTGTTGGAGGCAGTCCTGGGAAATGGGAGCATTGTTTTGCCATTTCTGAAGGGGAATATGGATTATTGTTAAATCCAGAATGGATCTCCTGGGAGTATCTTCAGAAGGGAACATACATATCAATAATCCTTTTGTATATTAGGGTCCTGATGTATTCTCCTGCAGTAACAAAGTAATAAAGTCACAGTAAATTCTCTTGAGTTTTGGTTTCTTTTCCTAATGCCCTGTACATGTCCAGAAGATTTTATTCTTCACAAAACCCGTAACATTCCTAATCCTTTAATTGTCATGGCTTATTTAACATCAGTAAAAGTTTACCTAGTATCTGGGTGTCTCACAAGGAAGGTTCAGCTGAGATCAGGGCCTTGGGGGATACTCTGCCTCACAGGTGCCCTGTAGGCAAGTTCTGCCCAAGTCAAGGGCAGCCAGCATCTCTGCAGTGCAAGGCAACAGGTTTGCAGCAGCGCTCAGGTAATTGCTCTGTAATTGACTGCATCACCGTTTTTCCCGTTTAATAAATAGCGTGAATAAAGCTGAGCCACATGTGGATGGGTTGTAATTCAAATCCCATTCACTGAAGTCGGAGCATTTTTCATTTAGGATGTAGAAAGACAATTTCAATGTAAATGATTCCAAAAAGATCTCTGTGGACTAATGACATTAACGTCAGGCTAGATTGGAATTGTTGAGTAATTGGTGCTGAAACTACACCCTGTGCTGTGGGGAGAGAGGGAACCGGGGACCTACAGCAGTGGAAGCGTCCCTGCCCATGGCAGGGTGTCCTTGGACAGAAGATTCCCTTCCAATCCAGAGCATCCTGTGATGGCTCTGTGGGGATTTACAGAATCCTCTGCTGATAGGGAATCTTGCCTCTTAACTAGCGTGCAAAGCAGTGCTGGGCATCATACTGCTTTTTGCACCCCCACAACAAACCAGAGAAACAAAAATTTTAATAACTACACTTTTGGTCATCCTTATGAAAGAAAGCATTAGAACAAGTAATACAGACAGAAAACGTGCTGGCAGGCCCCCGCACCCCTCCAAAATGTGGGGCTTGTGTCACCTCACTGGCTGCATGGCCCAAACACACATTGACATTTATATTGACTATTTCAGTTTAGAGAAATTCGAAATTAAATCTATTTTCTGCCAGCTCTGTGGGAAAATCCATTTATGAAAACAAAATCCAATAGGAGATCTAAAGATCGGTGGCCAGAAATGAAATATATTGAGAATAAAATATATGGAGATTGGATTGCTGGCTCTGTGGTCTGAGTTTAGCGTGCTGGGGACTGGGATAGGAATGGAAGGGGTACTGGTACAGACTTTATCCCTGGATTTACAATGTAGATGAGACATTTGACAGCAAAACAAAATAAACATCAGTGCTTTTTGGACCAGAGTCAGCGGTCAGCATTTACCTTTTTGACCACACATTTTCTTTCTGTGCCTGTGTGGACAGGTATGAACTCCAGGTGATGTCTATCCCTGGAGGTGCCTGGAGAGGGGTCAGTGGGAGCCGTGCTGCGAGGAGAATCCGTGCCATTCCTCCCAAGATTAAGAGGTTTCCCGGTTCTGTAGGGATCCCTGTGTCTGCACGGAGGATCCAGATGCTGGAGCAGCATGTGCCTTGTAATCTTGTAATTGCATTGTGGGCTGTGACGGAGATAAGGGCTTCCACGGGAAGCGAGGAGCCTCGGTGGCTCTGCCTTCCCTGCCTGGCTTTTAGTGAGCTCCTCTTTGTTTTTTTTCACCATGTGCTGGGCAGGAAGGCAAACCTCGTTTGCTGTATTGCTGCTAATTCTCTGTGCGTCGGGGGTGCATTAAAACGTTTTAATTTCCTGAGTTCCTGTTGGAAAGTGGGATATTGCTCGCCAAGGTGTGCATGGGGAGAGGCAGCCGGGAGAGCAGAGTCTTGTTCGAAGGTTTGAGGGTCTGGATTTCCTAAACACAATCTGGTGTTGTCCCCAGCAAGCAACACAGACACAGAACCTGGCAAGAGGGGATTTTAGAGTGCATACCTCTGGGATGTTTGGATGGCCACCCCTTTGTAGGATGTTATTTACTTCCCTTTTTTATAGGCAAGTGATAAGGATTAATTAGATGGTGTTTGGACACTTTTTGGACATAAAAAGCATTAATTACCTCCTAGTACCCTGGGGTGAAGTGAACGGGTGACATGCGGGGGAAGGGGGGGGGAGCAGGGTCAGGCTTGGCAGCGCCAGCAGCAAGGGGCTCTCCTGGTTCCCAGGCGGGATCTGACCCAGGAATTAGTGTGAAGCAGGAGCCGGGCTCCGAATCCTGCTGTGTCAGCTGGAGGTCGGATTGAAGTTACCGGGGGATGGCTGTACAGTGTCGGCGCTACAGCGGGGAAACCCGAGTGACCCTGTTGGCACTATCAGCAATGCAGAAAGTGTGAATTACTGTATTTCGGGGAGGAAAAACTCTTCTCCTACTCTCTGCTTGTCCTAAACCCACGGCAGACATAGACTTACGCGCAGCGGTTGCCTCGTCTTTGCGGAATGCCTTTTTATTTTCCCTTCCTTGGAGCGGTGGGCTGATGCGCTCCGGTGTTCCCACATTTCTGCTGCCATCGCGTGGCTGCCGGCGATCAGCGGCGAGCTCACCTCGCTGCCATCCCGGGGGACTGCCGGGCACGCCGCAGCCCCAGCGCGGAGCCCCAGCCCTCTGCTGGGTCGTGGAGATGCTCCCCCCCCCGCAGCTGCAGCCCCTCCGTTCTCCAGGGACAGGAGCTGGGCACGGGGAGGGCTCCGTGCCCACCCCGAACCGCAGCGCTCGGCACGGCTGCGCTCGTTTAATGTTCGGCTGAATAAGGTACAGTAGCTCTGAACTCTCCCGAAGGTGAAGAGTTCAGGCATCCGAATCAGTCGGTAAAGGCTCTGATCTCGGGGCGTGTCTGGGTGACAGGGCTGGGTGCTCCAGCCCCCCTTTGCCCCGGCCAGCAGTGCCCCCCTGCAGCCCTCCCCATTCTCTCTGCGCTCCACGCCGGACAGCGCCGTGCTGCTGGAGTGGCTCCTTGTCCCCTGCCACGACAAATTCGTGGTGTTTTTCCATTAAAAGGACCCGTGCTCCAGAGGACTGCAGCGTCTTAGAGCACTATAAATATGTTTGTGAAGATTCTGCCTTCTGTCTGACCCCAGACACTCTCGGATACTGCGTGGGCGTTTCTGTTGATGGTTACACTTCGCCTGCAGTTTTTGTGTGCTTGTTGCCATGAAGAAATTTTGAATAAAAGCAGGATGAGGGGACACCAGCATGCTGGAGCACTGTGAGGAGGATTTGCAACGCCTGTGACTCTGCTGCACTGCCTAATCCTCCTGCTGCACTTCTTTCTGAGCATGCATGATGGGAGCAATGGTTTGGCCCTTCTTTGTTCTTCTGTTGGTCAGGCTCAGTGTTGTCCTTGCAGGCAGGTTTCCATTGTGTGTGTAATGTCCTACCATAACCAGGACAATTTATATTAGCATTTTCCTACCAAAAGGAAGCATGTTTTTGAGCTTGAAAAGGTGAAATGCTGCCTCCTTTCCTGCCTTCTATGCACTTCCCTACATGTCTGTGAAGAAGAGACATGGTTAGACTTAAACGTCTCTTTAGTCTCTCCGTGTTGGAATTATAAAAAGTATATTTATAATGACAAAAGCATGGTTAATTTTTGTGTGTTAAATCATGAACTTTCCTGTGAACACTTGCTGAGGTTTCTGCCCCTAGCTCCAGGCCTGATGGTCCAGACCCACCATCCTACACTGCCTCCATTCTTAGGGCAGGCAGAGGGAGCTCCCAGACCCCAAAAGCCCTTCCTGCCTCATCTGTCCCACATTTGAATTAACACTTGTTGAATTATCATAGTTGTATAAAATACACAAGCTTTCAATCACAAGCCCAAAATCTAAAGGCTTATTAATGGCTGGAGGGAACTGGAATTTAATATTTGCCTGTTGTCTTGTCAATTCTCAGCATTTAGAAGCCCAGCAGCATGGCGATGATTCTATAAATAGCAACTTTATTTGAATAGACAGCATAGCTTCAAAGTAAATATTAATTCCATTATGCTATTAGCAGTTATTTATCGTGACAGAAAGCCATAAAGTTATTTTACTGGAATATAGCCAGTAAATTGGGTCTCTAGATGAGATACAACACATGTTGAATTCCAGCAGCAATTACCCAACATACTTTATACATGCTGGTGTCAAATGTTCTGCAACATGAGCCAAGCTCAGGCTTGTATGGAAAACGCTTTGCAGCCATCATGGAGCCACGATGATGTGTTGGCAGGAGATGGCACTGGCCAGGATGAGGAGCCACCAGGATCATCACTGCCACGGAGCAGTGACACTCTGATGCTTCTCATATATTGCATATTTGACTTTTTAATTACCTAAATTACTCACTAAAAGTCCTTCAGAATTGCCGGACTCAAAGGTATGGCGAGAAGTCTAGGTTGTTTTTGGTTTTTTTTCTAAAAGATGTTGTGCATTTAGAGTTGATCACAGAAAGGATGGATTTTCTCCTGCTATTGCCCTAAGTGCAAGTGTGCGCCCCTGGCAGAGGTGGGGGCCACTGGGGAATGTGGGCAGGCTTTATCCTTCTTCCTGAAATGTTTATGGGGTTAGAGTGCCTGTGCCAGCAGCTTCCATGTGCTCTGGTTTGATCTGTGGGTCAGCTTCTCCTTGTGCACCAGGAGCAGGGCAGAAGTGGGGGCACTCCCAGCTCTGCAGCACCCAGGGCAGAGGACACATCCACGGAGCCACTGTTCTGAAAGGGCAGAGGACATTGCACAGTATTACAGATTTCAGTGAGTTTATGAAGGCTATCACTGATTGCAGTCTTTGGTGGGGATTGACCTTCAGCATAGATTAGATCTTCCATTTTATAGCAGAAAACAATATCGGGGAAACATTAAGGCTCATCAGCAGTTGGATGCGCTTGTGCTAGCAGAACAGGGAAGGCTGTCTGCCAAAGATTATTGACTTCTTGTTGTCTTTTATCCACAAAAATAGCTCTTCTTATGTATAACCTATGAGAGGCTGCTGCTAGAGGAAAACCCCAATAGAGTATTGAATTAAAATAGTTATAAAGAATTTTGGTTTAGTTTCTTTAATGACTAAGAAATGTCAGCACCTGTGCACCAAGTGTTGCTCTAAGCAGAAGAAAAGCATAAAGTTCATTGTATCATGCTTATAAATATTTTTTTATATTTTTGTGAGAACTGGAGAGAGAAAAAAGCTCATTTAACCAGAATCATCTGTAAGATCAACTAGATTGCCTACAATACCAGGAAAATTAAAACTGAGGTTGGCATGGGGTAACTTTTCAGATATCAAAGGATCAGCTAGGTGTGCAAATACCCAGTATTTGAATTTTAAAAACATCCTTGAAATTGCTCAACTCATGATTAAATGAACAAAATCTGAAGTGGATTGGGGATAGATCGTGATTTTAACATTAGATTATTATCAAAATCAAAGAAAAATGTGTAACAGTTGTTGAAGTCCATGGTGGAGGAAAACCCCCAAGCACAAGATTGTGGGCTGTAGTGTTCCTTGATATCCTTGATACTCTGTAACCAGGAGGACAGGTTAATTAAAATACAGATTGCAAGGTCAAGAGGAGCAGCTGGGATTGATGCCCTGAGAGGCTACCTAGAACAGAGGCTAGACAGAGTTAAAGGAAGAAAGCAGGTATTTACTGAAAAGGCCTTCACGGGACACCCCTTGGGCAGGACAAGAGCCCGGCTGTGCCTCCCCCCGAGATGGACTCGAGCCATCAATTTTCACACTTCTATAAGTTTTGGTCCATTTACATATTGGAGTTCATTGTCCAATTCCAGCTTCAGGTTATGCAGTCCCACCCTCCCGGATTGCTCTCCTCCATTCTCTGTTGTTTGCACTTTTTGGGCCTGAAGCTGCAGCGGTATCCTTGGTTCTGGGGCTGGAAAAGGATTGATTTGTCTGACTAAGCTGTGAGAACTTTCTAACTCTTTCTATGAAGTTCAGAGTTATGTATTAATGCAGTAGAGTCTGGATAATGTGAAAGGTAAAACTTAAGGCATCAGGATCATCCTGATGCACAGCACACATTGGAAAATCCCACCTACTGATGCCTGAATTTAGCTGTTTTGCCTTTATCTTCCAGAAGGATGTTGGTCATGATGTAAAGATGGTCAAAGATGGAGAGCTTGCTGCAGGCTTGGGAATGATGCTCCATAGGGCTGGTCACTTGTACTGGTTTAAACATTTTCTGTATGGCCATGCTGGTTCTATCTTTTAGGAGCCATAACTGGGTGTCTTCTGCCTGGCTGAGAGTGCCATGACAGATTCCTTCAAGCCCTGTAGAGTCTAGGACACGTGGCTTGTCTATCTCTGCTGGTGACAACTGTGGTTGGACCAGCCACTGATGGGATGGGAGGGAAGCGTGGTTGAATCATTGAGCCAATTCCCAGCCCAGATGACAAGGACTTGTGTGACAAGCTGTGCTTCAGCATGAGTGTGGTTGGTACAAACAAGCCCAGATGCCCTGGACACGGGGACAAGGCAGGGGAAAACTGGGGTGTCAGAGGCCACTGACAGATGGCCTTTGTCGGGAGCACGGATCTGTGTTGGCACAGCTGGGGACCTCGGTGCCAGCCAGGACATGAGTCAAGGCCATGCCCTCTCCAGTTCCCTCCACAAGAGGCACTCAGAAACAGAACCTGAATTTTAATGTGTGTTTATACAATGCTTCTGGTGGCATCACATGACAGGCAGATCAGTTCTCCACTTTCCGCTGTGCCACATTACATTTTACCTTCTATTTCTGATCAGGGCAGTTCTGCCTCTTCTCTTGTGTGAGTTGTTTTAAAACAACATTTTTGTGGCTCTTTCTAGAAGGCTGCATACAGATGTTCCCCCATTTCCTTCAGCTGCTGCTGCTGCTGAAAGCCTTCCTATGCTCTGATAATGCCTTTCTCCTTCTGCCTTGCAGCCAGCACCCTCTTTGTCTGCCATCTCAATTCTGTCACCTTTTCTTTGCAACCCGTTGGCAGCGACTTGGCCCTTTCTGCATCCGTTTCAAGACCCTCTTCTTCACCAAGAAGTTTTTTGAGTTTTGCTTCATTGACATGTTCTTGTCCTGATTTCACCCTTGTTTCTCTAGTTCCCTTTGTCCATTCCAGTTCTGTCTCCTTGCCCATCATCTCCTGTCTCTCCAGCTCTGTCCATCAGAGCTTGTATCCAAAGTATATCTTCCTCTGTCCTTGTTCACCATGCCTGTACTTGCTGCATGTTCTTTGGGACACACAATGGGCCTTGATGTTTCTCAGTGTGCCTCTGCACGGTGTATAAATGATTAACTGTGATGATGGCAAAATGTAGGGCACAGTGTGTTTTTTGACAGGAACTACTGTCAAATTGGAATTGCTGGTGAGGATGCATTTTGCTTCTGGAGATGTAAATGTTTTTCACCAAGGAAAAGGAGCGTCTAGGACCTTCACATAAGTCCTATTTTTATTGCATGAGGCTCAGGGTAAGCAAGACCTTGAAGTGCTTCATCTGTATGGGCAAAGCATTTTTGTTGTTGTAAATAAACGGAAGTGCCTCTGTACGTCTGACTCTGGAATCTGGAATTTTCCTCCTCCAGATCTTTTAGGAACTTGTTCAAGAGATGGGCTCTTAGGAGTGCGCAGTCCTCTGATCTTCACAATTTGGGGGTCATAATTCAAATTATTAATCTGATAACCATCATGCATTGGGTCTGCCTTGACTTTGGGTCATTTATGGCCACTTCTTAAGTTTGGCATCATCAAAACATGGTGAAAAAGCATGTATGAGTCCTAAGTGAAGAATCACAAAAAATCCCCCTCTTTCCATACTCTAGTACCTAGGTAAAGTGTTTTCTATCCTGGCTCTTGGAGGAGCATCCTTATTTCATGAATGACTTCAGGGAGAGGAGCAATCCCCACTAGGAAGCCATCAAGAAAGTGGATTTTATTATATTTTTCCAGTTAAAAAAAAAAAAGGCAGTACAGTTAATACTTCTCCAAGTCCTGTGGGATCTTGCTGACTAATGTGAAATGACAGTTGTCACAATATTCCATATAAATACCCATCTAGTTGCAGGTGTCTGTTCTATTTTTAATGTGATCCCACATTTCTTGCTGTGAGGGAGAAGGGGATGATCGATGGACCCTGCACCTATGTCTGTCATTTATGTTCTTCTGTTGTTTATATGAATTCCAGGGTTTTAATGCACTTGCTGGCCTACCATGGTAATGGTTATTCATGTAATCTCACTGCCAAGTATGGATGAGGTGGGGCTGAGCTGATAGCTTGTGGTGATGTGGGCAGTGGGGGACTTCAGCCGGCCTGGGGAAGATGATGGGTTGGGAGAGTAAAACTTGAGGAAAAAAACCCAAAATATAAACAAATGAGGAGGATTTGTAATGTCTCGAGTGAACGGGTAGGAGGACGGCTTCACGCCAGGGTTTGATAAATTTTCAGGCTGTTTCTTTAGTTACAGTTTGATGTGTCTGAGCCATACGATGCAAACATCCTCAGGTCACTGGTATTTTTCCATGCGGGTAACTTGAGCCATTCCTTTTGTTAATTTGCATATATACATACCCGTTTGTAGCCATACATATATTTACTCTGCTGTAGCTTACTCGCACACATTCAGTGAATTATTCATGAGGGACATTCTGAATTTTGATTCATCAGCATCTTGCTTCATGCGGGCTGTAGGTGCAACCTCTGACCTCAAAGGCAGGAAAGTTTGTCTCAACATGGGACACATCTGCCCAGCAGAGCACGGGGTGCTGTGCACCCATCAAACTCACATCCTGCTGCAATGGCAGCTCCTGATATCTGTAGGCTGGGTAGGGAAAGTCCCAGAACCAGTGCTCCCAGTGTGACCCTGTGGCACTGTCCCACTGACTGGTGGAAGGCGCTGTTTGACGAATGGATGCGCCATGCCAGGTTTTGGCAGCCTCAGACAGCCTTTTGCTTTTGAATAAAGCATCTCTCTAGCCTGCTCAAAAAATCTTCCAGTGGTGTTTACATTTTAATAGGCACTGCTGTAGAATGGAACATATTTTTATTGCTTACATTTATCAGCTGGAGCAAAAACCGAGTGCCTGGGTACAGCTTTGCAGGGAATTCACTCTTCTAAGTAATCAGTACATAAGACTATTTAGGAGAAAATACTGTAGAATTTTAACTTGTCAGAAAGCCATGCTGTGCCTGCGTTTGATTGCCAATATACATCATCGGAAAGAAATTCTATTTAAAAATAGAATTTTCAGCAATGTCAGCATGGAACAAAATAAGTGGGAAGTGGAAAGTCACATTTCTTTGTTTCATGCCGAAAGGGAGACCTCTAATACTGTTGTTTTAAAGAGAAAAAAGAAGAAAAATACGTAAGCTTTGAGAGTATTTGTCCAAACATTCACCGTGGAAGGCTGGTTCACCTCCATGAGCAGGTTGGTACTGCAGGGTCTGGCAGGGGAGGCAGTGGTGCCCAGTGAAGCAGTTTTGGTGTCATTCTGCCTTGTGGTGGGAGCGCCTGCTGGTCCCATAGCTGAAGAGGTGGTTTGCAGTCAGAGGGCAGTTGCTGTGCCGTGCCCCTGCAGCCCTGGGATGAGCAGTGGGGGCTGCCAGTCCCTCCCTGGGACAGGATGTGCAGCACAGGGCCATGGCCATATGCCACATGGTACAGAGTGAACAGTCAGATTCCCCAGGGAAGCCTCTCCATCCTCTCCTGACCTTCCCAGGAGGCAGCTCCTTCAAACCTTGGATGCAGTTGAAAAATCCACCTGCCAGTTGTTTGTAGAAAAACCAGCTACTGCTGGTGGGAGCAGCCACGCAGGCCGAGGATGCTGTACCTTCCCCGCTCCACAGGCTGCTGCTCCCGATGCTGGTGGGGCACGGCTGAATTTCAGAGCTGCCTTCCTTGCAGGCTGTAGCAAACTGCTCTGGAGGCAGCGACGCGGCGGCGCTTCCCATCAGCAGCATCTGGAGCGCCGGTGAGAGGCAGCTCTCCAACCAGGACGTGGCGTGGCATGATTTAGGAGGGAGCTGGGCTTTGGCAGTCTGCAGGCAGTTTGGGCTGATGGATCTGCTCGCTGGAGATGATGCAGGTCTGCTGAGGACAAACAGCTTTGTCTGCAGAGCTCCTGCTCGGGAACATTTCGGCAGTGGTTTGATGGGAAGGGCGGTGGTGATGGATGGGCGGTGTCCCACCAGCCGTGGGTTGCTTTAAAAAGTTAATCAGGTGCTTAAAAAAGTTATTCAGGTACTTTAAAAAGTTAAACTAAAGATTTGTTTTGGGGTAGAATATTGAGTCATTACTCAGACCGTGTTTTCAGTTGGAAAAAGGGAATGCTGATTAATCTAATGCTCTCAAATCAATTTCCTTTAAAACAAATTGACTTGATGTTTTGCTTAGCGTGACAATCTGCAAGCAGCAAACACCTATCGGCACATTTACCAAAGAAAAGTATGGATTAAATTGTAGTTAAAATAGAAGTTAATTTTCAACCCATAGCAATTCCAAACTGTTTCAGTCATCCGTGTTGATTTTCCCTTCTCATCGCCTGCGGGAACATTTCTCCTGTTCCAAGTGCAGACAAGGCCCTAGGTCCTCTGGCAGAGGAGGAAGGCAGCTCAGAAGCCACAGCTGGCTGTGACAGAGGGAGAAGGGAAGGGAAAGAAGCCCAGCATGCAGCTCCCTCGGTGTCCCTGGCTGGTCCCTGCTGCAGTTCCAGCACCTTGAGTGGATGGCTCACCACCTGCCCTTGGACCAAAGTATTGTCTGCAGAGACCTAGACTGGGAAAGACATGAAATCAGGGAATGGTAGGGAAATAAAAGTGTAAATTAATGGGGTTTTAAAACAGCAGTTTGTTTTGACCTCAGCTAAATGACCTCGCAAGAAGGCATTTCCTTCCTGAAGACACAGTGACATTTTCAAGGCTGTACAGTGTTGGAGATGGGGAGCCGGGAGCAGCCAGCTGGGATGGGCTCAGAGCACTCGAGGGATCCTTCTGCCCTTCCCTCCCCAACAGCACGATCCATAGGTGTTAGAGACACTGAGGCAGCTTGGTCAGTGTCCAGGAGCTGCTCCACACCGTGATCCATCATGGCTGTCTCTGCCTGGGTGTCCTGCCTTCTCTAGGGAATAAATAAAGCTCTGAAAGGGATAACTGTGGTGGCTCACACAGTAAAGTGAAGATAAAACCCAGCAGTGATAACAGAAGTGGTTATTACAATCTGCATGTTCTGTAAAATGGGAGGGGACATTTGATTATTGAGGTTAAGAAGTCTCTGTGTCACTGCTAATGAGTGCAGTGTCACAAGGATTTCTTCTTGTGCTACTTTATCTTCTTTTTTGTCTGCATTTCTGAGTGTTTTTCACATGCTCCATCTGCTTCATGGCCTTTTGGATGGTATCTTCCCACTTTGGTAAGGGATAATCCATCAAATTCCAGAGTGCTGTGTTATTAAGGCTGTGTGGTGCCCTTTGAGCCTGGCAGTTCTGGCCTTGCTGGCTAAACGTGCATCACGTGCCAAGAGCCCTGTGGATCTATTTCTTTTGACCTCTCTCACTGCTAAAATATTGTCCTGTGGATATCAGATGAAAAGGGTACAACCCTATTTCTTCAAAGATCAACCAATCTTGCCCAGAGGCGTAATAAAATTCCAAACTTTGCTTTTAGGAATCATCTTTTATAAGTAATATTTTTCAGAGTTAAGTGGTAGGTACACAGCTGAAAAATAAAATACCAAGGCTTCGTGCCTTGGAGCTGTGTGAAGGTTTGTGTTGTGGTTGTGGCTTGGTTTCATTAAGAGTTACATGATGTAAAGAGTGTCCTCTGTTGTAAGGCTTAGTCCAGTCCTGCTGCTGCTTCTCTTGTAACAAGAAGTGGTGTGCAGTCTGCCCACAAAAACCTTCAAACATTTGGCCTGAAGCTCTTGGCCTCGGTGGAGAAGCTTTCAAGTCTTTCACATGAATCTGAAGAACTCTGAAATACCTGGATTTGTTGTTGGAGTTGAAGTAAGGGCAGAGGCTCTGGAGGGCTCCTGGTCAGCAGGACCCAGCTTGGTCACGCAGGCCCTGGCCACAAACATCCTGCTCCATGAGCATCCTGGTCCACGCTGGACGGGAATTCCTGCCCAGGGCAGGGAACACAGAGCTGCTGGACCAGAGCCTGGGTCTTGTCAGGGTGTTGGGTACATGGAGAAAGCCTCACTTCGGCTTCCAGCAGTAAGACTCTGCTGGTTGTGTGCACAAAGTGGGTTGTCTGTTGCTAAAACAGACTCTTGTTGTCTGCCTGTGGGTCCTGTGCCATCAGCAGCTGCGTTCACGGGGAGGCTTTACGGCCACGTGGTGTCAGACAACAAATCCAGGCTGCCATGCGAACCTGGTCATTAAGATTCTGTGCTTTTGCCTGTTAATGGTACCACAGAATAGCAATAATTATACGAAGCATCATTTAACATCATTGCCAGTGTGCTCTTTGTTTATTTATACACATTTGCCTTCACAGTCAGCAGAACCCGGGCTCTAAAAAGCTCACAGTAAGAGGAATGTCCCATGGCTATCGCTCTGTTAGGAGGCTGCAGGGATTGTCATTCATCTCCTTATACCTTGGGCCATTTCCTGAGTTGCCCAAGGGACCTTCTCTGTTTCTTTTTAATTTTTTGTTCACCTTTGTGCTGCAGGAGGATCAGTTCCCAGAGATAGTGTGTGACACTACTCTCTCCTCTCTGGAATCCTTTGGAAGTTCATTAAACTTTTTACAGGCATAAATTCAAAGTGCTGAGGAAAAAAAAAGTTGCTGGAGTTTAGCATGGGGAGGATATGAAAGGTTTTTCCATCCCTGATCGAGTGATATGACTTCGTCTTAGTAAAACAATTTGGATGGCCAAAGCAGGGCTTGTCTTAGGAGGGCACTGGGTTCAGAAAATGTGTGTTGGCTGCCAGCACCGTGCCATTATTCCAGTCAATCACATTGGTGTGTCACACCACAGAGGCAGTGCCAGCAGCTCCCTCTAGATTTGGGAGGGAGAATTCTGCAGGTTTTTTTGTCTGCATGTATAGTGCAAATGTTAAATCACCATTTTGAATTTGTCCAAGTGAAGTGGTTGGGTAGTTGAGTCACTGATGTGAATCCCCACTCTGCTTGTAGCTCTGATTCCCAAACTGCTGCCAACATCAGTACCTGATTTGCATTTAGGTTTTGCTGGTGCTTGCTTCTCTTGTTCTTGGATAAAAACCTAAATATCCAAAATAGTTTGGGACTTTATAAATCCTGTAGATTTATATGTAGAACTTAACCTGGCTCTACAATGAGTTTCAGTTGATATTTACTGATAAGCCACATTAAGGAGGATCAAACACAATCACGCTCCTGTGAGTTCTGTGGGATGCAGAAGCCTTTGGTGATTTCTCTGCATGGGGCTGAAACTCTTGACATGTTAAACAAGGTACGACCTTGGAAGTAAACGTGTCTGTTATCTGGAAGTCATGGCAGAAAATAGTAAAAATAGACTATATTTTATTTTACAAGGAGTCAGGGCATGACATGCTGTTCATAATTAGTCATAAACTTATCTCTGCCCGACTACTTTTTATGATGTTTTTATTTTTTATTGATATAATCATACTTATGCTGATCATTCCTCAGAGGCAGTAGTGAGCTCACTCCAACAGAAGTGTCTCTTATTTTACGAGTCGGATCTTTCTTGGTTCTCTTGGGCTGGGCAGTTTGTAGCAGTGTCATGGCTGTTGTTTGAACACATTTTCCCTGGTGCTCACGCCTGAAGCTGGGAAAAAAACCAACGGCATGTTCTTTGCTCCATAAAGAAGGGATTGTAGCTGGGGAGCACAGAGCTCTCCTGGTGTCAGTGTGACAGGACTGTCCCCAGGTCCGGAGTGGGAGGAGGTTCCCAGTGCAGCCCCTGCTGATGTCCCCAGGCTGGGTAGGGAAGGTTTCCTGTCAGACTCTGGCAGATGTGACCCGTGAGCTGCTGCACTGCCGTACGTGACCTTGGCTGGCTTGTTCTGGCTGAGATGTGGGAAACGTGCTGAGAAGTCTGGGTAAGCGAGAGGCCAGATAGGTGAGCCATGAAACTTTTCCATTTCGTCTTCACTTTGCAGGCTGGCTGTGCTCTCCTGGCACAGGCATCCTCAAAAGTGCCCTGCAACGCTGAAATCACTTTGCAAACTTTTTGCCGTACCTGCAGGAGACCTTGGACTATAAAATAGCGTTTTATTATCTGCATAACGCTGGACTCTTGCAGTAATGCCAATGTCAGAAAGATTGTTAATAAATAATGAGCAGCAGAATGAGCCAAGGGTTGACCTTTTGTGGAGCACCATCTGTCACTGGAGCAGCACTTGATCTTTCCTTCCAGCGCTGATTTCTTTTTCCATCCCCCTTGGGGGATATTGTAGGTTTCACACTTTATTAATAGCTTTTGTCTGACTTGTAACAACTCTTGTAAAATTGAGAGGTTCCCGACTTTCATGGGAGACAAATATTTGGGGAACTAAATCATCGATGTTTGTGGAACTGCCAGTGACTATAAACAACCCTCCTCAAACCAACTGTGTGTGGCTAAGGAGAGCTGCTTGGAAACATCCCCAGATCCCATGAGGTGGAAGAGTGTCTTAGAGCATCCCTGGGATCCTGGATGATAATCTGGATTTATAGGCGCTGCGTTTCCCACTTTATATATTGTCTGGAAATGGAAAGGTTAAGAAAGGGGGCAAAATCCAGGGAAAGAGTTTCTTGAGTATTTTAAGCAGGGCTTGCTCATGTGCTCTGTAGAAGCCAATCCAGCACACAGCAGGAGGCTGCCTGCAGGTGAGCAAATAAGTCACAGCAAGCACATGCTCTGGTCACTGTGGGGTAAGCATTGTGTCTGTCTGGTCACTTGCTTTGGGAGGAAATTACCGGAAGATAAATGCCCCAGGTTTTCAGGCTGTTCATAAATAAGTACCTGTGAAAAGAGCACAGGCTGGAGCATAAGTGGCCCGCTGGACAATGTGGTTCCAGTTTGCTCCCACCCCCCTCTGTGGCACCAGTGCCATCAGCTGAAGGAAATTATAATCAAATGTGATCTGTGCAACATTTCCTTCCTCACTTCTTAGTAATTCCAAAGCTTTGAATCATAGAAACCAGATGCAGGGACAGTCTCCCAGGTGATTCCTCCTGCTGCTGGAGCCAAAGGTGGATTATGCCCTGGGGTGTGTTCCCTAATGTTGTGCAGAACCTCCAATGTTCCAAATGATGAAACTTCCATCACTAGGCCAGGAGGTGAGTCTGACACATGATAAATCATCTTGCCACTGAGGCTTCTGTAATGTTCTGCCTGAATTGAGGAAGAGTTTTCTTCTTTCTACCTACTGTAAATTTCCTGCAGTCTACATAAGTCCTAGTCCCAATGTCTGATGATTTCTTCTCTGCAGCTTTCCAGCCACATTCTCCTTCCACCCACACGGGTAGTGGGACAGGGCCCAGCTCCTGGTGGGGGTGGGTGATGGGGTTTTTTTCATCCCCCGTGTTGGTTATTTTGAAGATAACTCAGATTTGTCTCATTTTAGCCTCTGCATCCTGACTCAGCTGGAAAGAGGAGTTTTTAGTATGACTCCCTACGTATCATCTGAAACTTTAAATGGAAGGATTTACTAGCTCAGTGCCTTGCTGGGTTCTATTTCAGAAGCATCTTCTGCTTTGATGTGGCTGCAGTTTGGATGCAAATCATTCCCCTTCCCACTCGTTAGCACAGGCTGATGGTTGTAATTATATTTGTAATGTTAGAGACAGAGTCCAATAGCTCCAGTTGAAGAGTCTTCCCTGAGTGACATTCCTTCAGAATTATTTGCCTTTTGGGTGACACAGTACGGTTAAATATAAAAGTGTTTGAAACCAGACGAGCGCAGTGCTCAGCTCTCTTGATGAAGTGGGAGCGTGGGGTCCCTCTGGGTAAGACAGGGGTCTCTGACCCCACTGGCTGGTTCCCTTCCCTTACTGCACCAGGGTTTGTATTTCCAGGAGTTACTTTTGGTCCCAAGCTTGCATCAGTACCCCTCCAGTTTATCTGAAAAGTGACCTTTGCCTACATCCTCCTGCTCCTGTCCTCCCTGCACAGTCTCCCTCCCCTGAGAATACACTGACAGGAGCTTTCTGCCTTCCCTGTCACTCTGGAGTAATCTGATACCTGGAAAAGACAGAAAATGTAGAACTTTTCTACTTTGTCTCCACTGGCCACTGGCAGTTTTATTTGGTTATCCAGAATTTTTCTCATGGAACTGCTGCTCATCAAAATGAGCCACATCCTCCTCCTCCTGAGCTGCAGAAACAACTTTATTTGATTCAAAGTATGTGGAAAGATAAAACTTGAAAGTCAATTGACTTAAATGTGGAAAAAAATGCAGCCTGGTTATTATGGCGTATGCTAAATTTTAATAGCATTTAGAAAGTGTTTTGTGGGGTAGAAAGAAGCAGCATACCCATCAAAGCTCAGCTGTGTTCTGGTTTATAGTGCAGAACACTTTGCTGCTGCCATCCAAAGGCTTTAAAATGTAATAAGGCTCAGTTGAACCCAAGGGTTCCAGGATCTCTGTGAAGGCGCGCACACACACACACACACACACACAGAGTGGAATAAAAGGTTCCAGTGCAGAGCAGGTGGTATCAAGGCAGAGATGCTTTTAATGGAAAAGCCTCTTTGACTTTTCTGTTTCATAGAATATTATCTACTAATGCGTATGACTACTTAACAAGTCACAGTTTAATAAATTTCGAAGGCTTGGAGTATCTGTAATGTATTATGCTTCATCTGTTTTAAAAACACCACCACAATTGCAGTAATGTACTAATCTATTTTTAAATATGCTGAAAAAATCAATGAGAAGCTGCAGTTCTTTGGTTAAAAAAGTAAACCCAAGGAGTGAGTTATTGCACCAGTTTGACATCCTGGTTGTTGTTTCTGACTCAAGCAAGCGTTGTCACAGCTGATGCCTGGTTTTCATCTGTAATTTTGTTTTTCATTGTATTTCTTTTGTAGAGATTCTGGGCTTTCTTGTACAGATTTATAGGCCTTTCATCTTTATACGCTAATAATGTGTTGTTATGCACTTTCTGCAAACTGCTGCAGAGAATGAAGCCTGTAAGTCTCTCCCTGGGTTCATTCAGGCCTTCTGTCCTGTTGCTGAATGCATGGCTTTCTGAGAATTCTACCAAAATGGCTTTCTGGGAATTCTCCAGTCATTGTCCCCATTGTGGTTCCCACTGGGAAGTGGCTGTCAACCACTTGGGTGCTTTCCTTTTTTAATTTGGGCAAAGATGCAGATAATAAAAGTGGAATAAAGAGGTTACACAGCCAGCGGTGCCAGGAGTTTCAAGTAAAAATGGTGAACAGTAGAACATGTTGACTGGCATCAACAGAATTAGATTCTAGAGATGAGATACTTTGGCGGGTTTGTTGCAGCATAATTCGTTAAAATGTAAATTATAATTGTGTATATAAATCATGTTTCTCATAGATCTCATTCTCTCTGCCAGTGGAATAGCTACAGCATGGAAGGTTGTTTAGGATTTTGGATAATGCCTTCAGGAGCTCCTGATGTCTCGTGCAAAAGCCTTTCACCTTCCTCCAGGGAATCTTGTGCTGGTGGCTGTCAGGAACAGGAACTGAGGCTAAATAGGGACAGATCCAGTATGGTATTGGCTCAATTTCATGTCTGCCAGTGGATAATTCTCCCAGATTAAATACAGAATGCATTTCTGTGCATATTTGTTTACCAATGCATTCTAAGGATCCTCCCTCACACACACAGATGTTGGACCCCACAAAGACAGGAGTGGCTGAGGGGAGACACAAGAGCCACTTGTCCTTCAGCTTCGCTGGGGTCTGGCTGGGATAACCTCTGCATGGTGAGGAGCAGGATTAATCCTCAGCTCTGAGCAGCAATGCTGCCTTTGTTCAAGCTGGCTGTGAAACCCAGCTCCTGCAGTTGTACAAATGCCCCATCAATAGTGTGGTGGCTCATTGCCTTGGCCCCGGCGCGTGCAATCTCCATTATTTGCACTGCTGGTAAAGGCAGCATTTCCAGCAGATCTGCACTACTCCATTTAGCTGGGAACAATGATTTATTCCCCCCTTGCCATCGGACATCCTCTGCTTCCCCGGCTAATAACGAGCCTGGCTGTGAGGAGGGGATGGAAGGGATGGCTCTGCTGCAAGGAGGGACACAGGATGGATGGCTCTGCTGTGAGCAGAGGGAGCACACCAGACGTTGGGAAGACAAGCTCCCACTCCCCGTTGGATGGCGTTAAAACACATTCCTTACAGCCACACTTCCTTACAGTGAGTTACCAGCTGCTGTAGGCATTGCTAAAGCAAGCTCGATTTCTGAGCAGTCTGGCACCCTGAACAGGGCTGTAGGTAGGAGATCCTGTCTCAGTGCTGGCACTTTGGGGCCACACAACCCCTTCCTTGGACCTTTGGAGCTTCCCCTTCCTTCCTTCCTTCCTTCCTTCCTTCCTTCCTTCCATGTTGGGGCCTGAGCAGATAGGGCAAGTCTTGCCTCAGAGCATCAGTGCTTATCATCTCCTCCCAGGGGTCCCCTGCCCTGCACTCTCCTCACCAGTATTCCCCTCCAGACAGTTCTTCATGCAGATGAGAGAGCCAGTGACTTGCTGGCAGGTGAGCACAGGGACGTTTTTGAGGCTTTGTTTGTTGTTGAAGTGTAGAGATGACATTAAATTTCTCTGACTCAGCACATCAGGCATTTAGAGGAAGCTGGGGAGAAGAAAGGCAGGCTGTTGGTCAGTCACTAAGCAGGACAGGGCTGGGGCAGGGCACAGTCAGGCACAGCAGGCAGGGCAGCTTTTCCAGCTCTCAGGAATCCCTGAGTGTCTGCTGCTGGTGGCAGAAGGAAGCAGATCCAGGAGATCTCTTACTGCTGGGTGCCTCTGCCTTTTTGACTCCCTCCAGCAAGCTCCCACGTGGGCTGATGAAGTGCCTGCCTGTGGTCAGTGGGTAAGGGCAGAGGTGCTCTCAGTCATGTGTAGCTGGTCTGCACCTTCTGCTGTGAGGTAACAGCTCATGTGTGATGGGTGGGAGCAAGGAGAATCCATATCCTGGGAAAAAGACAGGGAAGGGCACCCTTGCTGTGCCCCTTTAGATGTTTCCCCTCTTTAAAACTGTTCTAACTGGGTAACCGGTGTGACAGAGCCAGGCAGTCACTCCTTGAGCAAAGGAGGAGATCTCTGGGTGTCTGTGTCCAGTGTGCTGCAGGAACCCTCACCAGCCACGCGTCTCCACTGTTAGTGCCAACACAACAGCAGCTGGGTTTCACAGCTGCCTGCATCTGTGGGCTGAAGCCATTTGTCCATTCCAAAGCCTGAGCTCTTCCATGGTCATTGCTCCTCTTCTTGACTCTGGAAGCTCACAATTCAATTATAGGTCCCAACTGACAGCCGCTTTCAAGATCTGATCTGCTAGACAGCTTTTAATCCATTAAATGGGTGTGTGTTTTTAACATTCAAATGCTGTTTGGTACGCAGTCAAATGCCATACAAAATTTTAAGTGCTTTCCAAATATGTGACTTTTGTCAACCAGAATCTGAACCTCCTGAAGGAGTGAAATCAGGTTTGCTTGACAAGAGCTATTTCCCATGGAACTGGGTTGGTGAGCATTAAATGCATTAAAACATCCTTTAATTCCTTATTATTGAATCTTATATCCATTTTTTTCCACTGCTTTGCCCAGGACTGATGTTAGGCCAGTCAGCCCAACATGAAAGAATGAAGGGTTCGTTCTGCTTGACCTTTGTGGGTATTGATTAAGAGAGAAATTATACAGAACTTGCCTATTATGTCCTGCAAATGATCAACATGTGCACTGTTGCCTCTGTGTTTGAAATAAAAGTCTGTAAATGGAGTAGGTGACAAAACTGGCATGAGTGGTTGGGATGCTGGATCCCTGGGGGTATGTGAGGAGTTGGTAGTGAAAGGGCATTTTGGGCTGGACCTGGTGGGAGAAATGTCAACCAAATAGGTCAGGTACAGCAAGGCTGATAACAAGACTGTGGTTTCAACCTGGGTCACCGAGGGAACAAAAAGAGCGACAGTTTTTTACTTTATCCAGTAATATAGCAGAAGAAGCCAGCAGAGAAGCCTCCAAGTTTCCTTAATCCTGGAAAAAACTGTGGAGATTTNTTTTGTTTTGTTTTTTAAAATTTAAACATTCTTGCTTCAAGCTTAAGAGTGTTCTTATTTGGGAATCTGTTTCCAGTTATTTGCAATGTGCTAATTACCCAGTGGCAGAACCTAAGTGGGTGTAAATTGTCATATCTCTGCTGACTTCAGTGGAACTGTGGCAATTTGCACTTCAGGAGGATCTGTTGCCTAGATTCTTGCCAAATTTGAAATCCCTTTGCTCTAACTTGGCTGGGGAGCCTCGGGCTCGAGGGAATACAGAAGAAAAACAAGCAATTTTGCAGGGGCTTAAAAATCCTGCTCGTCTCATTGATTTGTCGGCGCTCCTGTTTTGTTATTCAACCCGCCGCGGAACGTCACGGATACCCGAGCCATCTCCGTGATGAGAGAGAGGGATCCTGCCTCCCATCCGCCGTCGCCTTGGAAACCACTGCGGCGCTTCCCACACGGGCTCCCCGCGGGCCCAGGGGGGCTCCCGCGGAAATCGGACGCGTGCGGCGCTCCGGCCTTTTGGGCGGCAGCCTTCGGTCCTGACCCGCGTCTGGCCCAGGCCTCAGAGCGCCAAAACCCCCACCCCGGTCCTGCCTGGTTCCCGTGGTTTGTCAGGTGCTTGGGATAAGCCTGGGGTGTGTGTGCGTGTTGGGTGTAAATGGCTGGCGGAGGGGTTCCAGGCAGCAGGGTGTAAATACAGATCTTGTTGGCCATCGAGCATCGTGATGGGTCATGGTGTAATGGCCGCTGAATTAATTAATCCTGATATAGAAGGTTCATGCTGTTATCTCCCTCCATGTCTTTTTCAGCTCGGTGTCATCTTGGGAGACAGCAGAAGTGGCTCTTGCATGGATGAGAGCCATGGAGAAGGTGGTGACGATGGCAGAGCCTTGAAGGCGTCAGTGTTTGGCATTTGTTTGAGTCAGTGGTTCAGGTGATGCAGCCCTTTCTGCATCTCTTTTACTGCCTGCTCGTACGTGGCAGAGAGCTTAATAACCCTCCAGCGAACAGGCTGACCTTCTTAAAGGAGATAAATCCACAGGCATTGAGAGATTTTTCCAGAATCTTATTTATAGACCATCTGCTTGTACGTCTTATCCCTTTCCTCTTCAGGGGAATTTGAAGACTGTGAGACCCCATTTCCAGCTGAAAGGGGGCAAAGAGCAGGGTGTGGGAAGCAGAGTGGGCTGCAGACATGGCCTCTTGCCAGCACCCTTGCACTGACCCTGCCTGCCCATCCCATGTTTATGAACTACTAAATGTTAAGGTAAATACAAGCACTGATTTCATAAACAGGTGTAATGGACCAGGTAGCAGATTTTTATGTACTTTGGGCCTAATTCATTAACATTTTGCCTGTATAGGCATATCGTTATCTTTATGTGGCTCCTCTGGTTGGCCATATGGGTTTGTTGGCTGCATAGTATTTTTCAGCAAGGATACAGCAAACTTGCCATCTGGGTGATGTTTGCCTGACTACTTGAAAAAGTTTGGGTTGTTTTTTTTTGTTTTTTTAAAAATACGGATGTGAGAAGTCTTTGTTATTCAGGATTTTATCACGGGTTGTTGACAGTGCTGATGCCCAAAACAGCACAGGGTGTGAGGAGCTGGCTGGGGTCCAGTGAACAACCTCTCCGTGCTGGACAGAGTCACCTCTGTCCTGTTCAGTGCTCAGCTCTGCAGATACTGGGGGAGGTGGCTGGGGAGCTCATGGAAAAAAACTGTTTCTTTGCAAACATAGTTGATATTCCAATAATACAGGTGTATTTTATTGCACCGCTCCTGAATTGGTGCATTCCATAAAGTTGATTTATGGATGCAGAGACGACGGCAACTGAACTGCAGGAGCCATTGGTATGGGGGGGATGTATTGGAGTATGGCTCAGCTGTGGAGCTGGGATGATGCTCCTCGTGCTGGGGAATTGTCACCTGGGAGGTTGTTTCCCAGGAAAGGATGTGCCTGCTCTTGGTGACAGGGCACTGGCCAGTGTGGCCAGGGAGCCAGCATGGCTCTCCTTGCCTCAGTGGTAGGAAAAGAGGGAATGCACAATACTGTGTTATCGAGCAGCATCTGGAAAATTGCTCTTAGACCTTGCATTCCTGTTTGTAACCTTTGTAAAAACACTATTTCCCATTGCTACCTGGGTTTTATAATGCTAGTTATCCTAAGCTCTGCCTCCCAGTGCATGTGGTGCTGCCTTCTTTATCCCCTGGAGCACATCTGCTTTCTATTGTGAGCTTTCAAAAACCATTCTCAGAAAAAGAATTCATGGTAGACTTTGCTGCTGGCAGGGAAAGAACTTTTTATCACAGTCTGGAGCAAAATGCACAACAGATCTGTAACTGAAGTTCACCATTAGCATTTCAGGTTGTTCTGGCTCTGATGGAAAGCCATTGTGGTGGGTCATTATCTGCAGATTCCTCTCCTTTGGGACTCTCCCATGCACAGAGCAGTGGTGGTTAAGGCAGAGATGTGAGCTGCTGTGGGGCAGCCAGCTGCAGCTCTTGTGCTGCTCCTGGTTCCAGACCTTCCCTCCTCCTCAGGAAACACGAGTTCCCTACTATTAATTTTTCAGATTTTATCCCACCTAATGCTTCACTGTCACCTGGATTTTCCTCTGTGAAGTGCACAATTAAGCAGCTGCATTTAGATTACGGGAGTGATTGCCCCAAAACGTGTGTGGCCCAAATGTGCAATTCCTGCTCAGCATTGTACCCTCAGTAAATGCAACAGATCTGCAGTCGGTCCTACAGTGCCACCGGCAGGGATGGGATTCACTGGAGTTGTTCTGGAATTTAGGGAAACTAATACAAATCATGTATAACACTCTTAGCTGGAATACCTAGTCCTCACATCTTACATTTTGACATGTCTATTATGTATATGCAAATGCAGTCTTTCCTGCAAAATTTCCTTGGAGATAAGCATTTTATTAGTTAAGGAAGAGGACACAATACGTTAATGGAAGATAATGAGCACATAGCTTGTGACTGGGAATACAGCAACAAGAAAGAGAGAGATTAGCTTTTATTCTCGGAGGTGTGTTCTAATTTCCCTCTGCCCAGCCTGGGGATGTCCTGCTTGCAGGCCAGGTAAGGCCATGCTCAGCTGAATTTCCTTTCCTTTTTATTTTTACCAACGTTTTGCACACTGGAGGATGTTTCCAGCTAAAATTGATATCTCATCAGTCGATTTAGAGTGGCTTGCACACACTGTTGAGTGTTATTTGGAATTCCTTAACCTCAGACAGCGTGTGCTAATGGCTCTTACGCCGTGTACAATCCTTTGGGTGCTTCAGAGAGGGAATAACAGAAGCAGTGGGGCACAATGGGGCCATAAGGAAGGTGGCACTGTGTCATTTACAACTCTATATATGATGGAGGAGGGCAGTGTTCAGGGGACATTGGTGCAGAGCAGAAGAGAAAACGACAGGTCAGATCAGGAAAATAGGCTGTTTTATGAGCAGAAATAAAAAGCTTGTTTAATCTGGCAAAACCAGGGCTGGGAAGTGATGCAGTTGTTCCATCTACAAATGTCAAAGAAATAAAGTGGGGAGGTGAAAATCATGTAAAATGAGGGCCGGCATTGGCACAGGAATGACCAGAGCAAGAGTGGCCGCAGGTAAGTGCACTTTGAGGACTGTCCCTGCTTGTGTTGGAGTGCTGAGTCTCTGCCCAAGCCTTCTCAGGAGAGTCAGGTACCAGCTGCAGGGCTCTTGGGGACAGGAGCACAGAGGATGCCCATGGTTCACTCCTGGGAGCACTGTCCTTGCTGCTCAGGAGCTGTTGGTGCTGCTGAACGCCACAGCAGGGCTGTTCTGGGCAGGGGGAGTCCTTTTCCTTCTTACTTGATTTCTTTTTTTTTTTTTTCTCTTCCTCAGAATATAATTAGATTTTCATTATGTGTTAGGATGGGCTGAAATGTTATTTGAGGCTAAGCCTTGTGGCAGAGTCATTGTAGGACCCTGGGAAAGCCCCACCCCATTCTGAAGCAGCAGGTTATATACTCAGGAGATTCCAGACACCATTGAGACTGTGCAAACACCTGTGTGCATTATTCTCCAAACGACTCCATTTCACCTGCTGCTGCTGTCATCGTGATGAATCGTTTCACGTACGGCTTTGGGATGATGACTTCTAAATTTAGGGCTTGGCTTCATGGAGCCTCCCTGGTTGTGGGTGTATGACAAAGAGCAGTTCTGCTCGTGGGTGCCAGCAGCAGAGCTGGATGGCTGGCACTGCCATGTGCTCGTCCCCCTCACACAGCCCAGCTTTGGCTCCTGTTTAAATAAACACTGTGCAGTTGTATAAACGGGGATAACCCCCCCTACTTCACTGGCAAGCCCCATCTTGCAGTCAGCACCTTCTGCAACTGAAAATGCCTCTTTTGGTATGTTAAAAGAGGATGATGAAGATGATGGCAAGGAAACACACAAGCTGCAGGAAAAAAGCACTTTCCTGAAGCTGCTTGTGCTGTTGCACAAGTGCAGGTCTTTGCGTGGGTTGCATTGTGCTTGGAAAGTTTTGATGGCCTGAGGACCCTTCAAATACTTAGTTTCCTTGCACCATTTTTTATATGTCTTTAAGTTACCTGAGGGGAGTTTTCAATTTCAAACTGGGTTTGTGCCGTTGGCAGTAACAGTAATGGAATTAATAATTACGTTTTTGTAGAATTAATAATCACGTTTTAATAGAATTTTCATTTGCAAAGTGCATTACAGCTGGTCTGTAATTAATTGCATACCTGTAGTGGCACCGAGCTGTATCAGGGATGCCACGGCATTCTCATTAGAGGAGTTTATCAGTTTTTAGGGGCTGTGTTTTACTCTTGCTCGCTGGAGCAGCCAGTTTGGTGCAGAACTAGCTTAAGGCTATGCATCTCCCAGTTGCTCATGCTCTTGCTGCTTTTCTGCTTAACCAGATTTTTCCTTCATTCTGTGTTTATGTCCACTCGTTCGGTGTCTGGGTGATGCTGAGGGTGGTTCCTCTGAGCTCCTCAGTTCATTATTTCTTGAACTTCGCTCGTGTAAACCACAAAGTTTATGGTTCCAGTACACCTTCATTTATTTTAGGTAGTAGAACCTGAAGAAGATTGTTTAAGTGGCAGAAAATAAGGCCTGTGGTGCACCAAAGGTGATGTGGGACCATGCCATAAGCCCAGGCTGGAGTCTGTAGCAGCTCCCCTGACACCCAGGGAGTTGAATGCTACCCCAGGCAGCAGAACAGAGATCCTTTCCCATCCAGGATTCGGCTGTTTCCTCCTCTGTAGTCACAAAACAGTTTCAATATTTCATGAGAAGTCTGTCCACTTAGAATAAAGTAATTGATACAAGCAATTTCAGTCCCCTTTAATATAACAGATCTCAAGTGTGAAACCTCCTTACTTAATGATCAGCATAAAATAAAAGTCTTTTTAAAATGTAAGTTCTCAGTTAATTTTACAGTTCGGTTGAAGTGAAAATATCATTAAACAGGGTAGCATTAAACTTTATACTTACTGGGCTTTCCCTACTCTGCAAGGGAGAGGTGAGTTGGTGTCCTGACAGTCACGGTCAGATCCATCTTAGCCTGGGTCCATCCCTCTCCTTTCCTGGACATCCTTAGAAATATAACTTTTTATTACAAACTAAACTTTTGCAAGCCAACCTTGACACAAAGCGACGGTATTTTCATATTACAGAGCACAGCTGGCACGCTGGAGTGGCATTCCTCATATCCAGCAGCTCATGGCTGATTTGCGAGGGGCACGCACTGAACGGAAACACCGGAAAGGTTTGAAGGTCAAACCTTTCAGCTTTCTTGTCAGTTTGGGTTCTGAGCTGCCTCAGCACTGGCCCGAGGAGGAGGCAGAGGAGGAGGAGGATGAGGGAGCTGCCGGGAGGAAGCGCCCGCAGCGCCTCAGCAGTGCCTCAGCACCCGCCTGCAAGGAGCTTTGAAGGGTACGGGAGTGCGCAGCTTTGTGCTGCTGACAAAGGACAGGGGATGTGGTTTCGGCTTCTCCTCCCACTGCCTTCCTTCCCGTCCTTCCATTAAGTGCGGGTTTGATTGATTCTCTAGTGAGCCAGGCAGCAGCATGCTCCCTTCCCTGCTCTTTTTTAAACCCAAGCCAGGTTCTAAGCTAGGCTGTATCAAAATGCCACATTACCCCCCCCACCGCCCACGAGCTTGGAAAAATTAGGGCAGAATAGCATTTTAAACTTAAAATTAAATTAATTTAAATTTTAAAATATAATAAAAATTATAATATAAAATCACTGGGTTTTTATTTTTAAATTTAATTTTAATTAATTTTTTAATTGAAAGAGGGTTAATGCTGGAAAAGAAAATAAAATGAGGAAAGAAGCTGTTGTTTGCTTGAACTGCAGGAGACAGCAGTTGTTAGAGAAAGAAACATGAAACATTCTCTGGTAATTTGGGGAAATACAGGGGTTCTGGAAGGCAAAAAATGCAGCTTCAGGAAGGTAGGTGCACTCAATCCTCCTTCCAGAGCCATCATCCATGAGCTCTGCAGTGACCATGGGCTCCTTTCAGGGGCAGGTTTCCTCTGCAGGATCATCTTTGTGTTAGTTTCAGGCTCCTTATCCAATTCAATTAAACATCCCTTTGAGATCTGTATGCTGCAGAGAAAAGTTCTGTCACAAAGGAGCCTCCCAGTCCTAAGGGTAAACTTTCAACCAGGAGTAGCATTTGCTGTTCCTTCCTCTGAGACACCCATCAGCACATGGGTAGGACCCAGTCAGTGTTTTGGCATAGCCTGAGTCTTTTCTTTGTGAAATTCACAGGGTACTGGGACATGGTGGTGACAGAGCTGCTCCTGGTGCCTGGGAGAGCAGCCCTGTCCTTCTCCCTGCCTGCTCTCACCTTAACGAGCCGATGTCTTCATTAGCCGCCCTGCTGGTAATCTGCTGCTGATGAAGATTAATAGGGAAAATATTTTCTAAACACTTCTGCCAGCGTTTTCATTAATCTGTGCTTGGAAAATTAATCTTGTGGAGTGACCTGCAAAAGGTGTTAATTGCCATTTCAGAGGAGGATTTATCAAAAGTTTGAGGAGGTGCTGCAGCCGCTGCACAGCAGTGGCAGGAGTTCCAGAGGGATTGTCCCTGTCCTTCAAATCCTGGAGCTTAATGCAAGTACAACCAGTTTAACCAGTTTTCAAAAGCTCTTTGGGGCAAAGTACAGCTTTGGCTCTGGTGAGGGCCCAGTTCCTACCCTTTCAGGTTCAGCACAGAATTAGAGAAGAAGGAATAGGTGAATAATTTAATTAATGTCCACCCTTAATACTGTATCATTATTTTTGAAGACTGCTCAAATGAGGAAGTTTTGTAGGTTTTGTGGTTTTTTACGGCTAGCAGCTATGAAATTTGGCATGAAAATGAAGCTGTGTGTTACATGAGTGGCTTTGGTGTGATGATGATTTATTGTCCACTTTTCCTTATGAAAGCCTCTTCGTAAATTCCTTGTGATTTGTAAACCTACAGGCAGTGTATTGGATAGAGATGATGGATTGTGTGGCCGAGGGAACAGATTTCTGCCTGCCCGTGGGACTCATTTCTAATGACAGTTTTGTGGTGTCAGTGGGAGGTTGGGAAGCAAGCAGAATTTTCTGTTTTCTTCTGCTTTTCCTTGAATCTTGAACTTGGTTTCAGTAACAAGAGAAAATCTTGCTGTTCAGTTCTGTGCTGCAGCCAGTGCTCAGTCTCAGTAAAGCATTTTCTCTTGGCAGTGAACAAGCACATGAGTGTCTGTTTGCACCTTTCTCCCAAATGCTGTAAAACTGCTTATAAAAATGAAATAAACACTGTTTAAATTGACACGTGTTGCTGTGAATCTTCTTGTGATTCACAGCAATTCACAGATTGACTGAATCTCTGGACACTGTGAGTTACCCATGAGAGAGCATTGATCTCCTTTTGGGCTGGATTCAGCCAGTGAACATTTTAGAAAGTGTTCAAAGTTTCCGTGTATAGGTCCAGATTTTGTAAGAGGGGACTCCTTTTGAGGGATGGCATTTCACCATTTCAGTCTTGAAAAAAGCTGAAGTAGTAATTTCATGTTCAAATGACATTTCAGTTCTTACTCAGCACCATTCTCCAGCACTTCTCCTTCCTGAGCCAGCTGTGTCCTTCTCTGCAGAAGGACAGGATTTCCAGGATGCTGTTCTCTACAGGAGCAGCAGACAGGGCTCAGAGCCCTGTTCCACACCCCAGACACACCCCTGCTACTTTGAGGGAAAACCATCTTTTCTGTTGACATCAGCAAAGCTGCACTTTGTACTCACAGTCAAGGAAAAAACTGTTTGGGTTGAACAAAATGCTACTCTGCCATTGCCAGTGAAACACCCAGAAACCAGGAGGATGGGGAGAATCTAGCAACATAAAGTGTGGAATTCTCTCTTAGGAGTCTCATGATCTTTTCCAATCACTGTCAGCCTTGAAGAAATGTTGTGAATGCTTTAGTTGGCTGTGATGGGGAAGACGGAAGATTCCCTGTGCATGAGAAGAGGTGATGTACTAAAAATGATTCAGCGTTCTGTTTTGTCATATAGCTCATCAGCGCTGTCTTGCTTTTATTGAGAAAATATGCACAAGGCACTTTAGAGGCAAAACTGTTGAACCTGCCAGCTAATCACTTGACTTTCATTTGTCAATGCTTTGTGACTGCCAGGTCCCCTTCTCTGTGTGCTGCCACCAGAGGCTGTGGGATGGTGGCACCCTGCAGCTGGAGGAGGCTGTGCTGGCGCCAGGCACTGCCCTGCTGCCACCATCACTCTCCAAGCAGTGATGCATTTGTGGGAGACTTTTTCTGCTAAAGAACCTGCAATTCCACTCATGTCCTTTGTGAGCATTTTCAGCTTCTTAGCTAAAGCGTACAAAAGGTTGGAGGGGGATGCCTGAGGTCTCATTAAGATTCATTTGTGTAAAGCCTTGCATCTAATTAATCAGCAGAACTCCCCAGATCTGTTATTAGGTGCTGGTGACAAGTTAGTTAAAGCCAAAGTAAATCCCTCTGGTCAGTTTGTGTGCAGGAGACGTGGCAGGTGCTGTCCCAAGGGGCTGCACCTCTGCAGTGGTGTCTGGGCACTGTGCTGGCAGCTGGGAAGGAGCAGGAGCAGGGTCCTGGCACAGCACTCGAGGGTCTCAGGGCCAGGTGTGCCTGGTGTTGTGTACATGGCAGGACTCCAGGTGTCTCTTGGAGGACAGTCCACATGCAGGAGTGTGGGGACAGCTCTTGGCAGGGCAGCCCTGTAGCCTTTCTGCCCCAGGCAGAGTGACCCAAAAGGAAGGAGGATGCGATGGTCCAGAGCCGAGGTCCCTGATGCCACTCCCTCCTAGTCCCATTCCTGAAAGAATGCAAGCAACTTGTTTGCAGTGTGTAGGCAGATCCTCTTTGGACAGCTGTACTTTGTATGCCAGTGATAGAAATCACTATTATTTTACAAGAAGAGAATTTGCTCTCAGCTTGCCATCTCTGCTTCATCCTCCAGAATGTCTCAGGGCATATGGCAGATACTTGCTTTTGTGTTTAAAGCTGTATTTTCCTTCCTCAGCTGTCCAAGTGACATAACTGTTAAATACCCCGAAGGGCTCTTCAGAAGACAAAATCCCAGTGATAATGTCACTTCAGGTAAATCCCAGTGATAATGTCACCTCAGGTAGGCACCAGGAAGGACTCTGAGGTTCAGCCACTGTTCCTATAGAGAAAACTCTCAATTTGTGTATTTTGTCATAACAGACCTCTTCCAATGTTCATTATCTGTCATAAAAATGAGCTTTCCCTTCTCTGATAAAAAATTAATGCAAGTAAAGTGTTGACCTTTTCACTGCTTATTGAACGTCCAAAACACTCAGCTGTTTGCTGGTGGTGAACTTCAGTAAATCTTGGTGCACTAATCTTGAGAAATTAATGCTTTTCTTTTTGGGAAAGGAATGAAATATTGATAAGTTGGTTGTAAGCAGTATAAACTTAGTATTTCTACAACAGCTTGTCCATTCTTAAATGCCTGCTTACTGTAGCTCTTGCCATTGCTTGTGAGCAGTAGTGAGGCTGTCAGGATTTTAAATCAGAATGGGAAGATTTAGTATTGGCATACATCATAATTTGTTTTAGGTTGTGTAAATGCTTTTGAAAAAAGGGATTCTTTGGAAGGAGGTTTGAAAGTCAGATCCTTCTGAGTTTTCTATGCACTTGGATTAAATTTTCAGAATTCAGGAGCTACTGAAAACCTTAAATGGCTTCCTGAAATGGGAAGGGAAGCTCCCCATATCAGCTTCCACTGGAAGCTCCCTGTCTGGAGGACTCAGCCACTCCACGGCTCAGGCTGTGCAGAGCTTCAGTGTCACCTTTGCAAAGAGCCTCAAGGCAGGGATGGACATGTGTTGGTCATTGAGTCACTCACTGAAGCACCTACTGCTCTTGATTGCAAACAAGTGGAGTGAACAGGACCCAGAGCCTGAACCCTTTACAGTGTGGGGCATCTGCAGATAGCTCGAGGGCTAATTTTGCCCAAGGGAGGTTGCCAAAAAAGATCCCAGAGAAGGCTTCTTGTCCATTCCAGCACAAAATTAATCCAATATAAAGCTGCATGTATAATTAATTGCTCCCAAAAATTCTCTTAGGTATTGATATATTTCCTATAAGGTGGATTTGTTAGACTTGTCCTGATTTGCCTGTGTCAGACAGACAGTGAACATGTCAGACAAACATGCTCATGCCCTGCACGCCCTGGCATTGTTCCAGATGTGGCTTGTTTCTACTGCCTGTCTGCAAATATGCCATCCCAGTCCGCACTTCCCCAGGACACTGTCACTTTTTGTCTGGCTCCCCCATGCTCTGATGGTCTTTTTTCCTTCTCCAAAAAGAGAATCAGACAGATAATAACCACATTTCCCACCTGGGTGCAGCCTGCCCGTGATGGCCGCAGTGGAGGCAGCTGGGCTGGAGATGTGATGCTGCTCTTGGCACAGCCTTTGCTACCTTTGTCAAGTTTCCACCAAGACCAGCTCAGTAATGCTTTTGTGCGAAGCTTCCTCAGATATAAAGGTATTTTGACCTCAACCTGTCTTCATTAGCCTTTGCCTCATCCCTTCAGTCTCAGCCCCCCAGCAGCTGAGACAACTAACACAGACATTAATGTTCATGCAGCTTTGTATCTGATTTTCCATTGATGTTGTAGGAGACATGATTAAAGCCTTCAAGTAAAGTTGCAGCTAAATCCTTGTTATAGCCCACCCCAGTATTTTTTTGTTCTCCTATTAGGATTTTAGGCATTTCTTTGACATTTTTATTGCCAGATTAGGAGGAAAACGCTTGACTTGTTTGCGGTGTTCTCATTATACTGTCTTTCTAACATTTCTAAAAGAGAATAAATATAAAATACTTCTGTGTATTGTGTCATATTTCAGTGTGACATTAATATGCTCCATGATTTTCCAGCTCACAGTTCTCACCGTGTGGTGACAGTCAGGAAGCTCCTGCACAGGGGTGGCACAGGCTGAGGAGACTGTGGGGGTTGCTGGTGTACGGGGACCCAGGGAATGGCTTGGGCATGCCATTCTTGGCATGAAGTAGACAATCTCATACCATTTCTCTCACACTCAGCAACTTGGTAACTGATTTTAAAAGTGAGAGGCTCTGCAAAACAGAGCAGTGATTGATTTTCTTTTGTTAGCACGTATACATGGGTGTAAAAACTTTAACAAAATGTTTTTAGGGGTCGGCTTCTTCTTCTTCTTCCTTCTTCTCATGGATTTGGGTGATATTGTGGGATTGGGTGCAAGCTGCTGCACTGCGGGTCACAGCTGTCTGGTCATTGAGTTAAAAGTAAAAATAATTTAGCTAACAATTATTCATTAGGTAAGTTTACTCTTAAAAGACCTTGTAAGTTAGAAGCTATTATCGCCACTTCTACCTAGAAGCTGTGAGGTGCTGAGAGCTCACTCCCTTGTAGCACTGATAAGAAGAATAAACATCTCAGTCCGAACAGGACAAACCATCTCCTTCATCTCAATCCTAGCCCTAAAGTCAGCTGAGAAAACCTCCCACGCTGCCTGTCCTGTGGCTTGGCTGTATCCCTGGAGAACCAGGCAGTGCTGGTTTAGAACACAGGCCTGTGGAGTCAGAGCAGTCTCTCGTACCACTTTTCCTCCTAGTAATTGCTCGCTTGCATCAGGGATGTTTCGAATGCTCTTCCCTTTCCTGAAAGTACGGGAGCCTGGCTCTCACGTGGAGCGTGTGCCACCCAGATCTGCTCTCAGTGATGCCCCACACACAGGTGACATCAGATGGTCGTGCTGCCCTGTTTGTACCCAGGTCCAAACAGGTCACCTGCCTCCGAGTCCCTTTCAGTTCAGGTAGTGGAGGTGAATGTGGGAATCCTTCCCAGTGACAATTCCTGTATCCTGCATACCTGGTTGAGCTCAGTCTGCTTGGAGCTGTGTTACAGGGGTTTTTTGGGTTTGTCATGTCATTCACAGTGTCTGCAAGAGCAGTGCTCACGCTATGGGTCTTCTGTCCTACAAATCAGTGATTTCTGCTCAGCCTTGCTCGTATCCCTCACCTGAAACACCTCCCAGGTCTCCAGAAAACCCTGGAGATTTTTCTGGAGTATTCCCAGCCAGGCTGTGAAAGGGCTGGGCAGGACTGCTGGGGATTGGGATGCTGCAGGATGCCCAGCTGTGTTGTCCTGGTTGTCGCCCTGCAGGGGGTTTTATGATTGTCGGTTTTTGGGTTCAGTTTGAGCGACATGGATAGCAGGGAGTGAGGTGAGTAGGATGTGAAGCCTTTTGTGTCAGATCGAGAGGTGGATTGAAAAGGATATTTCATTACTAATTGGCCATGACTGCTGGCCCTGAGGAAATTTGGAGCTCTTGGAAAGCTTGTAATCCCGTCAAGGATCCAGTGCACATTCCTGGCTTGAGCTGTTCCTGAGGGAAAGTGATGATGTTTTCCTCCTACATCTCTCAACTTTGCCCCTATCCAGGCAGCATCCCTCCAGTACACTTTTCACCCAGGCCAGGGTGATTAAGCACTTAAATTGATTAATCAAATTTCTTGTGATGAGAACTACTGTCATTCATTAATCTGAATGGGATTATAAATAAGAGCTGGCAGAGGAGGGAGACAAACATGTTGACAGATAGACCTGCTGCCTTGAATACAAATCACACCACTGCATCTGGAGGGTCTAAGCTCCTGGCAGCCTCGTGATAGAGCTTCCCTAAAGGTAAAATTAGACTGAGATTAAAGTATCCCCGTATTAATAAAGAAATATGCATTTATGAAGAGGCAGCACTGCAGTGGGGGTGTGGGGATGCATACCAATGATCCTGCAGTGGGACGGGCAGTGGGTGTTGCTGCCTGTGGAAGCATCGGTCCCCATGTACACTGATTTCTGTCATTAAGCCAATCTCATTAGGGGATTCATTTCTAACAGTGAGAAAACGTAAAACCTTGCAGAGACTTCAGAACCCCACAAAGGGAAAACAGGGTAGGAAAAAGAACCCATTAAACATTTAAATATTTCATTAAATATTGAACATTTCAAAAATTGCTTTCTAACGAGTCCCGAGGTAAACAGAACAATATTTGTTAACAAAAGCCACCAGAAGTGACAAGGTCCTGCAATGCAAGGCTGTGTAACCTCTCCTCCCTTGATCAGCCATCACAGGAGAGCCCTGGGCTCAAGCCCAGGAACTGTTATCTGGGTATGGCTGCCAGTGGCATCGAGAGCATATAGGGGGGGCTTGAAACGTGTCAGGAAAAGAACTGACAGGATTAAACCCCAAATCCCTGCACCAGGCCAAGTGCCTGCACAGCAGGCAGTGCCCGGGGCTGCACAGGGCTGGGCTGGGATGCCAACGCTGAAAAGTGAAGAGTGAGGTTCTCTGGGTTTCGCAGCTGCCTAGGAATGTTAAGAATGTTTTTGGGAACCGCTGTCAGTACCAGGGACTCCTTGCCCAACCTGGCAAACCGTAAGCAATTGCTTAAGTTCTGTTGACATCGATAAAAGGTGAACCTTGCCAGCAGCACGGCTCAGCCCAGGCTGAGATGTGAGCACGTGGTTTTCTGCTTTGCTGAATCAAAGTTACTATTTATGAACGTCTGAGGAAAATCCAGACCTGTCTAATATCTGTGTTTCTCCAAGATGATGAGTGAGAATACACGGTTAGAAGCGTTTTGGTTTTGATTTGCAGCAGTAATGGGAAACTTTGGATGCATTCCTATATTATGACACTCCTTAAGTCAAAATAAGAGCTCTGGCGGCAGCCTTGTGGCCCTGGGGATTCCCCAGGGTTCAGGCATGATTTCCCCTCCCTGTTTACTGCTTTGAAAAGCTGAACTGGGGCCAATCTGCACGGGGAGATGTTGAGGATCTCCCGTCGCCTCTGTGTCTGCTCAGCGTGGCTGGTGGGATACCAGAGTTGTCCCAAGCCCCTGCCAGTCCCCCCGGGTGCAGGGGGACAAGGAAGATTGATGGCACATGGCTCCCTGCACATGGTGCTGGCATCGAGTCAGGGGTTTATAACAGCACGTTGGCTTTTCTCACTGAATCCTGATTAATGGAGGGGGCGGGAGCTGCCGCTGTCTCCCGGCTCCCGCAGCTGACAGGGGCAAGCCTCGTCTGGTGTTGGAATGGATTTGGGATGTGGCTTCAGCATTCCTGTCCTGAAGGAAGGATCATCACAAGATAACCCAATATCAGAAGGTGCTCTCTTCAAGTCCGTTTGAGAAGAGAGGTGAGGCACAAAATTGGAGGGGTTTCTCCAGTGGTTGTTAATTCTGTGGCCAAAAAGCCCAGTTTTCAGCTGCCTCAATTTTCTAGCTGGGCTCTGCCCTCTCAGAGGGTCAGCAGAGGTTTTTGTGGGTGCTGGTTACAGAAACAGATGGACTGTTCCTCCTACATAAAACAAATGTATCACTACAAACAGCCGACAAATTCCCCTGGTGATGATTTGTATGAAATCCAGAGGAAGATCGGATGGTGTCTCTGCTGGGATATGGAAATGTTGGTGAAAAGAATGGGGTAGCAGTGGTACCTGCAAAAACAGATTATGGAGATGTCTGTGATACAATCACAGAATGATTCGATATGTCATGACAGGCATGGGAGAGTGGGGTTTGTCATGGCATGTGGACTGTATCACCAAAACACAGGTTGCTGCATTGAAGGATGCTCATCTGAGCGCTTCCAGGCTGCTTTTCCAGTTTCCCTTCCATGCCTGTGAATCCATACGTGCTGCTGCATGGCTGCTCCTTCCTGGTGTGTGCTGGTTACAGCAGATAAGGGTGAGAGCAGAGCGTGGCTGGGCTCAGATACAGCCCCTGCTTCACGAGAGCTGTACCCTGTCACCAGGATGATGAGGGGAATGGAGCCAGCACCTCTCTTGGCTTTCCATGGAGGTTTGGTCCATGGCAGCAGTGCTGCTGCTGCCAGCAGCATGCTGCTGCCTCCTGGAAATGGGTGAGGAAGCTCTGAAATGGTCAGTAATTACAGAGGGGGATCCCAGCAGCATGGGGATGTACCAGGGAGCCCATCAGCTGCTGCACGGGTCGCCCAATACCACCACGGAGCCAGGAGCAGAGGGCACGGTGCTTTTCCCCCAGTAACCTGCACAGATCCTGCTCCTGTTGTCCAGAGGCTGCTGGGGTGTTGAAAGCTGAAGCCTTACCACCAGAAAATTACTCAAGTATATTTTAATAATGTACAGCCATAGGTCTTACGTGATTTGTTCTCTAAAGATTGATTTAGCTTCTTATTAAGGGAATTGGGAATTCAGTGTGAAAATCTGAACAAAATCTAGGCGGTTTTTAGGGTTTTTTAAATATCCACTAGTGTAACTCACGAGGGAGAGGAATTTCAAAGCCTGTCCAACCCTATCTTGAATTTTTGATTCTTCTGCTTTCTTGTTTCCATTCCCAAGGTATGCTTGTTAAGGAAGAACACCTCAGCATTATTGTATTATTTTTAAATAAGCCACAATCACTTTAAGGAGCTCAGGATAAAAAAAATCCACTAATAATTTGATTTTATATTCCCCCCCTCCTCCAGTTTTTCAGAAGTTTGGTAATGCCAAATGTGCACTGCATACAAATGGCAGGGCGGGCAGCTGTAATTGCACACTCTCCCTGATGAGGCCTGTTCTCTTTAATTACCCCTGGAATTGTAAAGGCATGAGCTGCAGCAGAGCTGGCAGGGCCAGGCCCTCCTGCAGCAGCGTGGGGCTGTGCCTTAGCTGTCCCTGGGGCAGGTGTGGGGCCCTCATCCCGCGGAGGGTCTGTGCTCAGATCCTTGGCCACCTGCACAGGGGGATCTCCAGGGACAGGGACACGCTCCCTGCGAGGGATGGGACCACAGGGCCACCTCCGTGGGCACCCAGCAGTGGGACAATGTCCCCACGAGGGGTGTTCCTGCTGCTCGGGGCTCAGGCTGGTGTTAGCCCCTGCCGTGTTCTCCACCCAGCACTCAATGAGCTGCTGAGGTGGCGTTTCTCCTCACACTGCTCAGAAATGCCTTTTCTCTTCTCCTGGAGATTTTGTAAACTTAAAAGAGAATCATGAAAAAAAATGTTCTCCTCTGTCCAGCCCATTAATTCAGCCTGCTCAGGACAGAATTAACCTTGGCAAGCCTCGCAGAGGAGAGAGTCGTTCTAACCTTAAAAATCTGCTGATTAAAGCTGGTTTCAGGAATTCGATTTCACTTAATGCATTGGCTGAGCGCCCAGCCTGGCATTAACATCTCCACAGACACACAGGCCTCTGCAGCTTTTACCTTCCCACTAAAAAATAATTTAAAAAAATAAAAGAAAACACAGCTAATGAAACCCCCTTTGCCTGTTTGGAGCAAGTACTCATTTTAAAGACTGCTTTAGCTAAAGGTATTACTCCTGCCCTGGTTAGGTGTCTGCTCCGGCCAGGCAGGGTGGTAATTCCACTCTCCTCATTATTTGCAGGGAGGTGTTGAACCAGCCGGGTGCTCAGCAGCCCTGGGCCATCCCGGGGCCAGAGGCAGGGGTCAGCAGATCCAAGTGTAGGAATATCCTGCACCCGCCTCGCCACAGCCCCCCCTGCTGAGCCATTAGGCTGCAGATTTTGTGTCATCCACAGTGCTCCAGCCATTAATCTTGAAAATCCTCCAAAACAATGACACACAAATTCCCTAGGTTTCTATTTATATACTGAACTTTTTCTTATACCTTTTTCAATCCAAGAATTAATGTAGTTTTATTTCTGTCATCATTCTTTTTGCCTGCACTCCACGTGCTGGGCTCCCAGGCTCTGTTTCACCCCTGCAGTGGTTCTTTGCTGCTGTGGTACCTCTGGGTGCCCGTGGGGACAGTCCCTGCTGTCCCTCCGAGGCAGGAGCTTGCTCAGTGTGTGGGTCATCCCAGCTGCTGGAATTAGAACATCCAGCCTCTAAACATCCATCCAAAATCAGATTACCGTGTCCTTCCACCATGGGGGGGAAGGAAAAAAAAGAACAGAAAAATTTAAGAAATGCCTTCTGCGTTCTGTGTGCTTTTTGAATTCTGTGAGCCGATGTTTTTAATGGCTAGCTGAAATGTTGAGCAGCAGTTCCATGGAGGTGGGAGGCTTTTGTGTGATTCGTTATTGACAGCTCTAGAATTATCCGTGAGACAGCTCTGGAGAGGGAGGGCAGCGCTCCCACCCGCCGTGCACCACGAGCTGCACAGAGCCCACTGCTGGGGCTTGTTTTAATCAGGGCCAACTTCCCATCGACTCCACAGCAAATTGGGGTGGGGAAGCAAGTCAGGGGGTGCTGGAATAGATGGATGCATATCTCACGAGGGGCTGTGGATGTCCCTGGCTGCTGTGAAGGCTGCTCCAGCAGCTCCAGAGCAGCGTTCCCATTCCCCAGTGGGAAGCAGGTTGGATGGGGAGATGCTGCACCTCACTTGGAGCTCTTCCTGAAGTGGGGGGACCAGCTCTGAGTCAGCAGAACTGAACACTGCAGACTTTTCCTGCAGCCCCCAGTGCCGTGTGCCAGGAGTCACTGTCAGGGCAGCTGTTCCCCAACCCTCGGGAGGGATTTAAATGTTAAGCTTTTCTTTGGATTATTTTCTGCAGGGCTTTTTTCCTCCTCTGTTTTTCCTCCCTGCATTTCAGTGTGTAGAATGTACCCTTGACACATTTTAAAAACATTATTAATCTTTGTCATTTGTGTTTTAAAAATAACTCGGTGATAGCAGCCAGTCCTTAAATCCTTTTTAATTCAGGCCGACCTTGTGAGCAGTGATCCTGAGGAGGGGGGACTGCTTCAGCCTCCCATGTGCTCACCAAGCACACGTCCAGCAGCACGGGCATCCCTCTGTGCTCGGGATCTTTGCAATTAAAATCAGTTTTATGTGTTTGGGTTGGCACTGGGCTTGGTTTCCAACCAAAAAGTTTTAATGTACTGGAAATGTGGGGTTTTTTCCTGCAGGAAGAATTCCTCGGCCTTGCTGATTTCAGTTGATCAGAGAAGCAGGATTCATTTAAAAAAAAGAAAACAACAAAAAAACCCCAAAACTACAAACAAAAAACAACAACAAAAAAACCTAGTAAGAAAAGAAACAAACTATATTTTGGCATTAAAATATCTGACAGCAATATTTTCAGTTTACAAACACAACATTTTCAGTTGAAATACTCAGGAGATAAACCATGGAAAAAGAGATGAACGTGTTGTACTTGCCAAAAAATAAAAATACGATGGAGAGAAGATTCAAAGGCAGCCCCCAGGCCAGCCCTGTGTGTGTTGTGGTGCCACAGTGCTGTGGTGTGCTGTCACCAGCCCCAGACCAGCAGCAGAACAATTTCCTCCATTCGTGGGGAGGTCACACAGCCCATCCCCAGCCTGGCCTTTCGGGATGCTTCCTCCACTAACCTGACTCTGCTTTCTCTCTTTTTGTGTCCCCAGTGCCTGTATGGCTGCTATGTCCATTCCTCCATCATCCCCACGTTTCACAGAAGGTGCTACTGGCTTCTGCAGGTAGGATGACAACAAGTTCTCTCTCTGGTGGAGCTGCTGCTGGGGGGGGTCAGCAGTGTTTGACTGTCTGGGGGATTTTGTCTGTCTCAAAGGGAAATGGGTCTTAGTTGTACATCTCTGTTTGGAGGGATTATCTGTTTTCTCTAGCAATACGGATGCCAGCTTGTATGTTCTCTAAACATGGAGTTGGCCCAAGTGAGACTTTATGGAGGTTTCTGGTGGTGTTGTTCCATCCTGAAGCAAGGCAGCAGCCAGACAAGGGAGTGCTGCACTGGCATACCATGGTGTGGGAGAGATATCAGCCCTGGGCTGTGCTTGACTTTGTGAAGAACCCTGGGGCTGTGTTTGAATTTGGGGTGAACCTTGGAGCTGGCCCTGTGGTGAATCTGCTTTCCTCCAGTGAGATGTTTAGTCTCCAGGGAGTATTTTGAAGTCACTCAATGATTTTTTTCTTCTGGCTGTTGTGGGAACAGCAAAGTCCCAGGAGGAGTCAAGTCAAATTTTCCTCTTACTTACACAGGGTTTGGGCAGCTCCCCTGAGGCTCTGGGGGTGTGCAAAGGATCTCATGTGGTTTGCCCCAGGGAGTGTTTGCTGACCCCACCTTTGAGGAGCTGTTCACATTCTTGACTGGTTACCATGGTGTACAAAGTGGAAGCAATTTGTTTTCTTTCATTATGAAACGGCAATTGACACATACTGTAAAAATATTGTTTTAAAGATTAAACTCCCATGGTACTGAAAACAAACAAGTCTGAGGAGAGTGACATCTGTTTCTAGAAGCAAATGGAAAATAATTCCTGTTTCTCCCTGGTTTTGCAATTGCACTTCCATATTAAAAAATAAGACGCTGCTGCTGTCACTGGGGCAGGACAGACCCCTCACAACCTACAGAGGATGGTGCCCACACCACGGGCATAATCAAAGAAAACACGCACCAGATGTCAGCCTCCTCTGTGATACCTGTGTGTTCTCAGCTCCATTTGCATCTGTGGCATAGAAATGCTGCGTGCAAGGAAAGAGGAGATGCTTGGCTGCAGTGGTGGGAGCAGCACTGCGCCTCGCAGAGGAGAATTGTGGCTACTCTGAAAACACAGTGTGCCTGCATCGATCCTGTTCTCTTACAGGCTGCCCACGCTGTGCTTGCCCTCCTCGAGAGCTTGTGGCCCCATAGGTCACCTCTCTTCTCTTCATTTTTGAGCTTTATATTACTTTTTTCTTGTTGTGATGTGCTCCCTAGAAGTGCTGCTGGCCCTGGCTGCTGTGGCACTTTGCCAGCATCTCCCTGCTGGGTTGCAGTTCAGCACTGTAGGATCCCTGAGCTGTTCCCTGGGGTCTGGCTCCTTCACGTTCACAGGGTGTGCATCAATGTTTAGTCATTTTCTTTGCTCTGGTAATCACTTTTTTGTCAGGAGGACGGGAAGTATAAATTTCTTAGAAGCCTATTTATAAAATGTGCTGCAGGACGTCTCGCTGTGGCTGTGGTAGACTGGTATTCCTCAACAAGGACACGCTGTGCCTTCGCTGTGGGAGGAAGAGGGGTCTGTGATTCATGGCAGCATCTCCCAGGCAGAAACGGGCATCCTTCAGTCATGCGCTCAAGGTTATGCAGCCAGCAGAAAGGAGCTGGCCAAGAATAGATGACACTTTTCTATCGTCTGCACAGTGTTTGTGTTCAGCTCCATGGCGAATTCAGGAGCAGTGGCACCAGAGAGACAGAAGGTGTTTTGTGCATCTCCTTCAGAAGCTTTCACTTCAGCAGCCCTGGTAAATGAGTTTGATATTCAAAAAGAGGCATAGTCAGGGCAATGTGTAACATTAACCTCCAGCAATATGGTTGGCTTTATAGTTCACAGAGGCACATGGGTGACTTTCCCATTTTTTGGGGAGACATCCAGCACCTTCCTGGGACTGTCTCTGTGCTCTCTCTGTGCAGTGGGGAGTAAATACAATTAGTCTGAGATGCTGTCTGTGTTTTATGGGATGATCTTCCTCCAAATCCTATTGTCAGGTTAGATATCGATTTAAAAGCCCCACACAATTGTTCTTCATCTTTTGTGCCTCACATTTTCAGTCTAAAGGCCATGCATTTACATGGCGCCATAGCCATTAATTATATGGTGATGTCTGATTTCTTACTTAAACAACTTTGTGTTGTCATTTATGATTGACATGATGTGCCTGCTCCCTGCAGGCTGGTCAGAGGGATGCAAAATGAGAACCAGTTATTTGGAGCTGCATGATGTAGTTTTCTGTGTCTCTGCTAGAAGTTCTCAGGCTGTTGGCAGAGAGTGCTGAGGCAGAGTGGTGCTGGTGGCTGTGGCTGGGGTCTGCTGCATGGGGCCTCCACCTCCTCTCTCTTCTGAAGGAGTTTCCCATTTTTGAGGCATTTCAGGCTTTTTGATAACAGATTTTTAGTGCTGCCTTTCCCCAAAGACCTTTAATATTTGTAATAGGTGTTGTAATTGCTAAGCCAGCATTGACACGTTCCTGCCAGACATGGTCCAGACCTGAGCACAGGGATGCTCTCTTGGGCCTGAATGAAGAAAGCATAGCCAAGGTGGTGGTTTCCTGCATTTGGTTCTCATATTTTTCTTTTGATCTCTAGAAACATGAGATCATGCTCTGAGTGACACAGCCAGAGAAGAAGATGGGGATGAGGACACAGGTGGCCTCTTCACAGCTTGCTGGGGAAGACACCTCAGTAGAACTTCAGTTTTTATTGTTTTGCATTATTTGAGAAGACGCAGAGCCCTGGCTGTCCGCAGTTCACCGAGTGTGGGGCAGAGCTGCTGAACCCTGTTTTGAGATGTGGGTGATGTCAGGTCCCAGCCTCCTGCAGAGGCTTTGGTGCAGCTGTGACTCTGAGTGTGTTGGTTTGTCACCAGCAGGACTCAGGCTGCCCACGTTGGACCTTCAGCATAGTACCAGATTTCATGTCAATGGAAAAAGAAGAAGAACCCCCCTCATGTGTACTCGTGCTGACTAACGGAGGGAAAATGTGGATTCTCAGACACAGATGAATCTCAAACACTGGCACAGCTGAGCAGGGAAATGCACTGTGCTGGAAATTGGCACCCCAGGAACTGAAAATTAATCTTGCTGCCAGGTTTCTGGGCGGGCTGCTGCTTGCCAGGGTTCCAGAGGCAGGCTTTGCTTTCACCCCTGGACTGCTGTGGGCCCCGTGCTTGCTCCCACTCCTGTGCTGCAGAGCTGGAGCTGCTGAGCTCGTTAGATGCTCATCTTGTTCCACCTGTAGCAGGTACCGATGTCTCCTTTAGTAGTGGTGTTCAGGTGCTATGAGGATGAGAAGGAATACATATTTTATAAGTTTTGTCCTTTTTCTTAATTAAGAAGTACATAAACAGTGCTATAGGATCATGCTAAAAACTTGTACATTTAGACCTCTTGGCCAGTCAAACAAATTACAACTAACAAGCCTTGGAGAGAGGTAATGTCAGCAGAGAGCTGTTTCACATTGCACATGCGTTAACTGCTGGCTGAATAATTCAGAATTGGTGCAGGAGAGTATCAGTGGCACAGTTCTGGCAGGTAAGCCAAGGAAGCAGAGTGGGGATGCAGGCTGAGCTAGGCAGGCACAGGGAGAACACCAGAGCTCCACAGAGCCCTGTTGTAAATCCAGTGTTTGCAGTAATTGCTGAAATGTGATAATCCAGTTCTCCGGGAGCCTGGGGGAAAACTGCATTTCATCTTTATTGCTCACACACTCACAGGATGCTCCCAGCAGCCATGGCAGTTGTGGAATACTTTTCTGTAGGGTAGGAAATGGCAGGGAAGGTCAGGGACATCAGCCAGTGGCATCAGTTATGCCAGGTGTAATATGCAGGCAGGATGCCTGTCTTGGAGGGAGCAAGTGGGAGATGCTCAGGGGGCACTGGTGGTGGGCAGTATTTGGGTAGTGGTCTTTAATTACTGTTCCTGCACTTCTGCATGCACCAGCTGTGCCTCGCAGAGTATGTGTAAGCACTGATTGAATGTAAAAGATTTTTGCAATATTCTCGGTTCTGTTTTTTTCCTGAATTCTTCCTTCTGATACACTTGAATATTCAGCAGTTTGTTACTATGAATGTCTGCACTGATGCCTGATGCCCCCTGTGTTCCCTTCCTAAAACACATCTTGTCTGAAAGCTGTGGGCAGAAAGTATTGAGACCTAAAATTATTTAAAACGTTCTACATGACATCTGTCACCATCCTGTATCAATTTAGTGTTTGTTCTATATTTTTTTTTTGCCTTGGTTTTTCATTATGCCCTAAACAAGAGGAAGCCCTTCCCATTTCTTTTTGATAACACCTCATCAGAAGAGCATTTCCCTCTCTGATCACTTGTGCTGCGTCAGCAGCATCTCCCGTGTCCCTGGCTGGAGCTGTGACAGACAGCTTGAGGATTTGGGGCTTTTTCAACATAAATTGGAAGCATTACAATCTCATAAAATTTCTCAAGACTTCTGCTTAGTAATGGGTTTTTATTTTTCATTTGGGGGAAATAAAAGTGGCTGGGCAATAAAGCACAGAGGATGCTGTGCTGCACGTGGGCACTTAGCTGGGTCCTGTGTGTTGGGGAGTGGGGCTGTGAGCAAGGCCTCGGCACAACAAGCCTTTGCATTTTTGCTATCAGGATTATAAACTGTTGCTGCTATGCTGCCATGTTTTCCTAAAATATTTTAGCCTGTGTGATGAAATTAAATGGTATAGAAGTAGAGCAGAGCATGGTCTGTGGTACCAAACCACCACCAGTGGGACTGCACGTCCCAAGCATGCTCAGGACACGGGTGGGTGTTCACAGAGAAGATTTGTGCAGCAGCTGGGCTTTACCTGCCTCAGTTCCTGGTCCCAGTGCCCTGCATACACATGGAGCTGTGCTGGAGAGGAGACTGTATGTGGGGAGACCAAACAGCAGTTCCAGGAGAGCAGAATTGTCTTCTGTCTTGATTCAGCTCTGAGCTGCAGCAGCAGAGGTGCTCTTGGTACCAGACATTGGCAACATGCAGCAGTCAGTCCTCTTGTGTCTTGGCTTCATGATGCACAAGCGTTTTCAGAGGATGAGGAAGTTGGGATATCCTTTTCATGCTTCCTTAACATGCCTTTGACTTGATCTCTCTGAAGGATGCTCTCTTCTTTCCCTCCTTTCATCTTCTCACCAGCTCTTCTGAAGGCACCCTGCTCATTGCTGTGTCTCTGCTGCTGTGCAGTCACTGGAACAGCCACGTTTCAAAACTTCCCATCATGTTTTTCAGGGTTCATTAAAGATCTGAAATACTCATGGAATTGGTGGAGCTGTGCAAAAACTATTGTTCAGTCCAGCTGAAATTCCAAGGGTTCTGAGAACTCTTTTGTAATAATTGTCTGGTTTCTTTTTTTTTGTTTTGTTTTGTTTTGTTTTTGTCACATGCCTAACATACTCCTGAAAGTGAATTTCAGAGAAACTATGTAAGAGAAGCAAAGGGCCCTGTGCATCATGTTCCCAGCCACCCTGTGGAGTGTCAGAGAGAGCACAGCTTGTGTGCTGCTGGAGGAAGGACAAACCCTGGGAAAGCCACCTGCATTTGCAGCCATCCTCACAAGAAAGATGGTTAGAATAAATCAGGATGGTGCTTCCATTTTCCATGACAGAAATCTAGAGTAGATAACATTGAGCTGTGCCTTGGGCTGGACTGTGCCTTGATCTGCCTGGGTTCCTATGAACCAGACACTCTGCAGGGTGGGTGAAGTGGGGCTGCGAGAGCAGCAGCACAAACCCTCTGCTGATGTTCCAGTGAAGGGGAGGCAAGGAGGATTACAAATGAACTGGTCTGTCAAAGGCTGGAAACGTTTTAGCAGGAGTGCTTTATCTTTTGTAATGTTTTTATAAATTATTTATTAACACACTTGCTGCATTTTCCTGAGAAATTGGGTGGAAGAGCAAAATGTATAGACGGCAGACTATATTCCAGAAGAAAGACGTCTGTGATTAAAAAACAATTTCCAACCCTTTCAAACACATAACTTTATTTTAGACAAGCAGGCTTCTATTTCTGTACCGCTCTCCACCATTTTAAAGAAAATCCTGGATTTGTTCCCTAGATATATGAGGAGACTGACGTTAATGCGAGCAAACTAAAAAGCAGTCAGAGTGCTTTAGTTGTTGCTTAAATAATCTGTTGTCATTTATAGAAGAGATGCATTTCCCAAACTGCTGGGGGATGTGCCTGGGTTGCTGATCGAGAGTTCTGGCAGGGGTAATGGAGAAAAGGCCAAAACACACCCGACTCCCACAGAAAGGGAGAACGGGTTTTGTGCTTTCCTCTCTCAGTGGAAATGATGCCTCGTTTGTCCCGGATGCTTGACCCAGGGGAGGGAAAGCATTGGCTCAGTCCCTCCTCGGGGTCTGGAGCCTTATCACACACCATGGCATGGCTGGGGGCAGCCACAAAGTGACTTCTTGTGCCTCACCTGGCAGCTCAGCGTGAATAGGAGCCCCTGCCCTACCTCAGATGAGTGCTGCCCCTGTGGCCGCAAAGGAAGGTGGGAGCAGGGCTGGGTGGGGGCACCTGGGGACCCTGCAGCTCACCTGCTGTCAGCGGGGAACATCAGCATCTCCGCAGGGACACCCAGAAGGGACACGACTGGCAGCAGGATTACTTTTGCTTCAGCACCCACCCCTGTGTTTTCCCGGGCATCCCTGTGATCCTGCTCGGGTTCAGGCAGCGGTGCTGTCACCGAGACATCCTCGCGGCAGGGATGGCAGCCACGTGGCAGCACAGCTCAGCTGGGAGGGACATCAAACCACAGGCTCCAAGACACTTATTAATATGCTCTGTATACTGAGGATTAGGCATTTGGTGACACTTAAATTGAATCCTAATGCTATTTTAAAATATATAATACGCTGAATTTACTTCACCTCAGGTTTGAGTTAATGGTTTATTAAATTATGCACCTTGCAGTAGCGAAGCTGTTTCCTGGTGTAGGACACCGAGCCTTGCAGGAGCAATGCAGTGATTCTGCTGAGCTCATCCACATCTTCCCTGGTCAATTATTAGGTCTGCAGGTGTCGGTGAATGTATTACACCGTTGGCTGGAGTTTCACCCTCACTGGAGAGTTATAATTGGGGCTTAAGTTGGGAATTCTGTAGTGAAGCAAATTACAATTTGAGTTTAGAGATCTGGAGTTTTTTCTGGCGTGGGCAGCAGAGGACTTGGAGCAGATGCTGCCAAGGCTGAAGTGTCTCTTTCTAATGCGGGATATTTTTTTCCTTTAATACGCAGTGTTTTGGCCTGCAGTGAGTTACCCTTGTATTTTATCTGTTAAGGAACACTTTGGTAAGTGTTTTGGATAAATCACTTCCCAGGTGCCTGCAGGTTTGAATGCTCTTCTTCTATCCTCTGCCTTTGTAAGCATCTTGCTTATTACCCCGGTTGCTTTTATTCTCAAAATAATCTTTCATTTCTGAAGGAGTCTCTACTCCCTTTCTATCGACTGCCTGCCTCAGCTGTCGCTGACGTCTGTGCTGCCTTGGGTTAACGTAGCTGTGATGCCTCTTGTGTCTCGCACTGCCTCAGTGGTGTGAAGAAAAGACTCTCCATCCCCGTCACCTCCCGTAGCTGCCACCTGCATCCTGCCACCTGATCCCGCCTGGAATGCAGCACTGCATCCCTCTCTCCGTGCCTTGGTGGTGTCTTGGGTCAGACCAGTGGATGGCACAGTGGCTTTTAGACCCATGAATGCACTGCCCCTAGTGAAAGGCAGTAAAGGTTGTTAAAAAGAGCCCCAGGTTCATGGTCTACACTGTAAAATGCTGTGCTCACCTCCGAGGCTGTGGAAATGGTGTGTAGGGACCACAGCCTTCATCCTCTGTGAGATCATGCAATGGTCTTCTTTAGCATATTAATGAAGGGGAAAAAGCCAGAGGAGAAGGACCAACCTAAATGGCTTTTGCTTCTGAACAGGAGGCATTCCTAAGGGGATCACTTTCTGTGTCAAGGAAAAAATGCACAATTTTTATCACCGCACTTCTTTTTTCATTAAACATCAGCTTTGCCTCTGCAAACTGTCTGTTGGCTTATTGGCCATGGGCAGCAAAGAAGGCATGACAGAGTGGAATAGAGGTTGAAGTTTTTATCAGTTTAAGTCACTGTAAAAATCTCTTCTTCCCGGGAAAGTAGATTTCCCAGTAATGTAACCAGGACAGAATAAGTCTGTTGGATTCAGCGCATCTTCATCTTGTTCCCCTTCTCATATGGCAGAAGGAATGGCTGCTCCCAGGGCCAGGTACCTGGTGCTGCCCTGGCCAGAGCACAGTGCCCTTCTGCTGAGCTCTCATGACAGTCACCGTGCAGCTGAGCCATCCACAGGGGCTTCCTTCTGGAGAAGGGAGACAGGAGGCTGCTGGGATTTTCACCCTTCGTCAATTATCTTGGTTTGTGGCACTCTTCAAAAGCTGGTGTCAACAGCCCTGTAATGACAGTCTTTATTTCTGAGTGCAGAACACTTGTGTTTACTCCTCACTGGAACTTGAGTCACTTTCTGTAGGGATCTTGCTGTTTTCAAGACACAGCACTGGTGTCTGAGTATTCTGGGGTGCAAGGACCTTGCCAGGTTGGTTCAGGCAAACATCTCAGAGTCTTTCCACCCCTGTTGACCAGCACAGATACAGTCTCTGTCTGGTTTTATGGTGTCCCCAGACAGAACATAATGACTTTCTGAAGCATGCCAGGCAAATTTTGCTCATCTCATGCTTTTACATTTCCTGGAGTTGTCCTGCTGGGAATTTGCTTTACAGGCCTAGTGTAAAACTTCACAGGAAAAGGAATCCTCGTGGAAGATTCACCCCCTCCTTGGCCTGCGGTGGAGAATGGAGCCACACCATCAATTCTGCCATGGACAGTCTGAGTGAGGTGCAGATCCAGCCCCAGCTCCTCCCGCAGCTCTTGGCACTGGCACAAAGAGCTCCAGCGTCAGGCTCTGTTCTTCTTTTGGGTTTATTAAACGATAAATCCACCACGAAAATATGCAGAAAGAAAAAAATGAACGCAACATCTCTCAAGGTGACCAGTTCCATGGAGGAGATGTGGCTGCATGGTGCACACTGTGACGGCAGACACACGTGTCGTGGGATCGACTCCTGCTCCTGGAGCCCTGTCCTCTTTTAATGAAAAAATACAGCAAACACATCCTCTAACCTGCTACCTGTGCAGTGCAGCACTCTGATAAACAGTAATTATAACTATTATGGGATGTCATCTCCTCTCTGCCATTTATTGACCTTTTCTTCAGTGTAATTTTCTTCTCAGGGGTCCAGGTAGCTCAATATCCAAGGAAGAACTGCCATGTGAGTGAGCATCTGGGCAACACAGCCACCAAGACCCGCTCAATTGCTGAAAGGTGCTTAATTTTAGACTTGTTTAAAGTTTACATTATAGTGACAAATCTGGAAACCTCTGAGAGAAGTTTTTTTCTGAGTTCCCCTTGTAGTTGCTGGGGGGAGAAGAAATGAAAAGTGTTGGGTGCTGGGATGCTGCTAAAAGAAGTTGACTAAAATAGCTTTTCTGTTTGTAATAGCATTTCAGATCCTAGAGCCTTTTCAAGCTCAAAGTGACCTGAAATCACTTGTACAGTGAAAAACATCATCCTTCCAGGGAAGTATCCCCACACTTTGGGGTTTTGTAGAATCAAATAGGAAATCCATTGCAGATTCAGAAAACAATGTGACCAAGTAAGTTTTGGAGGGGCAGCTCTGAATTTGGGAAGAAGAGGCGGTGTCCCGTTTGGGTTTTAACAACAGTTTGCTGAAATCGTGTGAATTCACATTGTCAGCTAAGAATATCAATTGCTTTAAAATGTCACCTTCTTGACAGCTTTACTCGATGTGAAGCAGACCCAGGCATTGCCTTCAGGCATGGCAAATGGAGATAATGTGTCCCCTTCCCCATAACCTTCAGGCAGAGCATCCCTCTCCCTGAGCTCCCCCCAGTGCTGCAGGGGCTGCGTGGGCTCCAATTCCCACCCTCCCACTTGGGTTCCATGGGAGGAAGGAGAGGATGTGGAGTGGGCTTGATTAAAAAGTGCTTTTGCTTTTTTCTCCTGAAGGATGTTTGCAGTGAAAACTGTACGTGAAATTTATACTCCTCTCATATGATTCTGACTGGTTTTAGTGCACAAATTCTCAGAAGAAAATGTATTCAATAAAAATTTGATGTGGAACTATAGCTCAGCAGAATCTTTTTTAAGAAATCCAGCTCTGGGATATTTATTTTGTATCTAGTTTCAGTTTTAGTGCCTATTCCTCCTGCAGATGCCCTCGTTAGCCTGCTAACAGCTCATGAAGAGTTCAGCCCCTCTCCTGCCCTCATTTTGGGCATTCCTGCAGCGCCTGTGGGGAAGATTTGGGGGGAAGCCCAGCTGTGTGGAGTGCTGCTTAGGGCTGCTGCTGTTGGCTTTTTCCATAAGCAAATCCTGCTTTTGTTCATGAGGAATTCAGAAGGCCCAGGGCTCCTTCCAGCAGGGGGGCTGAGCCTGAGGTAGGTGAAATGTTGCCAGGCTGGTGGACGGTGATGTGGCCCACAAGGACCTGGTGTGCTTGGTTTGTAACAAGTCTGCTGGGAAGTAGTTTTAGCAGGGAAAGTGTGATAAATCTGGATTTATTCTCATTTGATGCTCAGCTTGCAAACAGAGATGGTTTAGGGGAAGTAGAAAAGGAATCTAGGATGGCCACAATGAAAATTGCAGGGTAGATCTGTGAGCCCCCAAAGCATCTCTCCTTGCAGGGAAATAATGTCCCTTTGGGCTTATCAGGAGGATGTGTGGGATGGGTGAGTGCTGGTGTCCAGGGCAGAAGAGACAAAATTCTTTCCAGGCTTTGGAGCAACCGATAGTGAGTGAAATCCTCACTGGCCTCTTAATTTCCAACTCTTGTTCCAAAAGCTTCTTGTTTCTTTCCCAAAATTGCAAGATGTTTGTCCCACCTGGTGCTGGGAGAGCTGTGTCCCAAGGTGGTGGTGCCCAAGGAGGCACAGAGTTACTCTACAAACAGAAAACCCAAGGCTGAATCCTTAACTCAGTGTTTCAGGACCACCAGAAATATCTCAGACAGGTTTCTGCTCCAATGCCCCCTGAATCACCATCTCCTCAAAGCATTTTAATGCAAAGCTGGAGCCTCAAGGCAACCCAGAGCTTTTTCCTAAGGTTTAGTGATAAACTTTTGTCTCCTGTTAGTGAGCAATCTGCTGCTGCACCACTTCTTTCAATTTAGAAGGGAGTACAATGAAACACTCTTGCAAAAACATTTATTGTATCAGGCAAAACCGGAGGGTTTGGGTTCTACTTCTCTCGTAAATTTTTTTACTTTACTTCTAGTGTTCTCATATCAGATTTTCACTGGAAAAATACTACCCAGAAGCATGGAAAATGGCATATGGTTCTATGAAATATACCCCCATCCTAGGATACACCATGTTTTTATTTTGTGACAGTCCAAGATTCAGTGTGTGGCCTAAATATTGTGGCATCCTATTTTATTTTTGAATTGTTGGATGGACTAGACACTATAGCTCATGGACAACACTACCATTTTTCCCTGTGGTTTACCCTTTTTCTAGATTACTGTCTCTAAGTTTCAAAATGGAACAGGATTTCTCCCTGGTTAATAAATTAGGGCCATATTCCAGCAGCACCCAGTAGTGCTGCCATATTTTAGATGGTGTCAGGGTTTCTATTATAAACCTTATTTTTTCAGGGGTTTAGAGCTGAGCCATAACACCTGGCTGTATGTATAACAGCTGCAGCTCTGCCATGCAGAGGGGGTGCTCACATGTAGTTCCTGCAAGCAGAACAAACCACACTTCCCACATGCTTTTATACACAGAGCTCTGTATAATTGTATTAAAACTTGGTGTAAGATCGCGCCAAGTTTTTATTTCAGAGTTAATTGCTTGGAAGTCCGGCACTGCTCCCTCTGGCAGGGGGGTGGGAGAGTTGCCAGAGGGGTGCTGGGTCCCAGGGGTTCTGATCTGTCAGGTTTCCTTGAACCAGAGCTGTGAGACAAGGACACAGCCTTTCCCAGGGCTGACGAACGGATCTGCTGGTGGTTTTTGCATACCTGGAGTGATTCGCTTAGTCATATCCGTATAAATATAATAATTGGCCATAAACATCTCTGTTCTACCAAAAGAAACCCTGAGAACAGAATTGCACCAGGCTGTACCTCTGACAGTATCTGCCAGCCTAACGTGGCTGTGAGCGGTGCCATCGGTGAGGTTTCGTATGTTGATGTATGAGTAAGATACCAGCAGCCTCCTTTTAATAGCCCTGCATAATGCTCACACCTGCTGCAGTATAATTTGCTGCATTTCCGCAGATAAGCTGGCTGAAGGGAGGGAAGGATATCATCCCCACAGTGCCCTGAGCTCCTGTCAGAGGAGACAAACTGGGGCTGTCTGTGGCCTGGCACCACGTGCAGCCGTCACACAACTGTCAGGGTGTCTTTCCACTGCAGCTCCAGCACAGGGGTGCTTTGGGTTTGCAGACACCCACGTAACGAAGGACACAGATTGGAGCCGAATGTCAAAAACCGAAAAAGAAAATAAACCCCACACAATCTGCAAGTCGTTGAGAGCCTCACTGCAGCTAGATGCGTCTTCCGTGACATTTTGGCTCTCGTTGGCTTTCCATCTGCAGGAGTTTTATGTCAGTGTCAGACAGGCCTGTCTTTAAGCTCGTGGTTTTTTGTGTGATAAGGCATTCTGACCTTAAGTGCTGTTGGTCCGCGTTAATTCTCACCTCGAAATTCCGCCTGGTCAGATCTCTCAGGTGCTGCAGTGGAGAGCACAGCACAGGCTGGTTCTGCTTTAAAAGTCTCGTTGAATTCCTGCCAGGAGCACATTTTTATCATCTTCTCCCCAGGTGCTCCAGGTATTTCCCAGCTGAATTCAAACCCGAGCAGCAGCGTTGTGTTGGCTGCGTAAGATGCCACGACAGGGAGTGTGGCATTATGGCCATGGGGGTGTTGTGCCACAGCTGACCCCTACTCCACCTCCCTTCAATGTGAACAGAGCTCGGCCACGTTCATGAACACACCTGCACAGCCTCGTTAATTAATATAATGTTTTACACTGTATTTTAATAAAGCCTTTTCATTACAGAGCTTGTTCCCATGGTAGGATAAATTGAAATTCTTTGCGAGAGCATTATAATTAAGCTGTAGCGCAGTGGGTAGGGATGTGTGTATGGGTCCAAATTGAAAGAAGAGAAATTTAGGTTAATGGAGGAAATTCTTTACTGGGGAAGGGGGTGGTGAGCCACTGGAACTGGTTGCCCAGGGAGGTAGTGGGTGCCCCAGACTGGAGGTGTTGGACAGGGATTGGAACAACCTGGGATAGCTGACCCTGCCCATGGCAAGGAGAGGTTGGGACTGGATGGTCTTTAAAGTGCTTGGAGCCTTCCAAGCACTTAGCAGTCTGTGATTCTGTGTGTCTTGCTTAGGATGTGTTTGTCTTAAGTGTCTCAACAGCAGGCAATGCCTGCAGGCTCGGGCAGTGCTCATCTGCCTGGTGCCTCACGGGACTTTTGCCCCTCAGGTACTGTTTCAGCCTCAGGTTATATTTCTGGAGAGATGGAAAACAACCTCTCCAAGGCAGCAGTTCCCAGTTTTAGCTCGCTGAACAATTGCAGCTCTCAGACGTGCCCGTGGTGGCTGGAGCAGCAACAGGAAGCAGGTTTCAATGCTGAGGTTGGTTCTGCAGATGATTTATTTACCATAGGTTGGAGTTGGGGGCTGTTCCCAGGCAGGGATGGAGCATTGAGGAGTCTGCCACAGGGAACACCTTTGGGGTGTTTCTTCAATTTAGTGTAAAATACCAAGAGTGGCAATACAGGAGGCGAAATATTTTGTTATTTTAGGTCTGTTGTGCCTTGCTCCTGCAGTTTAAAGATCAATACACCTGGTGCATCCACAGCTGTTCATAATGGGGAGAGTTGCTTTGATGAGCACAAGGAAACAGGGGTTCACCCTGAGGTTAGAGGATCCCTGTTGAAGAAATGCAGCTCAGCAAGAGGAGGCAGTGAAGTTGTGTCAGAATTACTTGGGAATTTGGGAACAGACTTCTATTTTCTCTTTGACAAAAACTAGGGTTTATAGAAGGAGAGAAGGCCTGCCCAGGAAGGGCAGTCATGTTCCTGCCACCAGCCTCAGGGATGCTTATTTACGAGCTGTGCAGCAAGGAGATGGAAATGCTTCATTAGCAAGCAGCAGTGCATGCTAGCTGGAGAAGATCCTAATGGAGTAAATTAGGAGGGAAACATCTGTTGCTTTCTGTTTTGGTTTTAGTGCTCAATCTGGTGCTAATCCTGGCCTTTTTGGACCTTTTTATATGTCCCCTCATCCTAAATATGAGACATGTTTTGTTCATTAGTTGTGGATGTGTGTTGCACCTTTGAACAGAGTTCTTCTCTACCCTTGTGGAGAGATTTGTTTCCTTCTTGTTTTCCTTCCCAAGACCTTGCAGGCAAAATGTTAGAATGGAGGGGGAGGAGAGGCAGTAGAAGCTCAGCCAGGCAGAGAAAGATGTGTGTATACATGTGCATGGATATATAAGATGCAAAGTTGTGCCTTCTTCCACCATTTGTATAATGATTTTATGATTAAAAAAATGACAGCTTACAACAGAAATTTTAAGTCCTGATGGTTTATACAAAATTCATGGCATGTTCAGAAAAGCATATTTCTCACAGCTACATGTATAAATAGCCAGGTTTGGTGCAAAGAGAGAGGTGGCATGCAGAAATTTCCTTCCTAAATCCTAGTTTCTCCTTCAACTGGTATGGTAGTGACAGACACAGATCTGTTCTACTGCTCCACAAAATCTGAGGAGCTCCCTTGTTAATGGGGAGAAGGACAGGAGCTGGTGGGTGCTCTCCAAGGAGCTCCCCTGTTTCCAGAGAAGGGGACAGGAACCAGCAGGTGGTCTCTGTCTGGCACAGGGAGCATCAATGCTGCAGGTCTGAGCTGCTCAGCACCAAGTTTGCATTTGAAGAGTTTTGTTCAAGGCTTAAAACACTTGCTCAGATTAATGACCAAAAATGTCAAATGTGTCCGCAGCTAATTATTCATTAGATGCGTAATTAGTGTGAGATGATCATGACATTTTACTGTTATTAATTTTTATACCCCAATAGGAATTAAATCAGGCTGCACTCACAGAACAACAGTTGGAAGTGGCACCGGAGATGCTGTTGTGGAGCTGGAGGATCTCCCGCAGCGCTGCCCGGCTCGGAGGGAGCATTGGTGCTGCTGGGTTTCCTGAGATCCCTTCTTAACTTCCCCTTCTGTCTCTGCTCTCCGTGGAGGGCTGCAGGATGCACACAGCCAGGCTGAGCCTCTGAAATGACTAAGCTTAGTTGGCTCCATTAAAGTAACGATAAAGTCAAAAAGAAGCAAAGCCAAACGTTTTGGGTTCTGTTCATCAGAGACTGGCGGGTTTCTGGCTTTGTTGTCTTTTAATACCCCAAGAACAGATGCAGGTTGACAAGTGGCATCAGCCAAGGGACTAGGCTTTATAAGTTTGTGTTGAAGCAGGCTTGGAAGTAGCCAGCTGAAATCTAATTTGTAGCCAAGTGGAATAAATTGGAACTGATAGTTATTCAATTAATGGCATGGGCAGCAAGGTGAGGTCTCCACTCAAAATAGCAGAATAAGGCTTCTTGTCAGGGAGGTTTGGGAAAACGGGGCACAGCACCAGGTTTTCTATCAAATCCAGCCATTAATCATCTGAGTAGCAGGAGGGAGATGGGATTATTATAGAGAGGCTCAGCAAAACAGCTGGAGTGAGCTCTTCCCAAAATGGTGCTGGAATCGTGGCCTGAGCCAGTGGCCATGCCCTGGAGCCTGCCTGGAGCTGAGGATTCCCTGGGCAGCATGGCATGCAGCAGGACCTGAGTCCTGCAGGGCTGGGCTCTCCTCTGCTCCTTGCTCCTCCAGGCACCTGTGGCATCCTGGGCATGGACACTGAGCCTCTTCTGTCACTCACCTGCTGAAACAGAGCTCCTGTCACGTCTGAAGACTTTGCCTTTGCATGCTGAGGAGTTCAGTAAGAACGGGAAGTTTGGGTGTCTTTTTAGTGCTTTTTGTGCATCTGGGGATGCAGAGTAGAGGGTTGACTCATATTCACCAGACTTCTGCAAAATCCTGTGGTGTGAAGGCTCAGATAGATCTTGGGATAACTGCACAGACCTTCGGATAAATACACAATGATGAAGCTGCCACAGTTGTCTCTACCACGAGCAGACTGAGAAATAATAGAAAAGCTTTTTTTGTCTTTAATCTAAAGAAACATTTTTTCCTGTGCAAATGATATCTGCAGTAATATCAGCATTGCTTCAGGTATGCACAAGCTGAAGGAAAGAGAAGCTGAGTTCATGGTTTTTAGCAGAATGGTTTTATCAGTTCAGTATATAAGTAGGAAAGGAAAACTCATTTTACTTGGAGTAATGGAATCCTTTGGTTGCATTTAAGGACATGAAGACGAAACAAATAATTTAACTGAAAAGTTCATGTCAGTTGGAAGCTGAGTGGATCCATGTAAACTATGGCTGTCATAGTGGAGCTGTGGGACCCGTGCTGGGCTCTGAGCAGACTAAAACAGCAGCAGGACACAAGATCTTGTGTGAGAATGTGGTCAGTCAGACTTGTTTGGGTTTTGGCACTGAAACTGTCCTGACCACTGGGAAATGGGTACAAGGAAAAATTTATGCAGATTAGCTTAGATATGGAGCCAATAGAACCACATCGATGAGGTCTAAACTCATGAAACATTTCTCAAGTTGTAATGCAAATACAGTCCAGCATCTGTGGCCTTTCATTAAAAGCGAAGTTACAGGAGTGAGATTTCACTCAGCAGCACTAATTTGTGCCTGTGAAATTATTAACAATTTGATATTGTGGCTTTCTCATTATAAACTTCTGTGGGAAAGGGGAATTAATTTTTCTGGGCTGTTAGAAGTTGTCAGAGGAGATCCCTCCCTTCCTGCGTAACCGGATCAGAAATTCCTCACGTACGTGGGTTGACCCTTTCCCTCTGGGGAACACGTTAATTGAAGCTGCACTCTCATTAAACTGGTGCTGCAGGAGAGGAGTGTAAAAATAATGCAGAGTAACAGTGGCGGGCCTGAAGGAATTTGAAGGAATGTTAAGCAAGGAAGAGGGTAATACATCAGGAGCTTTCGGATGGGGACTGTGAAGGGGAGGCTGCTGGTGGCGAATCTTTTCCACTTTATGTAGGACATTTTTCCGTAATCAGAACTATAAGGACAGTCATAGGATCTTCTTATTGCAGCAACATCTCAGCCAGCTCTAGGTATGCAAGCTCTTCATCATCCTGCTAGGAAGCAGAAGGTGCACCAGGATGAAGAGCGGCTCTCTCTCTGCGCCATACCTTCTGCTCCCTTTGGAGCCTGTTACCATGGAGCACCTTCCCTGCTCCCCCTTCTCCCCAGCAGTGCCAGCACACACCTGACAACACACCAGGGCTGAGTGGAACGTAGACCAGTTCTCCTTTTCCCATTGCATGGCAACCTGTTATCTTTGACTTAGATAAATGTCTACTGAGAGAGAGGCGTGAGTTCATCTCTCCAGACCCATCTGACAAACCCACCATGTTTCTGGCTGTTCTGGGTTTTGCTGATGAACTCTTCTCCCCACTTTCCTTACATCACACACAGAGCCAGCACCTCAGATGTTGTTTTCCTGGTGGAAACAACTGCTGTGGCAAGGGGAGGAGCAGGTGGTGCGGGAGGGATGGGCTCTGGGCGCTCATGGCTGCTCCCTCTGGTGCACAGGTGATGTGCTGAAGCCAGCCTGCACATCCTTTCCCCAAACCATTTTCACTTAGTTTGGGATGCCCCTCTGTTAAAAAAAAAACAAACAAAGCAAAAAAAAACAAACAAAAAACCCCAAAAAACAAACCAAACAAACAAACAAACAAAAAACCACAAAAATGTGCAACTCCATTGCGAAGAAAACGTCTTACATAAATCAGAAGATGAGAAAAGATACAGGAGAGCTTCCCTGGTCTAATAGCTCATATCCCTATGGCTGATGGCAGACACCAGGGAGATGAGGGGTCTGGAGCATCTCTCTCGTGACATGACATTTAGGAAGCTGGACCTGTGTAGTCTAGAAAAAAGAAGACTGAGACAGTACCAGGTTAATGAGCATGAATGCCTCAAAGATGGATGTCAAAGAATGGTGCCAGACTGATTTCAGTGGTGCCCAGTGACAGGACAAGGAGCACTGGCCATAAACTAAACCACGAGAAATTCCACCTCAACATGCAGAAGGACTTATTTCCATAGACGGTGGCAGAGCACTGGAGCAGCTTCCCAGGGAGGGTGTGGAGTCTCTCTTTGGAGACATTCCAAACCCTCCTGGATGCTTTCCTGTGTCACCTGCTCCAGGTGACCCTGCTTTGGCAGGGGGTTGGATGGGATGGTCTCCAGAGGGCACTTCCAACCCCAACTACTCTGTGATTGAGTCTGAGATTTACAAGTTGGACAAGACCTGTGTCCTCAGCAGTGCTCCATCCTACCAGTCTGAAGCAGTAATGATGAATGGTTCTCTTTGGCAGAGCAGTATTGACGGGGCAATTCACTCTGCCATGGTTGTACTCACACAAAAGCTCAGGAGAGCTCCAAGTGTTTTCTCTTTAATATTGCATTGATGGTCTGATGGTTTCTTGCTGACAAAACTGCCACAGTTCTTAATATCAGCCTGTCTGCATTCATCAGATGCAAAGGTTTTCCATCCTGTTGGGCTCCAGAATAGCATTAGATGGCAAATGGAGAAAGCGTAGGATGCCAGAATGATAATTTTTTAATCTAATCCCCCGTACCAGAGAGTCACTGGTGCTCTGATGACTGGGAACTGTGATGCAAAGTGGAGAAATGCTGGATGTCATTTTAGTGACGCATGTGGAAATGTATTTTTCAATATTCTGCTTGTGTCCAGCTGCAGTGCTAAAAAGCCCTCATGGCCTGCACAGCTCTCCTGTCCTGGTCTTGCATGGACCCTGGAATGAGCACACTTCAGGCACATGGAGCAGTCCTTGGAAGGAGCCTCAAGTCCCAGTGAGCATCCACTGCATGGATTCAAAGGTGGAGAATGTCCATGGTGTGCTCTGCCACCCCTCAGAGGTTTCTGTCTGCAGGAGTATCTGTTGCTCCTCAGAGAGTCTGTCCTGTCACTCACCGAGGCAATGCCCTGTGTCACTCTCATTGTCCAGGTGTGACCTGTCCTGCTGGGAACCTGGAAGAGCACTAAGCATTTGGTCTTCTTTGGCATAAATGCAATCCCATGGTGTAAACATCAGCCCCATGTGCCAGGGCTATGGGCTGTGGCTTCCAGTAGCCACTGGTGGATCTTGCCACTTCCTTGCTAATGGGAAGCTTAGCAGTTTGTCGTTACAGTTCTGGCAGCGTCCCTTTGGGGTTGCTTTGGAGTAGTATTCAATATTTTATCAATCATCTGAAAGGAATTATAAAATCATTACCTGTAAGTTTCATAATCGCTTTGATTTGTGAAGTTTCTCAGGGTAATAAATATTGATGAACGTTGGTCACAGAAATTAATCCGAACGTGGTGATTAGAGATGGGCAGAGCTGTCAGCATGTGTTTGAGTTGAAAAGCAAGCTTTTGCATGAAAAGAAGGTGAGAGAAGGTGGCTTGCAGGGTAGTTAATGAATGTCCAGGTCTGGGGACATGGGGACACTGTTCAGTTCTGTGATAAGCCATGCTAGTATGCAGCCAACCGTGTTCCTTTTGCTTTAAAGGTGGGAAATGACAGAGTTTTAGAGGAGAGAATCTGGTGAGAGGACAAAGCAGCTCAGAGAGGCAGCCACACAGTGATTTGGTCACAGCCTATTAACTGCACTTGCATTGAGGCAGTTGCAGCAGATAAAAGCTCAACAAGAGACAGACCTCAGAGGGCCCAAGTCAGCAAAATGAAAACTTGCACGTGTTTGCTGTGTGAATGGTGAATGTAGTTACCAAGAGAGTGAGAGCTGTCTGGGACTGTCCCTCTGGAATGTGCTGTGTGTGTCCTGCTCAGCTGGGGCTGGAATACAGCATCTGTGTCACTGTGCTGGGCAACAGGACTGGTGGGAGCACTGCTATTCCTTGGCCTTAAAAGTTAGAAAAACAAGAAAAGAGAGAAGTTGGCAGGATGAGCTCTGCAGTTCTTGGAACCTGCAGGTCTTCAGGGCCTCTGCCCAAAGATCCTGCATGTCAGGAGGTGCCTTTGTGAAAGGAGGAAAACTGCTGGAATTGCACATCTGGGATGCTGGTGGGGGAAGGCGGGTTTGAGGCAGCTGTGCTGGTGACCCTGCCAGTCCTGGCATCAGGGACTCCCGGAGATGTTCACATGCTGGCTACTTAGAAGAAAAAAAAAGGAAAAATCCCTATCCTAGCCAAATGGCAGCCTCTCTCTGGAGGATGCTGCCAGGGCAGGGCTGCTCTGGTGGTTTGGGACTCAGAGGGGTGGGGGCCAGATTTGGAAGGCACTGAGACTTGGGACTGCCAGTCAGCAGGCAGGACAGTGGTTCTGTCATGAAGAGCGGGGAAGCAGGGCTGAGAGGATATTTATGTGTGAAAGGCTGTCAGGACTGGAAAGATGAAAATCTGTTGTGCTCTCCCAGGGCTCCTAACTTTCTCCCCTCCAGGCAGCTGGCAGGATTTCTCTAAATATTTGAGACGGTAAAGGGCTTATACTGGATTACTCCTGGACATGAGCAATTATAATTGCAAATGCACCATTATCTGAGCACTCTCCTGATGCTATTTTAGCACTGATGTGTGACACAGTGACAGGGAGGGTGCGAGGGTCAAGTGCAAGGTAAGGAGAGCCCTTCCCTGGGACCTCTCTGGCTGGCTTGCAGCAGACCCAACTCCTAGCAGACATTCCCTGCAAGGCCTCTCGTTCTCCTTGTCCCAGATTTGCAGGAAGAGCTCCCAGATGCCTCAGGCTTCAATAACTTCATTGAGTAGCAACTGTATTTATTAAATGGCTAAATACCCATTAGGAACAAGGATAAACCCAGTGCATTTTGCTGTGTATGAGTTTCAGCTGGAGCTTTCTGGATCTGGATATAGTTCTAAGAAGGCTTTTTGGAATCAAGCTCAGCATTCTTTTTTTTTTCTGATGGATCTCAGAAAACTCTGAGGGTGCTGGTCCAAGGGCTGTTCCAGGTGGAAGGAACACAGGGCAGATGTGGCTGCACAGACAGACACACGCAGACAGAGTGGATGAAGAGGAGCATGGCAGACTGAGCTGTGAATCAAAAGCAGAAGGGAACTGTGAGACCCAGCACGCAGTCCCCTCTCTCTAGAGGGGGACACGGTGGCAGAGGAGGCATCTCCCAGCTGAGCCTGCCACAGGGAGGGGCAGGCTGCCAGCATGGGCAGGACACTGTGCCCATGGAGCCTGGTGTCAGCCCCAGGGGAGGGTTGGAGGGGCTGAGCAGGGCACGTACTGCAGCAGCAGCAGGTGCCCCAGAAGCACACTGCCTTTATGGCTTCATATTTGAAGGGAACGGGGTGTTAAAAGAACCCGATGTCTTTAAAAACATTTGTATTTCCTTGTTGAATTTAACTGGTCTGAGCGGTTGGCAGTGTATTGTCAATTGGGAAATCAGTCTGTAGGGAACAAAGAAAGATCCCTGATCGTGGCAGCGAAGGGTATGCTGGAGGGAGGCCTGCCACACAAAATCCTTCTCCTTCCTGGAGCCAAGAGGTCATGAATTTACCTCCTGCCTGGCTTCCAGAGAGATCCCTGTCATGCAGAGAAGAGATCAGAGGATGTGCAGTGGGAGCTTGGGAATCTGGTGATATATGAGCCTCTTAAATGAAGTGTGTGCTTATTGTGGTGTGGGCAGCAGGTAACCAGTAATCACCCCCCACGCACTCAGCATCCTGAGTATCTCTCTAGCCCCTGGGAAAACAGCTGCCCTCCATTTCAGCAGTACCAGCCATGCATCTCCCATGTTCCCTGCGTGAAAAGCCAGGAAAAAGATTACATGTGTGAGCATGCAGCGTGCTAGGAGAGACCATCTACTTCTCTGGAAAGCCAGGCAGAAGCATCTGATACAATTTTTTCCTATGACTTTCTGTTGGGGAAATGAGGTCAGAGTTTAGCCTTGTGATGAAATAGCTTTCAGGACCATGTGAGGCTTAATTGCAGATCTTTAATTAGCTATCGAGCGTGGCTCATTCCTCAGCAAAGGGTGTCACTGGTGTGGCAGCACAGCAGAAGAGCAGCAACATGGGGCCACCAGAATTTAGGTTAAAGCTCAGCACACGTGCAAGACAGAGTTCCCTTCACAGGAAGAGTTGATGGGAACAAAGACAAGACACCTTCAGCATGTCCCTTGAATATCTGCTGATCTCTGGTGCCTTGCTGGGTGTTTGAAAATGGTTTGAAGTTAAGGTGTCGATAAAATGAAAGCTTCATAAAACAATGCCAACAAAAATAAATGAAATCCTTTTATCTGATTCCTCGCTGGTCCCCTGAGGTTCGTGAAACATGGGATGGGGGGACTGCAAGGTCATCTGCAGAGTAAGCTGGAAAGGCTTTTTTTCTCTGCATGAGCAGCTAACTGGAGCATGCCAGAGAGTGTTTACGGCAGGATTTTGGCTTCACAATGGATTAAAAGATTTTAAAATCCATCTGCAGAATATCTTGAACTTTAGGGTTGTTGTGTGCTCAAAATAACGTTAGTCCTTTAATGTTTGATGTGCTGGAAGCCTGGAGGGGAATCAAAGGGTTTGAAATGGTGGGAGAAGGGGAGATAGAGGAGGCAAAGTTTGCTCTGTCTCTGGATAGAGCTATTGCTCCATCTTTTCAGGGATTCATTTGAATTTGGGGAGCCTCTTTAAATCCATACTTCAGCTGATTCTCATAATTATCCAGAAATATCATCAGAATTCATTTTCAAGTCCCAAATGCATCACTGCCTGGAAGTAGTGGGTAAGAGTGTGAGTCAGCATCTTCCAAAGGCTCAGGGTCCTGCTGCCATCTCAGGGATGACCCTGGGGCGTGGAGGTGTCACCCAGACCCGCTCCAGCACCAGCCCACTCCAGCCAGCAGCTCTGGCAGGTGGGGGGGGCACAAAGCTGGGCATCTTGGCCTGAGCCAAATCACTTTTTAATTACCTCAAGGGAGCAAGGTCCTCCCTTTAGTGAGAATCCCATCCGAGTTCTGCCCAGCACACGGGGGCGATGGGCTCCCACCAGCACCAGCTCTGCTGCTGCTTTTGCTTTACACTCCTGTCCAGTTCACAGCATTCATTTTCAACCCAACAAGATTGAACTGTCTGAGCCCCCTCCTGCCCCTCCAAGCAGGTGCTGAAGAAAAGCTCTGCTGACACAGGGAATGTCATCACAGTGATGCATGAATTGTCAAAGAAATTTATCTTCTCTCAGTCCCCACTTCCTCTCTTTGTTTTCCTTAAAGCAAATGGCAGATCTTGATTTTCTTCGATGTGCAGCCAGTAAGGCCTGGAGGACTTTGACCCTTCTGGCAGAACATCCGTGAGCTTTCCCACATCTCAGTGAACAGGCAGAAACCTCTGAGCATGTTGTTATGGCAAATTATTGCCCTGCCATCTTCATTTAAGTCTCATTGCTACAAAAAAAGCTTTCAGAAGCTCTTCGGAACTGGTGACAGCTGTGGCAATGGCAGGCAGCTTTTGCTGGTGGCCATTTCAGACAGGTTTGTCACTATTTTTAGGTAGTTTTTATAGGAAGTAATCCAGTTAATGGCAGAATGTGAATCTTACCAGTCTCAGATGTTGATTTTTTTCTGGACTTTTTCCATTTTTGTGAGGGTTTGCTGCATTCTTGCATAAGTTTACAGCAAGATAGCAAGAAGAAAATCCAGGATGTGGGATCACCTGTAATCTCAGATGGAACAGCAGCATTCAGTATTGCTTCATACTGTACAGCCAGGACAGAAAAATGAAGGGAGGAGCATTTTTACTGACTAGGAATACCGAAGTTGGATGTGTAATTGTAAAAAGTGAGATGAGAAAAGGCAACTGTAATTGAAATTTGCTGTGTAGAAAAATATTGGTACTCTGAGGAGGAATTGAGGGTCAACACAGGTGATTTGCCCAGCCTCTGCAAACTGCCCTCTTGACTCTGTTGCTTAACTTTATTTTTAAGTTAATTCTGTAGAAACAAATCTCTTAATGTTCATGTGTTTGCACTGCTCTTATAAGGAATATGTGTCTTTAAAATTGCAGGCAATGTTATGGTAAAATTCATTATTACAATATGCACAGGGAAATTACACTAATATAAACATTTATGTTAGGGTGTAATTGTTGAAATTCCAGCAAGTCATTCCAGTTTAGTGCCCAACCTGTAACATGAAACACCTCTCTGGTCACAGCTCTTTCTTGCTTATGGGACCAATAAATGAATTCACATTTGCAAGTTAGATAAATCCTTTGAATGTATTATTGATGCAAACAAATGAGGATTGGGGCACTAGACAATACCTAATGAAGCTGACTCGACACAGGCTGTTCCTGCTGAAGGGTGCCACAGCTCAGAGCAGGAAGAGTGGTGCCTGTTTCATCCCATAATTATCCTGTGGCTGATGCTCACTTTGTATGTTCCTGGGCTAGGCATAAAGCTGGGGGCATCATGATAAGGAATTAATTGCTGGGAATCCACTGGCAGCAATTAAAGAAGGCTCACAATCAGCTGATGGTTTGTGACTGTATCTGCACTTTGATCTCCTTGTAGACTCAGGGTGTTGACTCTCCCAATTATTTTCTCTGGTAAATACTGCTAATCAGAAGGTCTTTTAGAAAAGGTTTGCCCCTTTGCTGGAGATGGTTGCTTTTTTCAGCTGCAGGCCCAAATTGGTGCTAAATAACATTAGTTAAGCCCTGCTCTATAAAGCTGAATCGTAAATGAAGTGTGCAGCACTGAGTCAAACACCAGTACAAAAACTACAGCAGGACACGATAGAAGAACCTCTGACATTTCCCTTCTTGACAAGAGAAAACCTGGGAGCCAGAGGTTACTCACTCTGGGGCTGAGGAGGAAGGCATTCCCAGCTTACTTAGGACCCAGTCCAGGAACCAGCTCACTGCTTTGCACTGCAGTGTGGGGTGGAGCTGCTACAGGTGCTTCAGTGCTCCTGGTACAGCTCATCAGGTGCAGAACGGGAAGGATGCCTGGATTAGCATTTTGGAGTCGCTCATTACCAGTACTTTCGCTGTTACAATGAGTTTCCATTTACATTTTTTTACCAAAAGGCAACTGTGAAAAAAGCCCTTGGACTAAACTCTCTCTGTGGGGGGTAGAGCAACCTCCAGTAGATTTTAATGGGTTCTTGTCAAATTACTGAAGAAATAAATCCAAGTGCTCTTGGAGACTGAATGTTTCTTGTTAAACTCTCCAAAAAAGAATAGGATTGATTTGGAAATGTCACTTGTGATTTAAAAGCTTGAAGGTGAGAACGTCAAGATGCAATTAGCAGTAGCTGATTTTTCTTCTATTCACTCCTTGTGGTCTGTGTGAAAATGTGATGCTCCACATGCAGCGCTGACCCTGTCTTTGCAGAGGGACTGAGACTGTGCAGCAGGAGAGGGGGGGTCATGCTGTGCCAGTTTCCAGTACTGGGAGATAGGAATGGGAAATACCACTGACATATCCAGCCCAGAGCCAAGGGGACAGCAGTCTCCGAGAGGAAGGAGCGAGGATGTCTTTGCTGGGGAAGCACTGAAGGAGAGGAATGCAGTGTGTGCTTCCCTGTCTGGTGAAGGTGAGCAGATGTGTGACAGACCCTTTGCTCAGAATCCCTGGGACAGGAGATGGGGCTTTGCTTGCTGCTGGTTTTGGATCCTCCCTCTCGGTTTTGCCTTCTCAGCCATGCTTTGAGCATTGACCTTCTGCTTTCCTGGGCACTTCCTTTCTGGGGAGAATGCACGTGTTGCTGTTCCTTGCTGTATTAGCACTTGCCAGTGTAGTTGGTGCTTTCCAAAATTAGATGTGCTACAATAAAAAGTCCAGAGTTACTGTCCTGATTTGAAGAGACTTTTAAAAGAGATCTTCTGCCATTGGAAGGCAATCTTGCAGCAGTTAATTATAAAATTACATTTGAGGTGAAAAGTGCTCATCGTTTTAGAGATTAATCCTTCTGGAAATACCATCTTTCATCGCACTAGGTATTACTTTTGAAATAAACTCCTCTTTTTATCAAAAATAGAATGTGAGCCTATAAATAGAAACCATATTGTGAATTCAGATTTAAACTGAAATCACTAATATAAAGTACTCAAGATACAGTCTTTGAAAAACGTCTGATTGTGATAATCCCATGGTGTTAGAATTATATTGTGCAGCCCCAGGTTTGAAAAGACCCAGGCTCTCCTTTTTTCAGCTGCAGTAAGTGCAGCCATTGATCAGATTCACCCCGTACATTCTCTGTCGCTGTGCCCTGATGATGGGCATTTCTTCCACTCCCATTATCTTTGATGAATTTGAATAACATTCAATTTCCTGACGTAGAAAGCTCTTTGCACCTCACAAATTGTTATCATTACTTGTAAAAGAGGACACGTTCATTCTGTCCTGGATGACTGGACAAAGGGACAAGCCAAGGGTGCCACCCAGTTGGCAGAAGGCAGATGAGGTGTGCTGGGTGCCTGGCAGCTCGCCTGCTCGTGTCCAGCTGTAGCTGCTCCTGGGACTCCTCCAGAGCAGTGTTTATAGGGCCCTGATGAGCTCACAGGGGACAGAAGGGAATGCCTGCACAACACAGCTTGGGTTCTTTGGGCTGAGGAACACCTGCACTGGGCCTTCCCTGTGGCTGGAGTAAGAGGTTCCAAGCTTCCTGTCCTTCATCTCAATTATTTCACCTCAGTTTCCATTTCCTCTGTGAATGTGTGTGAATCCCACAGTAAGCGTTTATGGCACCTGAGGTCAAGGAGGTGTTGGTTGCTGTGAGCAGAAGGAGAGACTTCTTGGTTTTGCTGCTGCTACCAGAGCCTGATGCCCACCTGTGGCTGCTTGCCTGACGAGCTTATGCTGACAGAGAGTCAGGTACAGCCAGGCCAGGGAAAAAGGGCAGAGAAAGAGGCAGCCGTAGGCTGATGGCTGCAGCACTGCTGGGTCTGGAACTGCGGAAGGCAGCATGATGCAGGCTCCTGCTTGCTGGAGCTGTGAGCCCTCAGTGCCAGCCCTTCAGTGCCAAACTGGAGAGGTTCCTAGAAACCACTTCCCAGTTTGAATTCTGTTGTTGTTTTTTTTTAAGGGAAAACCCCATCTTGAAACACGTGAGAGCGACTGCAAGGCGCAGCGGGAGGATGCTGATGTTCCTCTGGTGGGAGCAGTGCAGCATATGGGCAGCACAAGGCTCAGCGCACCTGCAGGGAGCAGACAGCAATATTAATGCCTTCTACGTCTGCCGAGGCAATTGCTGGAGAAATCCTTCCAGTCCTTGCTTTATTGGCAGGGCGAGGAGGATTTTTGGAGCAGGAGGGTGCTGTGCTTGGCAGCGTGCCCCACCCATGTACCCACAGGTGCTGCCTTCCCTGGGCAGGAGTGCTGTTGTCTCACCTGTGCTTGGCCCTCGGGGCTGGCACTGCAGCACTGGGGACACCGCTGGGGACAGTGTTACCCCAGAGCACAAGAGGCCTGAACAGCCAGGCTGTGCTGTGTCACATCAGCCACTGTGCACAGCCCTGAGTGCCCTTTTCCCTGCAGGAGAGTCACGGGTGCAGCTGTGCTGTAACTGCAGCTTTTTGCATGGCACACCTACTGATCACAAGGTGCAAGAGTGGCTGGGCTGAGGCAGGATATGCTCAGCCCTGTGCTGCAGGTTCTTCCATCTCTTCATCCCAGCGTCACCCTGCTGTCCCCTTTCTGGGCTTGGCAGCTTCCTGTGAATGCTGTGAGAGTGTCCTTGCAGAGTCCTTCAGCCACCAGTGTTTTTCTGGTACTGCTCTGGTGACACATTGTGCCTCTGTCAAGGAGTAAATCAGTTCAGAGGAGGAATGGCTTGACCAGGTGATCAGTGGTGAGTGATGCTGCCTGGGGCGGAGGTGCCAAACAAGGCTGGCATTTCCAGGATCCCAACACCCTGGCCAGTCTGTCACTGCCACACCTGGGAAACAAGCAGTCAGTGCAGGAAAAGGATGGGAGTCAGGGAATTGCTGCAGCCTTTTCCTGCTAAATACAGGTTGAAGTGATGATCAGGGACAGGCATCTTCAGTTCCCCTGGATAAAGTTAGGCTTCTCTGTTTTGCAGCTGCTGACATCTGGTTTCCCTCTGGTGTCCCTCGCAGCCACTGTGACCTCAGGAGAGGCTGCAAAGATGATGTTGCAAAGAGGGACCAGGTCTGCCACAGCTACAGAGGACATAAATCCTTGGTGCTTGTCTTCTCAGTTTCTGCTGCCTTAGCCATTTTTAAGAAAGAAATCTACATGAGGCAGCCATTGTTCAGTATGTTTTGTGGTATTTTGCCCTGGTTTGAGTGTGTAAAGTTATAAGCTGTTAAATTCAGCACTTCTCCTGTAGCTGGGTGACATAACACAATCTGAGTTCAGCTTCTGTAGCAGCAGAGTGAAAAAGAGGACCCCAGGCTGGGGAAACTTGACCTTTGGTTGGTACTACGGAACTCCTGACAGGTTTCCTCACCGCTCTGGCATGCTGTGCTATAACAAACCTGAGACTTGGCCTTTTCCAGCTCCTTTCTCATACCCAACCTGTGCTCACCTGAAGAGCACCTTGGGATGTTCTAGGTGTTTGTTCCTCTGGTCTGTTTTTGGCTTGTTAGTTATCTCTAATGTCTTTTATTTTCTACCTCCTCCCCATAACAAGCAATGACGCCACCTTCAAGAGTGTGAGTCACTGACTGTGTTGCATCCACCACGTTGTGCCAGTATAATATTTAGTGAGGAAAGGATTTTGCACTCGCCCACCTCTGTATTCTCAGATGTTTCCAGCCCTTGGGTTAAAGGCACACATGTGTACAGATGAATGTATGCAGCTTGCCCATGAGTGAATCCCAGTGGCTTCCAGCTGGGAAGACACAGGTTACAGTGCTGCTCCTGAGCTGTACAGAGGTGGAGTGTTGACAAGATCTACCCCAGTTGCATCTCAGAGCTCAAGTTTGAAACCAAAGTCCTTCATGGTATTGCTCAAAGCAAAAATCCAATTCTGCTGACTCCTGTAAGACCCTGTAGGACAGACCTGCCCCTTGTGTGGGATCCCCTGAGAGGAGGGGCAGTGCTGTGATGAAGCAGGAGGGGACAGGGTGATGCCAGTGCCACATCTCACAGCAGCAGCCTGTCTCCTTCAGGTCTGGTGGACAGAGTTGCAGCCATGGTGCTTTGGGAAGGCTCCTCCCAAGGTGTTCCCCTGCCCCTCGGAGGCTCCACATCGCATCCCCTCCCTTGCAATGCCTTGGTGTTTGAAGAGGGAGTGTGAGGCTTCCCTGATTAAAATTTAATGAGGCTTGGTATTATTGAGGGCCCTTTAGTGTCATTTCTGCACTCATTGGCAAGTAAATCCATCAGCTGGCGGTACAGGGGTGAGCCCTGTCCCTGCCAGCTGCCTGCTCGGCCGCAGGGCTGCTTTGCTGGAGATGATGGGTTGAGGAGAGAGCAGCTCGGGGCAAGGTGGGCAGCTGGGCGCCCATTGGTTTTCTCTCCAGCAGCTGCTGGAGCAGTGGTTCCCTTTTATTTGCTATTTGCATACTTTAGTCATTGGAATTGAATTTGTGCCCATTAAAACTAAATTGGTGCTGCCTGGAATTCTAACTAGGCTCTGGCAGAGCAGCCCATTAACTCTGTCGGAGCAGGTTCTGCAGATGCCTCCTCCACAGGGGCACGGCGTGGCTGGGAACCACTGCAGAACGTGGATGGTTTGCATGTTCCCAGGGATAACTGGAGTGCTGATATTAGTGTATTCACATTTTGAAAGTCATCAGCATGGTGCAGAGCTAGGCTTAACTTGCTCTTCTTCAATAAAATTTGTGGTGCAAATGTCTCACCAAATAGTTTTGCCATTTCTTGGGCTTAACACTGTCTTATTGCCACAACCTCCTGGCCCCTGTGCCCCTGGTCCCTGATGTGAGCCCCTGGCTCTGCTCTGGCAAGCTGGCACCTATCAAGGTTGCTCTGCTCCATCCCTGGCAGGTACACTGGCACCTCTGATCCCAGTCATTTCTTCCTCATCCTCCCTTCTGCTCTTTGGGGTTCCCATTGGTGTGCCTAAGACTTCGGCTGTTTTGAATTTGGGTGTGGAGCCCTCTTGGCAGGGACCCCAGGAGCAGCCCTGGACCCTTGCCTCCTCAAGGATTGCTTTGTACTTTCTTCCCAGCCCTCATCCCCATCCCATGCCCTGGGTCAGTCTCTGCCCTTTCCTGGAAGGAGTTCAGGACCCAGGCAGCCTTGCCAGGGGTGGCAGCATGGCTCACCCAGCAGGTCTGGGAGTAAATGGACTTTGTGTTGGACTTGCTATCAAAATAATCTCTGTTGTTTGGTAGTCTCTAATGAGAAAAGAGACAATATTCCTGAGCAAAATGGTGCATCTTGTTTACACATAGGGGAATTCAATTTAAAGCTTATATTTTGCAGGGAAAAAAAAAATCCAACATGTTCAACCAGCCAGATACTCTACAGCAGACTTTATGACACCAGGCTTGGCTTCTTCTTGGTCCTGGTTCCAGCCAGGATCCTCAAATTCTGTTGAATTATGTATTGTATATCTTAAATGATTATGAAATAAGTGAATCACACTGCTGTTTTTCCAGTGTTAAGCACTTCTCAGCAGTTTTTGCTCAGGACACTTCCTCGGCATGCCTCCATCAGGCCCTTAGGTTCAGTTTATTTTGTTTGTCTGCATGTGTGGGATAAAACAGCCAAGAAACTTCCTTCTGTGAGCCCAGGGAGATGGGTCAGCACTGCACAGACATCCCTTTTAGGTTTTTCTTTCCTTCTGGAGCCACATTTGTTTCTGGGGTGTCCAAGGAGGCTTTGGGGCCTTCCAGGCCAAGGGATTTCTCTCAAATGTGGCACAGTGCAGTGTCCACACTACAGGCATTGCTCTGCAGTAATAAATTCAGCTGCCCTGCATGACCTGCCTAGTGCCCTGTGCTGGTGCTGCAGGAGGTGGAGAGGCTGGGAGACAGCACCGCAGCTCAGAGCAGCCTAAAGCAAAGTTTCTTCAAAAATTTGATATAAAGTGGCCAACCCAACTCATTGTAATTGCTTTGAATCCAATTAATGCTGCCTGAGTAGATGTTAGGAATTATAAAGAGGAATCCAAGTCTGAGCTTGTCACCTAAACTACGATAATATTCCTTCAAAGGAGGCACATTTGCAAACATTATTAATTACCTGGGGAACAGCTCAGGGTTTCAACTGAATTAAGGGGGGAATGTATTTTTGTGATTTTGTGTTTGATTGAGAGGAAGAGATTACCTTATTTTGGAACAATTGAGCAGTTCTTTGTCACAGACCTGGCAGCAAAACACAGGGAATTAGTCTGCACCAAGTCCCCCACCCCCCAAACGAATTTACTGGGAAGGACATTATGCCAGGAATTACCTGGGGCCAAAAGAGCTTTTAAAAGTGTTTAGCATGGGCTTCTCTAATCAGAAAAATCCAGGAGCACAGAGCTAAAATTCGGGGGTTTTTGTTTTCCATGAAGTGCTGCTTGGATTTGAGGTGTGCTGGAGCTGTTGGTGTTGTATTGTTCTCGGGGTGGGCTGTGGGTGCCATGCTGGGGTCCTTGAAACCCACCCCCCCCGCCCCCCCGAAAAAAAAAAAAAAAAGAAAAAAAGAAAAAAGTTTTCAGGTGTTGACATAGGGCAAGAACCTGTTCTGAAGTGGCAGACTTGGTGCGTGATCACTGGAAATCTTTTATGGAAATTATCTACCCACACAAACGTGTGAATTTGCATGTCATGTAGGCAAAACACAGCAGGCTTTCTTTTACAGAAGTGCATGAGAGCTCGGTGGCAGCAGCGTGTGCCTTGCCAAGGCACTGCTTTGCCTGGTGCCCCCAGCCTCACTTTGCAGAGCAGTTTTGAGCTTTAGGGACAGGAGGGGTGCTCTGTGACAGAGCAGCTCCTGCTGCCTTGCCTGCTGGCTGTCTCAGAGCAGTGAAGGTCTCAGAGCTGGTTTGCTGCAAACCAAAGGCTCCCAGGAGAGGTGTCTGCCCCTCCATGAACCAACACCAGCACTGGGAGAGCTGCTCTGTTGGCACTGGCAAGCAGCCCCTCACCCAAACAGCAGGGTCTGCTTCCACGCTGCTGAAAGGGAGCAAATTCCACTGGCAAAATGGGAACGTACACCTGCAAAATGGGATTATCTCCTTCGGGTCAAAAGGAAACGGAAAGAGATGGGAAATAAGAAGAGTAGGACGCTACGAGCATCAGTAGAGTCTGGTATAATAAATTAGCAGGTTACAGGCTATCAATTCACCTGTCTAGGCCGTGCCTGTGTCAAAAGCACAAACACATTTTGCTCATTAAGCCCAAATCATGTTCACAATTATTTTTCAAAGCATTTTCAGGAAAGTAACGGTAATTCATAACTTTAAAGTTCGTGCCACTGCTGCTCAGGCCGAGGTTTCCTGTTGGAGGAGCTGTGCTGTGGGCCCCAGCCCTGCTCTGGCTGGATGCTCCTCACACGTGGAATGCATTGCTGAAACAAGGCACAGCACACACTCCCCCAGAGGAGCAGGGCGGGCTGCCCTGGCCTGTGCCAGCCACAGCGTGCTCCCAGAGAGCAGAGACAATGAGCTAGGAGGCTATTTATGGCTCTGTCTGCCTCGGCAGAGTGTGCTTGAAATTAAGATGGTGCTGATGAATGGAAAAAGGAGAGAGAGGCTCAGAAGGCCCTGGGCCAGGGGCACTGGCAGCGTGGAGGTGTTCTCAGAAGTACTCTTTAGCCAGTGATGAAATGGCATCCAGCACCTCATTCAGGTGTCTCAGGGAAGGAGGGCAGGAGGTTGTAACACAAAACTGGGGGGGTCCCATGCCATGGATTTCTTGGCTGAGGCATCTAGCAGCACCTGCAGAGTTACATGTCAGGACCTTGCTGTATTCAGTCTAGACATAAAAGACATTACTACTCACCATTATTTAAATAAAGTCAGGACTGTTCCCTGGGTTTGCTGACAGCCTTGCCATGGACCCTGTAGGAAAGCTGGGCTCACTTTCACTGCCTCCCTTCACCCACCATCCAGTAACTGTAAACAGTTATTCTGTAGAGACAATTAACCACCCGTGCTCTGTGTGCTGTTGGGTTCTGTCAGTACACAAGTATTACACATTGCTGCGTGTCCCAGGACACCTCTGAGAAACTGATAAATGGTGACATCCATGTGTTTGCTTTCCTTTCCCATGAGGGTGCTCTAACCCTGCTGTGCTTTTGTCACAGCATCTGGGATCTTGCCTGCCCCAAGGGCACAGCTCCAAGCCACCGGCAGAGCACGAAACAGCCACGCTGCACACAGAGCTGGCAGGGCAAGGCACTCCCTCCCCTCTCCAAAAACAGACCCAGAGAACACAGATTGCTTTCCCTGTGCATGGAGTCAGTTATCTGGTTTAATTCCAGCTGAGAAACCAGGGCAAGGAGTATACATCAACACTGTACATGTTCTAAATCTCCACAATCAAGCTTAAATTCTTTTTATTCTTCCCTGTAAACCTGTCCTGAAGTAGGTTAGTGGATCAGAGCAGATCTGCTCTATATTATTTATAGGTTTCCTTTTGGTTCTTGCTGCTTGGCTGGATGCTGCTAGAGGACTCCATGTTCCAGCAGTCTTTCTCTTTGCTGCAGCTTTAAAACTTTCTATTTTTGTCTATAGGAATCCCATCTCCCCAGCTCCCTTCTCTGCTAAATTCAGCACACTGGCAATGCTGAAAGTCTTTCATCGCATGCTGTGCCAAGATCTGACTACAGCGAGAAGCGCTGCACTGTTCTGCTCGTGTGTGAGCACAGGTAGCACAGGCAGTGCCCTGCGCTGGCACAGGTGTTCCCTGCTGTGCTTCTGGGGCCACTGTCCTTCAGGGGATGTCCTCAGGGAAAGCTGCTGTCCAGTGTGAGGAGGATGCTTTGGCTGGGATATTCCTGCCCAAGTGTGGTTGCCCCTCGGAGCCAGATAACCTGATGTTCAGGAGCTTTTGCAGCAAAAGCAATCATTGTCTTTTGGCTGTGAGATTATTCAGCAGCTCAGGCAGCAGCCCAGCACAGGGCTGCCCTCCCACAGCCTGAGGCAGGAGCCCTCAGCATTTTTACCAACTCTCGTAATTCAAACCCACTGAGAAAGCGAAGAGACTCTACACATCAGCTGAATGTGATAGGCAGGGTAGGGCTGCATAATTTATAGACCTGCATTTCTTTTTGATGAGATTTTTGAGTCTAAAAGCTCTGGGAAGGGAGTGCTATTTTTTATTGCATCTCTGAACTCAAATTATGTCAGATTTTGTGGGCACAGTCTGTGCTTGTTAAAAAAAAAACACCAAAGTGCAGCCTCAGATTGCTCTGGCTCATGAGCACTGCTGGTCCTGCTCCATGGAGAGTAAACCAGCTCCTTGCAGAGCTGCACCAAGCACTCCCAAGGATTAGTTCCTCCATCTCCAGAGGGAGCATAGGCATTCACAGCATGCCAGGGATTATACCACATCACCAGGTGCTGGTCCTGCTCGACTGCAGCATGTCCGGGTGGCCAGGGGCCAGTTGCTCCCTGCTGTGTACAGAATCTCAGGATCCAACTGTGTGCTTTTAAATGATTTGGCTGGGATTGCCTGTGTGCTTGGTATCTCTCTGTCCCAGGCCCCTTTTCCATGTATTGCATGATCCACCTGGACCTTGGTCTGTGACAGCTTCTTGGAGCAGCCACCAGCCCCTTCCTTGCAGGTGCTTGGTAGTCCATGGCTCGTGCAGCAGTGTGACACTCATCACACAATCATTCCCACCTGAGAAGATCAGGACATTCACAATTCAGTATGAACCAAGGAAATGCCCATTCTTTATTCACACAACTTATTTTTATACAGTTTTTACAGACCTCGTGTATAACTCCAATTGATCAATAGTTTTCTTGCCAGTTACTCTATTGGTCAGTAAAAGATGTTTCGCTTGTCTGTCAAATCTTTCTGTTCTTGGTTAGTTTACATCTTTTGTCCACTGACTCCCATGAAACAGATTTCTTGTTTAATGCAGGTGCAGTTGTTTTTCACCCAGGAATAACTTGCAATAAACAAACCCTCATTCTCAGGATGATTTTCACATGAGAACCTACAAACCACTTAGCTGTACACACAAGTGACAAGCCAGCTATTAATTTAGCAGAGCAAGGCCTGATTTTATACAGCCTTTCTTTTATATGTCCATTTTCCTCTGAGAACATTCTCTCACCCACCCCCTCTGAGAGGATGGAAATTCGGGATCACACTCTGCTGTTCCGCACCTTGAAGGTCGTTGTGTGGCAGGTGCAGGTACACTTGTGTCTTTGAGTAAGCAGCAGTAAACATCATCCCAAAATTTTGGTCTCACTGCAAAGGTGGTTGGAGTGCTGGAGGCAGAGGCTTTTGGAACAAGGGCTCCTTTTCTGAGCCGATTATTCTGAGTGAATCATTGCAGGCAGTGCTGACTGAGGTCGGAGAGGCTGATATTGCCAGCTGCACTGATTTGTGAGGTTTTGGGAGACATACTGATAATTTCTGGAGATAAACCACTAGAAATAGGGAAAATGTTATAAAACTGTGGCCCAAGTTCCTGTTCTCTTATCTCTGTGAGTGTTGTCAAGAGTTTAAAATATATGTGTGATAAAGCACTTCCTGGAGCAGTTGCAATGATGGTGTGGCCTGAAAAGCATCTCCCCCTTGGTTGGGAAGTGGGAAGCCAGAAAAGCTTGCCACTGGGATGGGAATGTCACTGGGATTGGTCAGACTGCTGGTGGAGCACAGGGTGCTCTGGATAATGAGCCAGCAAGAATTGAAACCTTCTATTATGTATATTTTTAATGGAGCTGGGAAACAGGGACAAAATAGGAAAGCTGTTTCTGAGTCCTGCAGGCACTTGGGGGGTGGTTAGGGTATCATTAGAGGAAGTCATGGGTTGTCAGTGTTTCTCTTAATAAGGAACTGAAGTCAAGAGCAAAAACTTGATTTTAAAAAAATGAAAAACAAGGGGATTGAATAAGACCAAGTGCATCCTAATCCTCTGTCACAGCCCTGTCCGGGATGCTGGGGGTGGTGCTGGATGATCCCATTCAACAGGGGCTGGATGGGGAGAGATCACTTTGGAAAGGTCCTGTTTAAAGGAGATAGAAAAGGTCAGTATTAACAGACCAGGAAAAGCCAAATGGCAGTGTTGTACAAACACTGTGTCAGATGAGGAATTGCTCCGAAAATTGTAGATAAGACAGTTCTGTCCTTTTTATCTGGTAATACTGAATAAGAGGACAATGAATTTTGCTAAAGAGCAACACAAGTTAAATCTAATTTAAGGGAAGGAAACACAGTGACAGTGCTGCAAGATGTCATTCCCTTCTCGAGTGTGGTAAACTCAAAAATGGAATGAAAATGTGTGGATGGTGAGAGAATCCATGGAGATAACAAGCAACCTTGTTAAGGGGGACTTCCACAAGGGACATTAAAACTCGGACCTTTCTGGGACTGCCTGCACTTCTGGGGCTCTTCACAGCTCTTTATCTGTGTCCTGCTGTGTGACTTTCTTCCCTGCCATGCCACAATGCTGTTTTGGCTCCGTGGATGAATTTCCTTCCTGTCTCAGGTCTAACCTGCTGCCACCCATCATTTCCACTTTGCTTGAAATTCACCTGTCAGGGCCCATGGCAGCCGTGACGTGGATGTGTGGAGGAGCACCCCTGGTTGGGACAGTGTGGATTTGCACTGAAGGGCAAGCACTGTGCTCCCAACACAGCCTGCCAGTCCTCCCCAGTTAGGGTGATGGTTTTCCATGGGCATCCGTGGAGACCTGACTGAGCTCCCTGCACTGTGCCATGCAGAGATAATCCAAGGCAGCTCATGCTGGATCCTTCCAGAGGTGCTGAGCAGGCAGCAGTGCTGGGCTGGAGCAGGTGTTGTCGTGGCCCACGTAGGGTGAGACCGCTGCACCATCCCATCCTCCCTTGTCAGGGTGGCAGGGGCCTGCTCTGTTCTGGCAGTGTCCTGGGGTGTCCTCCCTCTGCTCTTCATATTCATCCCATTAACAAATGGCATCCCTCATCATCAAAATGTTTTCCATAGGCCCCTCTGGTGATCGCATGAGCAGTATCAGAAGTCATTAATTCTGAAATGTGGGCTCCAGGGGACACTTCGGGCAAGTTCAGCTGGCAGATAAACCTTTCAACCTTTCCTTGTCAATGGTTCCCCTGTCAGGCAGGTGCTGAGCTGTCATTCACCAGCCTACAGCCCTCCTCAAAAAGCAGCTGCAGCATTCCTTCTCTGCATGTCCTGGTGAAGTCAAAAGGGCAGAAGATTCCCTAAGCCCCCCAGCAAAGCTCTTTTTTCCCTCTAGATAAATATTTCTTCAAAAGACTGTGGCAAGGTGGCTGTCATTTATAGTCTTTTAAACAAAAATCGTAACAGTTGATGCGTTATGTGAGCAGTGGGTTTTGGGTTTTGGTTGGGGTTTTTTTTTTGTTTGTTTTTGTTTTTAATTTATTTCTGCTGATGCATTCTCTAAGATCTTTTTAATGTAATTTAGGATTATCAGTAACTTCCAAGGTGTCAGAAAGTTCAAACTGCCTGCTTGAGCCTATTACTCTGAGCAGCAGTTGGAGAAGGCCTTTCCCATCTGATGACTTTTGCTTATCAAGCAGGGAGACAATACCTAATACTCAGTGAAAAGCCAAAATCTGTCTCCTAAGGAGAAGAATGAGTTCTTTCTGACATGCTTCAGTGCTGAGACACATCTAAATCAAGTTATTGGGCAAGGGGTGGTTCTGTGCCATGGGGCAAGCAGCTTCCTGTGAACACTAACTGCGTGTGATGCCTGAGCCGAATACCCTTCAGAGCTGCTTAACAGCTTCTCTTTTCCATTTTGGTGATATCTTTCTAAATTATACATTAAACTTATCAGGCTGAGTAATGCATCACAGCTTCCCCGTGTCACACTTAATGTTCCTTACTCAGCTGCAGCTTTGTGTTTGCCTTTCCCTTCCGTTTATCATCAGGCAGAGCCCTGCTCCTCCTCTCCAGGAGCTGCCTGTGGCAGAGATGCTCTGCAGGAGCCTGAGCTGCCCTGTCCCAGGACAGAGGTGGCTCCTGACAGCACCACCTGTGTCCTGCCTCCATGCCCAATTGTTTCCCCACTCATCTGTTCAGCAAAAATAAGTTTTGCACCTTTCAA